>JACEFO010002477.1:1117500-1368132 GCA_015342445.1 Digitaria exilis
TTTTACTATGCCCAGTACCCCTAAAACCAATAGTAGAAAGTTTAGGGGATTTGAACAGTGCCTTATTGCTACTGCTTACATCGTATGCCTAAAAATGCTCCTGCAAGACCTCAACAAAATATACCAAACAATATAATTGGTGCGTTATTTCTTAAATATATAATATGCCTCTGCACCATCTGCCCTTCCTTCGACTGCAAGCTACTCTCCCACGCGCCACTCATCAAGCGCCTATCGAGGATAGCCCCGGTGGGTGGCTGCATGGCACACCTCGTACGGGGCACGCCAGCACAGTCGACTGAGCACTTCCTTGCATAATAAGGGTTGTGTTAGCATTAGCACAAGATTGCTAGCAATGGTGGATCCACCACAATACTGAATGCGCGCCTTCCTGGTGATCGGCATCACGCGCAGCGGCATGCTCTCGTGGCAGGCCTCTCCCTCCCACCGCCTACCCCCCCCCCATTTTTTCTTTTTCTATTTTCTCTTTTTTTTCTTTTCCTATTTATATTTCAATACTACTTTTCTAATATTTATATGTTTGAGTTATGTTAGTCATAAAAGTTGTGTTATAAGATTATTATGTAACAAGTTGGGAGGAAAAAGTTATATGCACAAATGGAATGACGTTCAGAAGGTGTGTGTACAAATTATGTGTATAACTTTTATATGTCCTCAAAGTTACGCTAAATCATATTTCGGAATACAGTTGTATACATAAATTATGCGTATAAGTTGAATGTTAAAATCATATCCATGTCAAAATTATACACACAAGTTATGTGTCAAAGTTGTATATATAAACTATTATTTTTCAAAAAATAAAAAGTTGCATAAAATATTTTTTTCGAAAAATGAAAGTTCGGTGGTGTCGACCGACAACCCCTATTGGCGGTCGCCCGCTAATCAGGGTGCCCTTGGATCTACAGCCCAAGCTAGGCGGAGGGGAGTGGTGAGTGGTGACACCCATGTCTGGCCTAAAATAATGCATGTATTGTTAGTACACATTTGCTCATGTAGTTTCAAATCCAAAATTTCTATCCACCTTTTTTTTTTATATATCTTAGCTTACCTATCTTTCGGTATTTGAGATTCGTGCAAACAACCGTGATCAATGGATCACCCCCCTCCCCCAAACCCTACCACCATCCCTACCCATGTTGCCACCCGTACAGTCTACCGCCGTCATCGCACCTCCGACCTCCAGCAGAACCAAGGTTACACGTCGCAGCCTTCAACATTTCGAATTCACTGTTTCAACAATATGCGGTTGCAATAAGGGATTATCTCTTTTATATACTCACAACATTTCGAATTGCAAATGTTGAGCCTGTTTAACGAAAATGTTGAACATTTTGAAGCTAATTAGGCTAAAGTGGGCTTCAAAAATGAATGACTTATCTAACCTTCCTCCTTCCACAAGATGGGAATGGGATAGGGCTCGTTAAAATCAGCCCAAGTATATCTTCATGATTGATCGATTTGTATCGGCCCAGCTACAATTCTGGGTCAGTCCCTGAATGCCCCTGTTGATGATTGGTATGGGTATTATTGGGCGATAACGAAAACCAAAAGGATACCTGAAAATCGCCAAGGTCAGCATGTTCAAAAGTCATGGATGAAAGTTGTGTTCAAATGCTAATTAAGTTGTGCAGGATAGGTAGCTTTACTGCTCAGCTGCCGATGAATATTATTGTAACATATCCAAGCCTTTTTTCCGTGCTGCACCTACTGTGTATGCTCGTCACTGGGAACTCGGATAGCAACTGACTCTTCTTGCCTAGAGCTGCCAATTTCACCATGCGCTTTTTTTTTTTTGGAGAGAACAAATATTTTTCCATAATGTCTCAGCTCAGCAAATTGTGATCTTGGGCAGTTGGGACAGGGATACAGAGTCCGCAGGCACGGCATGAAGCATGTTTATTTGATCTCGACTTACTCAGTTGACTACATGAAACTTCTTTTTTATATATTTTCTTAGGCATGTTTGATCCTGTGGACCATGGCATGATCCCGCAGCCCGTGTCCACGGGCAAGTATGATCTCGCAGCGAAAGAGATGGTGCAGTCACAGAATTTCGCTCTTACACGTGTCGCAGTTTTCTACACAGTGTTTGGCTCCTGCTGGTATCATAGAGTGCGTCTGTTTTTGGTAGTTCTGCAGGTCTGACCGCAACCTGGAAATGGACATCCAGTATTTTCTTACGACACATTTTTTTATTAATAAGAAAATAGAGAGAGAAAAAAGTCATACAAAGTTCAAACAGGTACAACACTGAGCCGAACTACCTATCAGATCAATGTGTAAGATTTCAGCGGCACCGTTCAACTCAAAAAAAGGGTCCGACGAAAAATATCAGCGCAGCAATTATCATCCACCAACCACTTGTATAGTTGTATGCAGATGCAGACGTGCAGGCGGTGGGTGAGAAGGAGGCACCTAACACTGTCACCTTTGCCTCTGCGGTGGGGCCCACATGATGACAAGGAAACCAAAATGGTCTACATAACCCACTTCACTACCAACCAAGATTCCAAGAGCAAGCAAATGGCTCCTTAACCCACGCACTAATCCTTGAGCACTCACTGATGATGGTGGCGAGCAAGTAGTTGCAGGTGAGCCGGCGTGACGATGGATGGACGAAGCAGACGAGATTGCTGCATGTGTTGCGGTTGCAGAGGATGCTAAGGTAAGGTGAGGTGGCCCATCAATGGTTGTTGTGGTGGTAGGAGAAGCACCAGCATGCCATGCATGAAGAGTATTAGAGATGTAGCTGGGGGTATTGTATGGGTTCTTTACTTGTTTCTCTCTTCTTCCTCATCAGCTGGGAGCAAGCAGACCCTCAATCAATCAGTGAGTGAGCATGGAATTGACAGCCAATTAGAAGAAAAAAAAGTCTTTTGGGTGCTTGTATTGGGTGGGCTGCTTGTTTAGTGGCTGATGGATCTGTCGTTACACTTTTTTATCTTTTGCTTTGTACAAATAACAGTCTTCCTTCTCTTTTAATTGAAAGGCAGAGCTCCATTCATTTCAGGAAAAAGAAAAGAAGCGATTGAGATGGCGATATGTAGAATATGAAGATTTCTGAGAAGAGCAAGGAGCTTTACTTTTAATCACGGTCGTTGAGATGCCGAAAACTGTAGGTTATGACTTAATCTTGGCAGGGCCAAAAAACCAGATTCCTCTGAAGAAAACGCCTCTGATCCTCCAGTCTTGGTCACATGGCCTGTACTCTTGCACCATGGCTAGCTGCCATGTCCGTCCTGCATGCACCACCATCCCATGCATATAGTACTATATATACGATGCACCGACTGATCGATGACCTGTTCAGTCGGCTGGTTTCCAAGTCTCATAAACGTTAGATTCTGGACTACAGTAGAGATGAACCCAAAGTCCCAAACTAATTGGATGGTACTGGCTGCACCTGATCATTAGTCACTGGCTGGTCAAACCCCAGTTACCAAAGATGTTCCTACTAGTTTCATGGCAACAAGGGAAGTATAAAAAGAATTTTGGCACCAAAGGTAGCATGGAAAAAGATTGTGTGCAGTCCTGCAAAGCGAGGCCTGTGCAGTCCCTACGCGGATGGCCGACGCGTGGGGACTGCACGGGCTTCCCTTTGCAAAACTGGCTATGTTTAGTTGGGGGAAAAAAGGTACTTTTTTCTGGAAAGCGTGTTATGTGATGGGGATGAATAGGAAATATGGAAAAAAAAATTTCTGGAAAGCGTGTTATATGATATGGATGAATAGAACGTAAAAAGTACTTTTTGAAACTGAACACGACCTGCACTTAAAATTTTTCCAGGTAACACAGCCCACTCACTCTCGATTCGAGCTATTTTTAGAAAGTAACTAGATTCCATTAAATTAAAATATGTTTATACTTAACATAAAATAAAATTACATTGAATCACACCACTAAGCCCATATACTTCATCTTCCTCGTACTCGGTGGCGTACACTCCGTCAGGAAGGACCATCGCAGCCACAAAACTACAATAGATCTAAAGTCATGAACCACTATCCCAACCAACATAAGATTCCACGAACACGGAGACCGTAAAACAGGCACGGTAAGCTCAACTAGTATAAGTGTGCGTTTAGATTCAAAGTTTTTCCCCCCAAAAATACTATTTATCCAACTTTTCTCTATTTATCACATCCCTCTCACTCACATAATACTATTCATCTATAGTGTTTTTTAGATCTACAGTGTTTTTTGAATCTTTCCCGATCTAAACACACCCTAAAAAAAGTAAAAGATGATGAAAGCACGTCGTCTCACTCTGGACACCGAGGTGGATTAATGGGCTGACGAAACTACGTTCACTGAACCTAGACGTGTTTGCATGTCAAATAATCCCATCATCTGTCAGCTGCTGTCCAGAGTGTGTAGCGACTCTGAAAATCCATGATGCTTTAGCTAACCATCCATTTTCTAGCAAAGTAGCAAATTCAGTTCCAAGGAGGGAACTGAAATTCCTCTCTTGATCTCTGGGAAGAACCCATGCATCTCAAGCAATGCGATACTATACTAGTACACTAGTGGATATAAAATAAAAAAAAATAAGAATTTTTTTTACTAGTGAGAAATTGGCGGCTTGCGGTGTGGGCTCTCGACGCGCGTGCCACTTTCGCCGCGTAGTGACTGTGGCCTCGCCATGGACACGGCCACGTGAGGCCCTGCCATTGGCCCCTCTCAGGCTATCACTCTCAACTCTCAAGTGGTTAGTGGTTTTTCTTTTAAATTGTTTTTTATGCCTAAATAAACCTGCAGAAACAAATTAGCTGGAGACAACAACACAACGGAGCCTGCTGCAATCCATCCTGCTGTTTTGTTTGTTGATTTTTTTTTGGTGTTGTGCAATTATAATTTTGCTATCATATTTTTAGCTTTCTCGACTTGCCTCACTGCCTCAGTCTATTTACTCGCTCTGTTCCAAATTATTAGTTATCCTAGGTGTTGTCTAAGTTCATGGCTTCATCAATGAACATAGACATATACTTGTCCCTTTCCTTTGCATGGTCATTGACTAGTAGGTTCAAAATCACGTTGACTTTTAAATAGACATGGACAAAATCACAATTACAATCGTTCAAAAAAAAATCATAATTACAGATTAAAGTAAGTACAAAGAACACAAATGGCCTTGTTTGTTCGAGCAGAGCGCTCAGCGCTGAAAGCAGACATAACATACTCCTACATCTCACCGTCCGTGACGTTTGCAGGACCGCCGCGCCCGCATGGACGGGAAACACGTGCGTGCACCGTCAGCACTCACACGTACTCCTTTGTCACAACCTGTGTTTGTCCAACGCTCGGCCTCTCAAGCGGTGTCTGGTGTGGTGTCAATTCTTTAATTTTCTCTCGTCGGTTTTTTCCTTTCTCGTATTTTTTTAGTTTCTCTCTAGCGTGTAGGCCTTCATCGATAGTGTCGATTCTTCGAGGCTCGGAAAGGCTCAAAACTCGACTAAGAACAAGTTAGATTCTCTTGCATGCGTCCCAAAATGCATGGGCCATTGATCGAGCAATGGTGGCCATTCGCCTCTTGTCCTTTCTCGGACCTCTCATTCATTCTAGCAGGAAATTTTCTTTGTTGCATTTTTTCTTTGCATTTTGACGTGGACCTATCTTATGTGTGCTGTCAATTCACACAGCTAGACGAGGCATCAATATATAATGGCATCGATCAGGAGCCGATATACGACTGATTGCTATGCATAACTGGAATGGCAAGTATGGAAATGTCAATGCAAAATATGGTTTTTGCAGAGAAAGATCAAAGCACAAAGGACAATTGTGTTTTAAATAGGTGGACACTTGTTTTATAGAATTATTTATTATATTCTATTCGCATTGCTTCGTATTTTGTTTCCTTGGCCCTAGCTAGCACAGTATTGGGAGTGGGGCACGAAATGCAAATTGGAGCTAACAACGAACCGAAAAGTATAGCATACACTACATCCCTATAAGCCAACAACCAGCATAGTGTGGCAATAGCTAGAAGTATAATTAATGTCCTTTAGAAGAAAAAAATCTGGTCCAACAATTACGGTGTTTTTGTTTTCTATTTCTCAGAAGAAAAGTATGCACTGCTGGATTGTAAAAAGGACATGCGCAAGTAGCGCGCCACTATCTCACCAACTCCCCCAGCCTTGGTGTCACCTACTCCCACGACGCCAGCACGCCATCAATCCCCAGTGTTTGCTACATCAACTGCTGCTACTGGGTCATGAGGCCTCATTTTCATTGGCATATTCATTCACGGAGAACAATTGTTAAAAATAAAACAAAATAAAAGAAAAGAAAGAAAGAGACGGGCCCATGCATGGTCCTTTCGGTGCTAAGCATGATGGTGTTAAACTACAGATACCGTTTGCCCAAAAAAAAAACCTAGAGATACCGAAATACATAGCAGTACTGAATGCTTAGAGACAAGGCTAATGATTTAGCCAACTGCTGGCTGTATAAATCCTTATAGCCCATCTTTTAGCCCATCCATACAGTGGTTCAACCTTCTCTATAAATACAGGGCCTACATATTCATCTCACATATTTTCTTGGTTCCTGTATCTGGGTGGGCTGTAAGCTTACAGCCCACATCTCATCTCTCTCCTCTTCTCTCTCATCTAACTCGGCATTTAGGCTTCTCCCAGCCCATTATTATACTTGCTCTTACAATTTAGTAGCTGCCACGCTGCCATCGATCGTGCGTAATGATGATGAACCACTGAAAGGGAGACAAGCTTTGTAAAAAGCGTCTTTGTTTCGGTGGAAGCACAATTGGCACGGGCACGGCCCTGGATGCGTATTATCATGTCCTGCAAATAATGTTCCCCTTTTTTCTCTTAAATAGTGAGATCGATTTGCAGATCTTAACTAACGTGTAACAATAAGGTAATATATTTTAGTGCAAACATTTTTTTCCAATAAAGTGCCAATCAGAAGCTCCCATATAGCTAAGAAAAAGGTAGTGGGCAGATTAGTAAAAATACAAAGCTCTTCTTTCAAAAAAAAAAAACTGAAGGTGTGAGGCGAAGATAATCCTGAGCCACCAATCCTCTCCCTGTCGTCTCAGATCTCACCAACCCCGAAACCTCTGGGCCTATTTATAAGCCCCTCCCAAACCCCTTCCCTTTCCCGTGCTGCTCTCTTCCTCCACCTCATCTCCGGCGCCTCCTCCTCCGCTCCCGTCTCCCGGTGAGCAACCCTCTTGGCCTCCCTTATCCGGCGCCATGTATGGGACTTTTTGCTATTCGGATCGCGCGGAGCTGCCTCGGGGGATTCGATGTGTGGGTGTCGTGCGTGGGATTCACCTGCTCTGCTTCCATCTGCTCCCGCGCGCCACCCGCCCGATCCATTGGTCCGGCGGTTGCGTTGGGATCGAGGGTATTGGGATCCATGGATCCGGCGGCGACGTCGGGAGCGGGATCAGGGGTCTTGGGCGATCCGCTTGCCCTCTCGATTTGCTAGGATTGGGTTTGGATTGGCTTTCTGGTGGACGCAGAGGATCGATCAGTCGATCTGATGCGGTTCGAATCGATTGATTGCGCGTGTAGATCTGAGCGCTTCTCGCTCGAATGGTCCCGAAATCTGATTGCGTTTAGTCGATTTTCTTACTCTGCTCGGTTGGATCGGCTAGTTGATCGGTTCGTTCGGCCTCTAGGGGTTTTGGATCTGAGAGGTTTATCTTCAATGTCCACTCACTTACTGTCACGGAATCATTTTTTAGGTTGTTATATATAAAATATGAAGACTTGTAGAGATCTATCTACCTCTTAAGACATTTTTATCAGTCGGCATGGTTCACTGCCCAATTCTGTATGGTTGAGCCTCGCCTCATTTTTAGTATTGGGATTACGGGATATGCCGTGTGCTGAGCTGTCCCAGATCCACCGGCGCTGGTTATGTGAAAGGGACAGTGCCCTCCACCAATTGTGGTTAGGTCAAGTGTATCAGTTGGCCAGCACCTACCCCTTGGGACTGGGCCCAACTTTTTCTTAGAGGTTACCTACCTGCCTACCTTCCAGGCTAAACATAGGAATTTATTTATTAGTTTAGATTTATGTTTTTGGAAACCGGTGGATCTGATGGTAGAATCTCATGCACAGGAAACAGGGGTGGGGTTTTGTTAGGAACAAGATCCATCATAGTGGTATAACGGTTGGATTAGTAGTTCGAGAACAATAGAGTCACTGTCCATTTTATTTGTCATCAGGATATCATAGTATTGTCATCAAGGCGTGGATACCTGATCTCTGTTGCAGATCACGTTTCCTTTGTGCTCTTTTATCAGCATGATCTTAGCCTTATTGTTCTCATGCATATCTTTGCTCTGTGTTACAGTATCAGTGTTTTCTTGCTGCCGCAGCATTTCTGATTGCAATTCTATTTATGCTGCAGAAAGATGGCGTCCCACATTGTTGGATACCCCCGCATGGGCCCCAAGAGGGAGCTCAAGTTCGCTCTTGAGTCTTTCTGGGATGGCAAGAGCTCCGCTGAGGATTTGGAGAAGGTTGCCACTGACCTCAGGGCCAGCATCTGGAAGCAGATGGCTGATGCTGGGATCAAGTACATCCCCAGCAACACCTTCTCGTACTACGACCAGGTCCTTGACACCACTGCCATGCTCGGTGCTGTCCCAGAACGCTACTCATGGACCGGAGGAGAGATTGGGTTTGACACCTACTTCTCGATGGCCAGGGGCAATGCCACTGTCCCTGCTATGGAGATGACCAAGTGGTTTGACACCAACTAGTAAGTCATTTGGCTTCTACCAACGGTAATTTCAGTTCAGCTTACTATTTAACTTTTTTTTGCTAACAAACTTTGTTCTACCTTTGCAGCCACTTTATTGTCCCTGAGTTGGGCCCTAACACCAAGTTCACCTACTCTTCTCACAAGGCTGTTAATGAATACAAGGAGGCCAAGGCGGTATGATTCTATCATTATATATCTGTTGTGTGCTATTCTATTCATATTAAATTCCTAATTGTGTACTTTGACAGTGTATTAGTTACTCACGCATGCCTATAGTGACATCATAATTAGTCAATAAATTCTCTCATGAGTTTACTTATGCTGCCTTGTGCCTTCTGCTACAGAACCTCAAATTGATGGTGATAAGACATTTTTTAAAAATGCTCTTGATTACTAAATTTTTGTTAGCACAGAAACTTGGATAAAGATTGTTTTTGTCAAGGTCAAACTGGTTTTCGATTAACTAAGTTATTTTGAGCTTTGCAATTCATGTTTGAACTTGAGCATTGACACAAAAATGGGTTCTTAATGAGATTGCCAATGGTACAGTGCAATTAAGAATGTTTTATACATATTAAATGAGTGCTAAATTGTTTTACTGATGCTTTCATTGTCTTGTTTTTGTGATATTGCAAAGTTGAAATCTGCTTGCTTGCATGATTTACATGTTGTCTCTTCTCATGCAGCTCGGCGTTGATACCGTGCCAGTACTTATTGGACCAGTCTCATACTTGTTGCTCTCGAAGCCTGCCAAGGGTGTAGAGAAGGGATTCCCTCTTCTTTCCCTTCTTAGCAGCATCCTCCCGGTCTACAAGTAAGATTAAGATTATAAGCAAGTTATTACTAACTACTGCCGGCTGAACCTTAAGTTGATAATCTAATTTATGATGTTTATAGGGAGGTCATTGCTGAGTTGAAGGCAGCAGGGGCTTCATGGATTCAGTTTGATGAGCCCACCCTTGTCCTCGACCTTGATTCTCAAAAATTGGCTGCATTCTCCGCCGCATACACAGAACTTGAATCTGCACTTTCTGGATTGAATGTGCTTGTTGAAACTTACTTCGCTGATGTTCCTGCAGAGTCATACAAGTATGCTATTAAATACTAGTGCTCCTTTTTTCACAAATATTGTTCATTGTTTATTCTCTTTTTCTAACAGTCAGTATACTAATTGTCATTTTGCATGCAGGACCCTAACATCTTTGAGCAGTGTGACTGCTTATGGCTTTGACCTTGTTCGTGGAACCCAGACTCTTCAGCTTGTCAAGAGTGGTTTCCCTGCTGGCAAGTACCTCTTTGCTGGTGTTGTGGATGGGCGCAACATCTGGGCTGATGATCTTGCTGCATCCCTCAGCACTCTCCAGGCACTTGAGGCTGTTGTTGGAAAGGGTAAGCATATGCTTTCATTTGTCATTGGGCTGGATTTGGTTACAGCTGGCAATCTCTGATAGTGCGTACTATTTGTTCAGACAAGCTTGTTGTGTCAACTTCCTGCTCACTCATGCATACTGCTGTGGATCTTGTCAACGAGACTAAGCTTGACAGTGAGATCAAGTCTTGGCTGGCTTTTGCTGCCCAGAAGGTGGTTGAGGTTGATGCTCTTGCCAAAGCATTGGTTGGTCAAAAGGATGAGGTATGCCTTTTTTTTTAAATTTTTTTTTTCTTTTCTCTCATAACTAGACACTGGTGTTCCCTTTTGCTGCAATCAAAATTATGCTGACCTACTCATATTTTCAAAATGGCATCTACAGGCTTACTTCGCTGCAAATGCGGCTGCTCAAGCCTCAAGGAAATCATCACCCCGTGTGACAAATGAAGAAGTCCAGAAGGCTGTAAGTACCAGGAACTAAAAGACTTAGCACAGTCTAATCCAATATGTTGACATGTACCAACCTCTTTTTGTATAATGTTGCAGGCTGCTGCTCTCAAGGGCTCTGACCACCGTCGTGCTACCAACGTTAGTGCTAGATTGGATGCTCAGCAGAAGAAGCTGAACCTCCCAGTCCTTCCGACGACCACAATTGGTTCATTCCCCCAGACCGTGGAGCTCAGGAGGGTCCGCCGTGAGTACAAGGCGAAGAAGTGAGTAACTGTTATGCTAATGCTTCACTTGTCTCTATGTTGGCTGTATTGCTTATTGGAAATTCACATTGCAGGATCTCTGAGGAGGAGTATGTCACTGCCATCAAGGAGGAAATCAGCAAGGTTGTTAAGATCCAAGAGGAGCTTGACATCGACGTGCTTGTGCATGGCGAGCCTGAGGTTAGTTCTCCTGAAGCTATTCGACTACCTCTCATATGTAGAAAGGTTTGGTTATTCTGCGCTAAAGTTCTGTGCTCACACTTAATTTTGTTGGCTATGTTTTACAGAGAAACGATATGGTTGAGTATTTTGGTGAGCAGCTCTCTGGTTTTGCATTCACTGCCAATGGTTGGGTGCAATCTTATGGATCAAGGTGTGTCAAGCCACCAATCATCTACGGTGATGTGAGCCGCCCCAACCCCATGACTGTCTTCTGGTCGAAGACTGCCCAGAGCATGACTTCTCGTCCAATGAAGGGAATGTTGACTGGTCCAGTCACAATCCTTAACTGGTCCTTTGTCAGGAATGACCAGCCAAGGTCAGTCCCTTTTGACATAATATATTTTTTTTGCTGCTCAGGATATCATTTCCCTCTTCCTTTTATAGCCTGACTTATGGCTCATGTTCTTCCAGGTTTGAGACCTGCTACCAGATTGCTCTTGCCATCAAGAAGGAGGTTGAGGACCTTGAGGCTGCTGGTATTCAGGTTGGCACTTTTTTGTCTATTGGCGTCTTGTATAGTTGAGGTTCATATGCAGTAATGGTTGATCATATCGCTAATGTTATTTTACTCTTGCAGGTCATCCAAATTGATGAGGCTGCTTTGAGAGAAGGTCTACCACTCCGCAAGGCTGAACACGCTTTCTACTTGGACTGGGCCGTGCACTCCTTCAGAATCACCAACTGCGAGATTCAGGACACCACCCAGGTAAATCTTTTGAACTGTGCATTGGATCCTTGGCAGTATCATTTATCCCTACCAAGTACCAACATCTCCAAAACATTCTATATGACTTAATTCTCTTGACAGATCCACACCCACATGTGCTACTCCAACTTCAACGACATCATCCACTCCATCATCGACATGGACGCTGATGTGATCACAATTGAGAACTCACGGTCCGACGAGAAGCTTCTCTCCGTCTTCCGCGAGGGTGTGAAGTATGGTGCTGGCATTGGCCCTGGTGTCTACGACATCCACTCCCCCAGGATCCCATCCACCGAGGAGATTGCCGACCGCATCAACAAGATGCTTGCGGTGCTCGACACCAACATCCTCTGGGTGAACCCCGATTGTGGTCTCAAGACCCGCAAGTACACCGAGGTCAAGCCCGCCCTTACCAACATGGTCTCCGCCGCCAAGCTCATCCGGACCCAGCTCGCCAGCGCCAAGTGAGAGCCATCTCTGCGGCGGCCTTTTCTTTTAATTACAAGGAGGGTGCCATCAAAGCCATTATTTTGTCTTGAATAATCTGGGTCGTGTATCCGCTCTGCATGTGGTTAGGTTAGTCTTTTTCTTGGCACGATTATTGCACCCTGCTCATACTTGTGTTTACTCTTCATCAATTTGGTGGTTTTGAGGCAAGTTGTCCCGTGTACTTGTATTGTAAAACCTAGTGGCTATCTGAAGTGTTTCATCCGCAACTCCGAGGTGTACTACGGCTCGAATCTACTCCATTGTGTTAGTATCGGCAAGAAAATTGTCTGGTGCCATGTATTGAGCTGTTGTCTGTTGCTCACTTGCACTTGGATGAATTATCGTTGATTGTGTTGCCCTGTAATACAGGGGAGCGTGCTCTGTCCAGTTAATTTTAATATGTGCTTTCACAAAATTTCTACGGAAACATAATCATGTGTATGAGCTGGACAAAACATTGACGACCCGCTGCCTCCAAATCCAATTATGTATGCGTTGGTCGTACTGTACATTCTATCTCTGATTATTATCTTGAATGCTGAAATTATAGGCCAATTCTCAATCAACTTCCTCGTTAATTAGTTTTGAAATTCATTGTAGTTTTAACAACATTGATGATAAGAAATATGTCAATACCCTTTAGATAGGGACCTTGGAAGTAGGCGACATTACTCACCACTCCGATGGCAACAAAAGAAACAGGCCCGCGACATGATAAACTGAAGGCTGGGTGGCAAGGCCTCCTCATGCGCTGTTCTTGAGGCGGCGAGAGCGAGGAGTCCAACGGCGGAAGTGGGGAGGCCCCTGGCGCATTATTTTCATGTTGTCAACGGCATACTAACTGTGCTTGAGGTGAGGAGTCGCCATATGCAGATAGTATTTGTGAATTTGTCTAAGCTCAGAGCCTCAGACTCATTTCAACAGCTAGCACTTGCCTAGGAATAAGATTTAATTCCATCATCAACAAGCTCTGATCCATTTTCATAAAAAAGCAAGCACATATATGGTCAGTGAATGGTTCAAAGGAAGAGAAAGACTTATAACTCCAGTGAAAGATGAAAACTTATGCCACAAAAATGGAAGTGAGATGGAGTATAGTGCAAGACTAAATACTATTGTGAGCAGCAACAAGCCATTCTACATTGTGTACGGGTGCTTTCGCAATCATCCAAACTCACAGTTGGCCCAATATACCAAATGTTCTGCTGCGTGTTCCATATATGACAAGCTTTCATGTCAAATGTCAAGCATGGAAATACTCTAGTCACTGACCAATCTCTGTAGTTCTCGCTTAATGCTTATGCTTGTTCAGAGGATAGGTTTTGTGTTCACAATCCTTGAACCTTATGCCATTTTTCTTGAACAAATTGAATCCAAATAAAAAGGAGAGACTAAATTACTAATTCTTAGAGTACGCAGCGGATTCCGGCCCGGCCCGCTGTACACACGAGCCGGCGCCCCACAGACCTAGTTCACTGAAGCCCAACACTTCCAAGTCCTCGAGCCTAACTCAACTCAAAAGACTAGTACGATAGGAACAGGGCTACCCCACCTTATATATTATGCTCCTCCACCATCAATTTCCATGTATACCGCCTTGGCTCCTTGTGGATAGAAGCCTGTCCACTCGCTCGGTATAGACAGCCACACCCACACAAGTCAGTCTCGCAGAGATAAAGCTCCACGCTAGTGTCCCCTAGCAGCCAGCCATAAGTTCTAGCCTGACCGGACACCCAATCACCGTGCCCAACCGAGCGCATTAGTATTATTTAGCATGACCACAAAAAGAAGTATAGACTTGCAAGATGGAACATCCTTTGTCAACCAAAATGTGTGGGTGGATTAGGTATTCTGGACCTGGACACTCAGAATAAGTGCTTACTAAGTAAGTGGCTGTTCAAGTTGGCAAATGAGGAGGGTCTGTTGCAAGATATTTTGAAAAAGAAATACCTAGGGAATAAAACACTCTCACAGGTACGAAAGAAGGAAGGAGATTCTCAGTTCTGGTCAGGATTGATGGAAGTTAAAGAGCTTCTCTTTGCCAGAGGCCGGTTTAAAGTGCAGGATGGGAATTAGACTAGATTTTGGGAGGACTCATGGCTTGGTAATGAACCGTTGATGATAAAATTCCCTACTCTCTATAATATTGCTAGGAAGAAAAATGTCACAGTGGCTCATGTGCTAGGAACAGTACTACTTGGCGTTACTTTTAGACAAGCTTTGACAGGGAAGAACTGGGAGGATTGGCTTCAGTTGGTGAGGAGTGTACTAAGTATACAACTCACGGAACACAATGATGAGTTTACATGGACGTGTAGTAAAATGTTTTCGGTCCAAGCAATGGATAATGATCTGGTAATAAGGGATGGAGTGTTGCAAGATTGTTCAATCTGGAAGGTGAAAATTCCTCTAAAGATAAAGGTATTTCTTTGGTACCTCAAACAGGGAGTAGTTCTCACTAAAGACAACCTTGCCAAAAGGAAATGGAAAGGGTCCACGAAATGTTGCTTTTGCAGTGGTGAGGAAACGATTCAGCACCTCTTTCTCGATTGCCCGATGGCACTTTTGGTCTGAAATACAGTTAGTATGGCCTTTGGTTTTAGTCGCCCGGTTAATCGGGTTAGCCTGTTTGGTTCTTGGATTAGGAGCTTTCCGAAGAATCGAAGGAAACTAGTGTTCTTGGGTGCGGCAGCTATCTGCTGGGCGTTGTGGATTACAAGAAATGATGTGGTCTTCGATAGATCGAAAACTAAGGTGATTTTTAGGGCAGCTTTCTGGATTAAAAGTTGGTCCATCTTATTAAAAGTTGGCCCGTGCCAGCCTCGCAGGGGTTGCTGGCTGGGGGTTCTTAGGCTCCCATACCCCCTACTATAGTTGTTTTGTTTAGCCGTATAGTCCCTTAAAATTTTTTGTAAGCCCGTGTGCGTGTGCCCGGTTGGCCCGCGTTGTAACTACAGTCTTACTCTTCTTAATACAAAGATACGTAACTCTCCTGCGTGTTCTCGAAAAAAAAAAGAAAGAGGAAGAGAATGGAAATTTAAAGGAAGAAAGTCGAAGATTGGAGATAGTAGCTCTGGAAGTCTTCAGCAAAGCTGGGTGGAATACCTTGAGGCGTATTATGATAGTGTGCGTGTTACGTCTAGCTGGGTGCTTTTACTTCCTTGTATCGTGTGGAGTCTTTGATGATGATTAGCTGCTTAATGGCGCTGGTAACTCTGTAATTGAGGCTATAAGCACTCAAACTTTTGAGTGTGGAGGCCGGGATTATTCCTGTTTCTAAAAAAAATCAATTGCTAGCACTTGGCTAGGAACAAGAATTACCTCCATCACGAACAAGCTTTGATCCATCAGCCATGGACCCATGTTATTCCTACAGCACATGGATTTTTTTTTTAGAAAATGGAAATAATTCCCGCCTCTACGGTTCCGCACACAGCGTATAAAGTTAACCTTAATACAATTCTTCAGCTCCCTAGCTGAGATCAAAGGAACAAAAATTAAAGACAAAGTCTATTATTAAACTTCCAACTACCCTTTGCGAAGACCTCCATAGCAATAATCTCCATCACAAGGCTCGCTGAACGAAGCTTGTCCTTTGTCCCATCACGCTGCAACAAGGCCCAAAATCGGAGCCAGTACGTCCCTCTGAAAACAACCTGCATAAAGGAAGTATAGTTGATATTGTCAAAAACTACATCATTCTCTCTCTCTTGACCGCAACAGAAAACCCCTGCGTCGCCCGCAAGGGCGACTTAGGCGGACACCGCCGCCGCCGCCGTCAACGCCTCTGGCCCCCATTTCTCTCCATCGCCGGCCTTCTAGCCGGTGGCCAGGGGAGCGGGGGTCCATCCTTTAGTAGATCGAGTCCTTAGTCGAGTCTTCCTAGGTCTAGGGTTTGTTCGTCGTCGATGTTTAACGGCGGAACTAGGGTTTGCCGGAGGAGCATGGCTCCTCTGCGGCTTCTTGTTCCTGGTGGCGCCGGCGATGTGGAAGCGACGGCGTTGCAGGGGAATAATTTCTCCTGTCTTTTTTCGTTCTCTGGTGGCGATCTACTCCGACGCCAATGGAGAGGTTGGGGAGACCTAGGTTGGAGTCCAGGGCCAGCGCATCATCGTCTTTTTCAGGTGATGATGTTGTTGACCTGTTTAATTCCGTGGCATATGATCTCTGGTGAAAATCCGAGTTTTGTTCGGGTTGCTGGCGTTGGATTTGAAGGTTGCGTCGTGGGGGCCGGAGTTGGCCGATGCGCCTGGGAGGCAGTGTACTCGGCATCTGCGCCGAGCAGTAAGCCCTCCTCTGCGACCTCTACTTTGTGGAGATTGGCTCTGGCGTCTAGCGATAATTGGGAAGCGGTTTTGATGGCGGTGACAAACAGATCCATGAAGTCATCGAGGAAGATGATTAAGAGTTTTAAACTTCTTTGTAATTTTTCTTTTTTTCTCGGTTTTTGTTTGTAAAAGAACATGTGTAATGTGCTAAGATCAATACATGGTCCTTCTAAAAAAACTACATCATTCCGACAACACCATAAAGCCCAACATAAGGTCGCCGCCCCCACTAAAATTGTTTTCCTCGCATCCAGATTTATTCCCCTTAATGTCACACCCTGAAATTTGGGATTTCGGGATGTGAATAGAAAGAACAATTAAATAAATAGTTTTCATGATCTATTAAAACTTTTCCAACATTTATTTGTTTATCTTGATATTTAGAGTAGGAAAATAATCAATTTCCTAATTTAAATAAATAAGCTTTTTGTTGTGCTTAAGAAAGTGTTGCATTCATGTTGTCGCATTATTTTTGGAGTGAAAATTTGAGTTTCAACAAAAGTTTATTTAAGGTTCAACATTTTAGAACTGCAGTTTCAACATTTCAACTCTTTTGCTTCAACATTTCAGAATCTCTCTTTTCTCCCTATCGGCCCAGCCCAGCTCTCCTTCTCCCCTGCGCAGGCCCACAACCGGCCCAACACCTCCTCTCCCGCTCCTCTTCCTTTCTCTCACCGACCAGTGGGCCCCAGCCGTCATCAACATCCTCCATCCTCTACCGAACCAGACCCAGGCTTGATGGCTCGAGCAGAGCTCGTGCACCCGCCTCCAGCCATCCTTGGTTTCCGCGCCAAGTCAACCTCGCCTCCAGCGCCCTATCAATTTGTGGCACCGAACCGGAACCCTAGCCTCCCTTCTCCTCGCCGCGCCCTGCTTCACCTCCCTCAGCGTCGCACAGCCGCCACGCGAGCCCAAGGGAGCAGAGCCGCCGACACCGTTCTCCCGATTCGCCGCAAGCCGAGGCAAAGGAAGGAAACGGACACCACCACGAGATTCCTCGAGCCAAGGCGCATCCAATTCGACGGTTTCTATCACCGGAGCACCTCGCTGCCGTGCTACCCGAGCCGGCGCCGCCGCATCATGAAATTCCGGCCGATTGGTCGCCTCCCTGTCGCTGGTGAGCACATCTATGTGTTTCCCTTCTCCTCCTCTTTCGATTCTTGCGCCTATCCGAGGCCCTAGCCCATCAAATCGCCGCGTGCCCAACGAGCAGAGCCGCCCGTCGCCATGGCAGCAAGCTCGTGGAGCTTTTGCAGGAAGACCCCTGTTCTATTTTATAACTATCAGATCTATTCCTTGTGTCTTGTAAAATCTATAGATAACCCCCTAGTTTGTTTAGAAGCCTACAATCCAGTCCAAGCCGAGAACTTTTCTAACCTGACCCTGAGGCTTTGCTTATTCACAGTGACTATTCACTGAGTCTATGCAAACTTCTCTTCCAGCCCTCTAGTTTTATAGTTTATCGCGTATAGGTCCCTCCAACCTTGTCCAACCCATAGATTCTAGGTTTAAGCTACCTTTAATCTCGTTCTCATTGTGATAGATTCATATCAACTTAAATAACACGTTAGAAGCAATGTTCCTTGTTTTATAATTTATTTAATAAAATAAAATATTAATTTGATTAATGCTTACTTCATTGTTCTCCCAAATAAAATCAAATTAGGTCATATAACGGTTTTCCATAGACTAATAATTAGTATCTTAGATGATCAATATTGAAATTACTTTTCCTAAATAAAACCTGTTTAGGTTTATACATCAACTTTTACAAATAAACATTAACTTGATTAATATTTATTAACTAGCTTTTCTAATTAAAAGCAAATTAGGCTTATACCTCGTTTCTATGAATAAATCTAATGTGATTAATACTATAATAATTTCATTCTAAATAACAATATGGCTAGTTGAACATTACGCATAAATTTGTGCGCTAGATGCTCTCACACCCTTTACTTGCAAGATAAATGTTTAATTGGTATAATTTATACATACACATTTGCAAATAAAATCAATTAAGATTTAACCCGTCTTTTCATATCAAAGTATAATTTGATTAATTTAAATACTGAATATTTCTCTAAGTATTCATTATATGTCTTTTCTTAATTAAAATAAATGAAGCATATAGTCTTTGCTTTATTTTATAATACTAATCATCCGTTAGTTGTATCTTTCCTACCTTAGCTCCAATCTCAATGTTTCTCGTGTCCTTTCAATCCTTTCCGAGACCTCGATCCGTTTCTATGCTTGATCTATTTTGTTGCCCATGATTGGTGTATTGTTTATTTATTTGTACATTTGTTTGCTTATATGTACTCATGTGACGATAGACGTTGTTCAAGCTGAACTAGAAGATCAAGCTGTGAGGAGTTCATTGAAGATCAAGTCTATGAAGAAATTGAGCTTTAGCAGATATTCTTAGGATTTAAGGCAAGTGAATTTCCCCCTCTGCATATTCTATTGAACCTATGCAACTTTCATGTTCATTAAAGTTTACTTTATGTATGTATATTGCATTAATACTGATGGGTCCTATATTAAGGATGACTAGTTTTTATTAACCATTCCTTTGATAACCGGGTCTTTACATTTATGTTGGGTAGCTTTGCTTAGCTGCTAAACTTGGGAATGGTTCACACTAATTATGAAGATAATAATCTTGTGCTAACAAGATCACTTATGTTGATTGGAACATGGAGCCGCAACCTGGGATTTTTCCGTACAACCACAATACCATATTGGCTCTGGTCTTGGCTAAGTAACTAGATGAACTGTGTGTTGTGTTTGTACTGCTAGTGGTGGAATTTGGGGGCATTACCGATATGGCAGGTGCGGGGATCGGAAGACGAGAGAGGCCTTGCCGTTGTAACCGTGGTCTCTGGGGAGCAAACACATACATATAGGAATTCTTTGGAAAAGCCTCGTAGCGTCCCTATGCAGTCACACCTCGGAAGTGTGGTACGTGCCTGGCCCGCACTGCATGGTTGGGTCCAAAGTTCTTCGGAGCTTTTACGCGAATTGTAGTGAAAGTGTACAACCTCTGCAGAGTGTAAAACTGTTATAACAGCCGTGTTCGCGGTTATGAACCGCCCAGATCCTCACATGATAAATGAACTTGAAGTTGAAAATAAATTGTGGTTCCTAGTTAAGGAATGAGTGCTTTGGCACGAATGATGTGAGATGATGTATATCTCTCTATATGATTAATTTGGGTTGGTATATACTTATATCTTAGTAATCAAGTGCTTGCTAATAAAACTTGACCAACTAAAATATTGACCGCTCTTAACCAAGCCTTTCCTTCAAAGTTTGCATTTCCCCCCACTTGTTGAGTACCAACCATAAGTGTACTCACCCTTGCTAAATATTGGATCAGAAGGAAAAGAAGATGTAGAGTTCTTTAGTGACTTCAATGAAGATTGCTAGGCGTACGCAACCCCCAGTCAACTGCCTGTGGTGAAGAGTTGAAGATTCCGCTGCTAGAAAACGTTTGTAATGCATTTATTTTATTCTTTCCGCTGTAACTTTGTGTTCTATATTCATGGAGTCTATCATATGTGTGGAACTTGACCTTGGCTCACATATGAGATGCATTCGGTTTGTTTTTATAAAACCGGGTGTGACACTTAACCCCATGGATATGATCGGTGTAAGGTTCGAAGAAAGATTAAGGGTCTGTTTGCTTAGCATCCAAAGCCAGCACCCAAACTCTGGCGGCGCTGAGGCGCTGAAAATCAGCGCCAAACATTTGGCAAGCTCTGGCGCAGCAAACAGCTATGATCTCTGGCAAAAAAGTGTGGCACGCCCAACATTTGGCTACCAAGCAAACAATAGCCTCAACAGGTGTGGTGTGCCAAACTTCTGGTGTGGCAAGTTGTAGACACGAAGCAAACAGACCCTAATACTTGTACCTCCAGTGGAAGATTAAAACTTATGCCACAAAAATAAAACTGAGATCGAGATGGAGTATAGTGCAAGACTAGCTACTATTGTGAGAAGCACATGCCATTCTACATTGTGTACGGGTGCTTTCACAATCATCCAAACTCACAGTTGGTCCAGGTTACCAAATGTTCTGCTGACTATAAGATATGCTTGTTGTCAAAAGTCAAGCATGGAAATACTCAGTCACTGACCAATCTCTGTACCTTCGTTTCACTCTTAATGAGTATGCTTGTTCAGAGGATAAATTTTAGTGTTTATAATAATAATCCTTGAACCTAATATGCCATTTTTCTTGAACAATTGATTCCAAGAGTGAAAGATCGTTTCTTCAGTTCTATCACTGCATGCCAAATGAACATTGTGACTCGTCCGGTTGAGATATATAAGGCTTGTGGTGACATGCACATGTGGTTTCATATTTTCCCTCATGTTATAGGGTTCATAGGTACTAAAGGAGATATTTATAAAGCTCTCATAAAATCATATAGTAATGCTTGGTAGGTTACATACATTATGACAAATGGACATGTGTATTTGAGCAGCGCTAGCTACCTGTAAGATAAATATCGAGTAGCAAAGGCACATAATGTATGGAGCAAGATAAATACCGTTCAGGAACCACGCGTCGAAATCGATGGTATTGTACAAGTAGGATAAAAGGAAATGGAAAACAATATAACATTGCCATACTGTTCCTCATGTAAAGTTCAATAGGAAAAGGAGACGTCGGGAGTGGAAGTCTAACCCACAGAGTCCAAACTAGGACAATATCACACTGGTGCTCAACAGATAGTATGGAACAAATACAAACCGTGCTTAAGGTGAGGGGTAGCCATCTGCAGGTAATATTTGTCTAAGCTCAGAGCCTCGGACTCATTTTAACTGCTAGAAGTTGCCTGAAAACAAGATTAATTCCATCAGAAATAAGCTCTGATCCATCAGCCATGGACCCATGTTATTCCTAAAGCACGGATATGGTCAGTGAAAAGTTATGCCACGTAAATAGAAGTCAGTAATGGTTGGACTATAGTAGTATAGTGCAAGACTATCTATTGTTTTGGGCAGCAACAAGCCATTCTACACTGTGTACGGGTGCTTTCACAATCATCCAAACTCACAGTTGGTCCAGGTTTACCAAATGTTCTGCTGCGTGTTGCCTATAAGACAAGCTTTGATGTCAAATGTGAAGCATGGATATAATCGAGTCACTGACCAATCTTTGTAACTTTGTTTCTCGATTATTGCTTATGCTTGTTCAGAGGACACATTTTGTGTTCACACAATCCTTGAACCTTATGCCATTTTCTTGAACAATTGATTCCAAATAGAAAGGAGAAGCTAAATTGCTACTAATTTAAATCGCATTAATATACCTCCTTGGCTCCCTGTTTGCCACTTGGCTAATTGGCTCCTTGCGGATGGAAACCTGTCCACTCGTTCAGCAGAGACAGCCACACCCACACAAGTCAGTCTCGCAGAGATAAAGCTCCATACTAGTGTCCCCTAGCCGGCAGCCGTGCTGTGCGCCCTCCTGCCATGCCATGCCTCTGCTCCTGGCTCCTAAGTTCTTGCCTGTCCAGACACCCAATCACCGTGGCCAACCGAGCTGAGCGCATTAGTGGTATTTAACATGATCATTAGGAATATGAGGCACAGAGAATTCGTAAGATACTCAGAGTTTAAAGTTAAGCTGCTCGCCTGTCGGCAACAGCTCCTCGCGCATGTCAAGAGGCTGTGCTACACCATTTAGTCTGCACTCCAAAATTATTGCAAGGGCACGGAACTGGGTTCGATGTTCGTTGGCCTCTGTTGTGTCGTTCTGCTTGCTGTTGCACACAGCCGTTAGGACCTTTCTTAGTTCTTGAAGAGGCCACATCAGCGCATAGGGAAGGGACACTGGGCAACAAGGCATAGCATTGCAAGACATACATGATAGGGCCTGGTGAGCGTTGTGCAGATTGATACGTAGCACGGAATTCACTTGTAAAGTAACAATTTTCTAACTTCTAAGACGACAAGGATTAATTGTGATAAGAACCAGTAACTGTTCCTTCCTCTTGAATCAAAAGAATGTACCAAATCTATCAGTAGCATTGTCACATGTTTGATACATCTACCGCATAATATCATAACGGCATCACCATCCATAAAACCTGCTGCTAAGGCATGCTGCTCTATAAAGAGATGCTAATAGCTGTGTCATATATGTGCCGCTAGATATTACTACATTCATAGTCTAATTCGTTGAAATAAATATAACTTTTGTTTCATACAAGTCAATTTTAATGTAATTCATTCATGCCAGGGCCAAAGTACTCAACTTATCTATAATTATAAAGATCACATATATAGTGGTTGGTATGTCACTTTATGTTGTGATCCCTTATAATTGAACCAGTACAACTTCTCAACGCTGCCTCAAACATAAATAGCAAGCGTATGTACGCATAGTTTGAGAACCAAGCATCATGCAACCATTAAGCAGCGTTCTGCCATGAAAACAGAGGAATATGAGAACCAAGATAACAAGTTCATAAAGTTCAATACTAGGCATAAGAGGCATC
Organism: Digitaria exilis; assembly: GCA_015342445.1. NCBI lineage: Eukaryota > Viridiplantae > Streptophyta > Magnoliopsida > Poales > Poaceae > Digitaria > Digitaria exilis. The sequence continues at coordinate 1,140,612 of JACEFO010002477.1, forward strand.
GAGAATCCAGATTCAAGGGGGACGTAGCAAAAGGATCAAGACAGTCTGCTAAACAGTAACGGAGAACCACTAGCTCTGTGCCGCTCCTTTTGTTGATCATTGAGCATCGGTCTATCATGTCCAGTGAGGTAACCGAGGGCAGTTCTTCTGGACGCAAGTCACCGGGAATGTGGTACGAGCCGGCGTTTCAAGTGCATGGATCGGTTCGCCACGAACACGGAACGGGGTCGCAACTGAACATTCCCTAGGTCGATGTTCTGGATCTGTTTCAACTCTGCATTGCTCTGCAGTCTGCACCGGTCACACAGAGGAAGGAGTGTCCATGAACGAGGTGAGGAAGAAGAGGTGCATGGAACCAACCAACCAGCAAGAACAAGATGCTGCTGTCCCAGTCCGCTCTGGATGTCGGTGGCGAGCCGAGCTGTGTCCCTTTGTTGCATGCATGAAGGCTTCAGTTGGAAGAGGGTCAACGGCAGTCGTAGTGCTTGCTGCCTTAGGACCATCTTCCAGAGGCCACATCACTTCAATTTCATCCGGGAAGGGAGAGTGGGAGATCGGGCAATACTAACAGTGTTAGGCATAGCCATTTCAAGACCTGGTGAGCACTGTACAGAACTCACATGTAAACTATGTGTCTTCTAACTTCTAAGCTCACATGTATTGATTGTGATAAGAAACCAGTAATTGTTCCTTTCTCTAGAATCAAAAGTGTTTACCAAAATCTATCAGTTACTTACTGTCACTTGTTAGAAAATAAATACTGCATACCAATCTCAGACAGACTCCTGCATACCAAAGTAGGATTGGCTACCCTTACACTGCATCACGATAAATAACATGTATCTTCCATCTCGGAGCTTCAGAGCCCAAGCAAGTCGGCAGTTGTCGCCTCATCCGCACTCATCTGACCATGATAGGACTAGAATATGCTAGACAGAGTGCTCACCAAATATTAAAAAAAATCAAGAACATTATCACTCTTATTCTTAGAAATTGTGTAATTGGCACACCATTAGGAAGTGGAGGCAGCAGGAATCCACCACTCCCATATGAACAGGCCGTATCTGACAGCACTGCAAACCAAAGAACGCGCATTGGAAGGCCATATCAGGCAGCACTGCCGCAGCACCAGATAAAAAAAACTGCGGAGTTAGTAGGCGTAGTAAAAGACTGCAATGTTGTACAACATGATCTCTCAGAGTCAGAGCATCCGCAGCGAGAGCAAACCTAATTGAAAGAGAGAGATGAGCATCGATTTTGGCACTGCGACGTCTGATACTCCGATGAAAAAAAATCTTACCAGTGAAGCTAGTTCATGCATCAGACTTGGAAAATCCGCCCATTATCAGCTACTTGTTTCAGTTACTAACTCTTGGTAGAAAAATTGGTGTTTTCCTTTTTTTACATGTTACATGGGATCTGCAAACAAGGCTTGCACGCTTCAGAAAAAATGGAATTGAAGCCTATTTGTAACGTGATGTTTGGACTTTGGAGCGTTGAAGCTGACGCAACATATTGTGGCTGCCCTCAGAGAAACTAGCAATGCCATTTGATATTAAACCATGACGTTCTTTTAGCTGCAGCAGCAACAGCAATGTGACCAAGCCAAGCACCAACGGCAGCTGCAGCTCTGACCAGTGAGCTGTAAAAAACCTTGCTTTGCCTCTTTTCGTTTGACACACTGTGAGAATACTGTTAGATTGGCGCAGCGGATTCCGGCCCGGCCCGCTGTACGCATGAGCCGGCGCCCCATAGGCCTAGGTCCACTGGAGCCCAACAACAACCAAGGCCTCAGGCCTAACTCAACCCAAAAGACTAGCCTGATAGGAGGAGGACTGCCCCACCTTATATGCTGTGCTCCCCCACCATCAACTACCGATGTGGGACTAAATCTAACAAATACAATGGAACCGTAGGGAATTCCTACATATACTAACATTCCTTGATATACACCTTTATTGAAGAGTTTTTCAAACATTAAAGAGTTCTTCGTCAATTCCTTCGTATACACCTTCATTGCGGGAGGTGGAAAAGTTCCTTGCTGCACCGAGAATGGTTGGTGATGGCAGAGGCCACAAGAAGCACCTTGAATGGACTCGTGTGATTTTGGGTATTTTTTGGAGTGTCCTTGTATCGGTTAGATGTAAAAGTACTTTTACCTTATGAATAAGATCTAACGTGGTCTAAAGAAAAAAAAAAACTATACTCCCTTGTTGCTCATCTTGAGGCCTAATAACTGTAGTTCCCTCCTAGTGTGACATGTTAAAAGCAAGATTTTTGCTCTTCACACTTCGCAAGAAATATATATATGCCCTACTACTTGTTTTGCTCCTACTTTCTATTTGTGTATCAAGAATAAGAGATCGTTTCTTCATATAATAATATATCGAGCTCTCATAAATCACATAATGTTAATGTACATATGTGGCGCATGTTCAGGGGTCAGAGACTATGTACTAATGCGGACTTTCACAAAGCTCTCATAAATAGTATAATAATGTTTGGTAGGTTACTTACATTATAAAAAATGGTGAAGCGACAGGTACATACATTTGAGCACCGTTAATGCCTCTGTAATATAAATATCGAGCAAAGGCGCGTAGTATATGGAGCAAGATAAATACTGTTCAGGAACCAGTCCTCGAAATCAACGTTGTTCTAAAAGGGGGAAAAAAAAAGAGGAAGGTGGGAAACGATATAACATGACCATAATGTTCCTTATGTAAAGTTCAATAGGAAAGGGAGACATTGGGAGTCGAAATCAAAGTGACGGAGTACGAGGCTGGACAATATCACACTGGTGCTCAGCAGAATGTATAAGACAACTACTAACCGTGCTTAAGGCGAGGGATCGCCATCTTCGGATAGTATTTATGAATTTGTCTAAGCTATCACAGCCTTAGTCTCGTATCAACTGCTAGCTCTTGGCTAGGAACAAGATTTACCTGCATCATGAACAAGCTCTGATCCATCAGTCATGGACCCATGTTATTCCTAGAGCACACGGATATTGTCGGTGCAAAGTTCGAAGAAAGATTAAGACTTGTAACTCCAGTGAAAGATTAAAACTTATGCCACAAAAATAGAAGTGAGATGGAGTATAGTGCAAGACTAGCTAGCTACTATTTTATTTTTTTGAAATATTTTTTTGAAATGAATGGGCAGGAAAGCTACCTGCTATATTAAAAAGAAGGGGAAGGCCAAACCAAAATTTACGTATGTACAAAGTCGAGAGGAAGAAAACCACAATCTTGACTAAAATATTTCCGACAATGCGAAAAGACCATAACCACATGTAACTGGGCTCATTGCCTCTGCTCTGTTTATGTCCTTGTGCTCGCTATTGCACACAGCCCTTAGGACCTTCTTGCAATTTGCAGAGGCAGAGAGGCTACATCACTGCATCTTCATTGGAAAAAGGGACACTGGGCAGGCAACAAGGCATAGCCTTTGCAAGCCGTAGATAATAGGCCTTTTGGTGAGCGCTGTGCAGATTGATAGGTAGCACCGAATTCACTTGTAAACTAACACTGTTCTGACATCTACGGTCACAAGAACGAATTGTGATAAGAAACCAGTAATTGTTCCTTCCTCTAGTCACGATTTTATGAATCCTGGTCGATTGCATGTGGAAAGTAAATCGGAACATAGAAGTGCATTTACACCACCAATATGTCCGAAACAAATTAGAATTGTACTCTGAGTAGGGAGTACTCATGTGATGAGTTCTCTTGTGGTGAACAATCGGATTGGCTACACTGACACTGCCTTGTCAATAAATAGCATGTATCTTCCATCCATCAGCTTAGAGCCAGAGCACGTCGACACTCATCTGTCCCATTCATTGAACTACGACATGCGACATGTTAGACAGAAGGTCTAACAAGAAGAACAACATCACTCTCAATCTTACAAAATTGTGTTACTCGCACACCGTTAGGAAGAGGAGGCGCCAGGAATCTAATAGGTACGATGCACAAAGAATGCTCAAGCAGCCTGTAGTGGGTGTTTGGAACGGAAGTACTCTGTAGCCATGCCTACTGAGAATAGGGAACTCGCGTTGGCAGAGATTTGGCTTGCTGCTGTGGACGAGAAACTTCCGCTCGCCTAGGGGTGGAAACGAGGCTCGACTCGGCTCGGCTCATGAAAGCTTGGTACAAACGTGGCTTGGTTCAGCCCGGCTTGGTAAAATAAACAAGCCAAACTTCAGGCTTGGCTCGGCTCGTTCACAAGCTCGAGCTAGCTCGAGCTGGTTTGCGAGCTCGACAAAAAAGAAACCTTGACAAGAAGTGGAGGATACAAAGAACTATATAGCATCAATAACTTTGTAGCAGGTTCAAAAACAATCTGTAAATATAAATTTAAAAAGCAATTACACGACATTCAAAAGTAGGTTCCAAGAGCAGCCTACGTTAAGGTCTTAGTAATTAACATCACAATCATGAGGGTCATGCTTTTATACTAAGACTGAACCTCCTGATCATGAGGCGAATCAGGATCATCCATATGGTTTGTGCAACTAAACACACTCATGTAATGCAACCATGTAAAAAAAGCAAATTGGTTGAACCGCCCCATCAAGGATCATCCATGCACGCAGGGATGAAAGTGGTAAATATGCCGTCCGGGTATCCGTCCGACCGAAGGGTTCAAAGACTAAATGATACAGCCCGTATCTGGATCCGGACATTCAATATCCGCCCATATCCATACTGTATCCGTATTCGGATAATCAAGGTGGGATTTTTGAAATCCAAATAGTATGATTATCAATATCTGGCATATTTTTTACTACTCGTATTTAAATCTGTATCTAAAGAAAAAAAATAAATATTTGTATTCGTATTTGACTATATTCGTCCGTATCCGGTCTGTTTTGATCCTACATGCACACATCATGTGGTTCATGTAACCAAACACACTCGCCTATTTGCAAAAGCAGTCCTAGTAGTTGCTCCTATTGTTATAGGTCAAAAAGACATTTACAATTGTGCAGGCTGGTGAAGGGGTTATCCTAAAAAAGTCGTATTCATAAGTAAGTATATATTTTTTAATACTATTCTAATCAGACAAATTCTCAGTCTGTCACAAAACAACTTACTAATAGAGTAATTGTTGGTCGAAAGGGTTGTCCTTAGAAACAAAAGTCCACCTTATTTATTAATAGAGGGAGCTACTTTTGCTATTAATGCAGTCTATCTTATACAATATTTTTGTTGAAATTTTCAGAAGCAGTAACCATATATACGAACTATTTTTTATATTGAATGCAAAATCAGTGACGACCAAAGGTATCCTCGCCGCCAGACGAAGGAAAGACAGAATGAACAACTATACGCTCTTGTTGATTCGTGTGTCTCTCATGGCGACTGGCATTCGAAGGAGTATACTAGCAATGGTGTTGACAAGTCAACCGGTGTTTGCCCCCTCCTCTGCTAGGTCTTGCGAGTGTCTGTCACGTCCTTGGGACATTTGTTTTTCATCACCTCGTGTGTGCAAGTTGGTGCTCACCAATCGTCGTTCTAGGGCTGTGTTCAGATTGGAAGTAAAAAATACTTTTTCTAGATGAATAGTACACTGGAAAGCGTGTTCTGTGAGTGGGATGAATAGAAAAAACTTGTTGGAGAAGTACTTTTTCCTGAATCTGAACACAGCCCAGGTCTGCTAGCTGCTCATACACTGGGTCGACCAGTGATTTGATTGGCAACAGATCCTGATGACGACAAAGAGATTGCAATTTGCCTATCGACGGTGCATTCGAGGGTTCAAATGAACTTCTCTGACGTGTCAAGCAAGATTTTTTCTCTTCACCCCTTTTTGTAAGAAAAATATATACGTTCCACTTGTTTTGTTCCTACTTTCTATTGGTGTATCAAGAGTGAAAGATCGTTTCTTCATATAATAATATATCAAGGTCTCATAAATCACATAATGTTAGTGTACATATGTGACGCATGCATGTTCGGGGGAGGGGGGGGGCAGAGGTACTAATGCAGACTTTCACAAAGCTCTCATAAATCATGTAATCATGATTGGTAGGTTACTTACATTATGACAAGGGAATGCACAGGTACATTTTAGCACTGCTAGGTATGTAATATAAATATGGAGCAAAGGCACATAATGTATGGAGCAAGATAAATATCGTTTAGGAATCAGGCCTCGAAATCAACAGTGTTCTACAAGAGGGGAAAAAAGGGAAGATGGGAAACAATCTAACCTCACCATAATGTTCCCTATGTAAAGTTCAATAGGAAAGGGAGACATTGGGATTTGGGAGTCGAAGTATAAGTGGCGGAATTCATATCGGACAATATCACATTGGTGCTGCAGAAAGTACGGAACAAATATTAACCATGCTTAAGGTGAGAGGCCACCATCTGCAGACAGTATTTGTGAATTTGTTGAAGCTCAGAGCTTCTAAGTCTCAGTGTCTCTGACTCATATCAACTGCTAGGACTCTGACCCATCAGTCATGGACCCATGTTATTCCTACAGCATGGATATGGTCGTTAGTGCAAGGTTCGAAGAAAGAGCGAGGCTTGTAACCCCAGTGGATGATTAAAACTTATGCCACGGAAATGGAAGTGAGAGATGCAGTATAGTCCAAGACTAGCTTAGCTAATATTGTGAGCAGCAACAAGCCATTCTACATTGTGTACGGGTGCTTTCAGGATCATCCAAAACTCATTTACCAAACGTTCTGCTGAGTACAAGACATGCTTGTTGTCAAATGTCAAGCATGGAAATACTCAGAGTCACTGACTAATCTCTGTACCTTCGTTTCTCAGAGGATAAATTTAATGTTCACAATCCTTGACCCTAATAAGCCATTTTTCTTGAACAATTGATTCCAAATAGAAAGGAGAGGCTAAATTACTAATAAGAGAAACCGCATTAATATACCTCATTGGTTTCCTATTTGCCTGTTGGCTAACTTGGCTACTTGCGGATGGATGCCTGCCCGCTCGCTAGGCAGAGACAGCCACACCCACAAAGGTCAGTCTCGCAGCCACACATCCAGACACTCCGACGGCTCGACGCTCCTTCCTAAGTTCTAGCCCGTACGGATAACCCAATCGCAGAGCCCCGTGCTGAGTGCATTAGTATTGTTCGGGAGGGTAATTATGTCTACACAAGAACCAAGAAAGAAATAAAGATGACAGGGAGAGTAAAGGAGAGAGAAGACATATGATTGGATGATAATTTATTTTTAGAAAACTATGTATTTGGGAGATAGTTTCTATGTGCAGTGTCTAGTTGACGTTGATACATAGACACTACAAGATGGTGTTTTGGGTTGGGGATGACCATAGGAATATGAAACACAGGGAATTTGTAAGTTCTTCAGAGTTCATAGTTGAGCTGCTCACATGTCAGCAACAGCTCCTCACGCCAGTTCAACACCATTGAGTCTGCACTCCAAAATGATTGCTAGTGCAGAGCTTAAATATTTCCGACAAGGCGAGAAGACTACGACCACACGGAACTGGGATCATTGGGCCCTGTTTGTGTCCGTGTGCTCGCTGTTGTACACATCCGTTGGGACCCTCTTGCAGAGGCCACATCATATCACTGCATCTTCATTGGGGAAAGGACACTGGGCAACAAGGCATTGCAAGACACATGATAGGCCCTGGTGAGCGCTGTGCAGATTGATACGTAGCACCGAATTCACTTGTAAACTAATAGTGTTCTAACTTGTAAGATCACAAGGTTAATTGTGATAATAAGTAGTTGTTCCTTCCTCTAGAATCAAAAGCATGTACCAAATCAATCAGTAGTTTTGTCACTTGTTAGATACATGTACAGCAGAATACATGGTGGTAGTTATCCACATCTCAGATACCATACCAGGACCTCAGAGAAAAGATGTCATAACGGATCGCCATCCATAAACTTTGCTTTTAAGGCATGTTGTTCTACGAGAACATTATATAAAAGGTGCTAATAATAGTTTTTCCTATACGTTTGGTAAGATATTACTACATTCATACTTTAATGCATTGAAATAAAGATAATTTTTGTTTCATACATGTCGACGTTAATGTTAATCCATTCATGCCAGGGTCAAAGTACTCTTAACTTATCCACAACTCTAAAGATCACATAATGGTTGGTAGGTCACCTTATGTTGTGATGCCTGAGAATTGAACCAGTACAACTTCTCAATTCTGCCTCGACCATATATAGCAAGTGTATACGCATAGTTTGAGAACCAAGCATCATCCAGTCATTAACAAGCATTCGAAAACAGAGGAATATGGGAACCAAGCTAACAAATTCGTAAGGTCCAATAATAGGCATTGGAGGCATCGAGAATCCAGAATCAAGGGGAAGTGGGTAACATTGAATTTACTTGCGTCCATTGTGTTGATAACTGGTGACAGTTATGCGCAAGTAATACCTTTCAGCCACTGAATTAGTTTTTGGATCAATAGTGACCATGCAGTCTGTCAATGTCATAGGTAGCCAACACGAATGAAAATTTCAGTTCGCTTAACCCCTCATTTGACAGTGCCGTGCCGGCGTGCCGTCACTTTTGTGATGATGGTATTGAGTGTTGACACATAGGGCTCGGGATGAAATTTGGACTAGTGCAGCCCAGGAGAAGCCATCACTTATTTTTGTGGCAAATCAGGTAGCAGTTTGCTAACATTCAATAGCGGGTTGCTGCAGCCAAATTCAGATGTACCTCTAGTTATGGATAACAGCATATCAACATCATTACATCAATCTCACCCATACTTGATCCTTCAAGATATCATTTTGTCCCTAGTATAGTCCATAGACAAAGTTGCACTCAGGCACATTAGTGGGTACTTCTGTTTCAAAATAAGTGAACTTCTAGTAAATTTCAGAAGTACTAGTAGTCAGAAATAACCTTGGTACTGTGTACAGTCGCAGAGGCTAGATACTTTTTTTCTTTTTTGAAAAAAAAAGTTATTGTTAAATGCCATGATATCTGCTTGATTCTCGAGCCCTGAATGAATGTGCATGAATTGGGACCGGAAAATAGCATCAATCAATAATCATTTGATTCGCTCCATATATATGGTTATTAGCATGGGTGTTGCTTTTATTTGATGGCCATTACTAGAAACAAAAAGTGTACTCTTTGTAAGGACAAAAGTTAAATAGGACGGAGGCAGGAAGCAACCTTAAGGTGAGTCGTATACGTAACTATGGTTTGGTGGATTACTTGTGTTATGAGATTGCATCAACCTCACACTTCTATGAAATTAAACTAGCCCATTGACAGATACAGATGTCTCTGTACTCCTTCCATCCTAGAATGAGCTCTTTTACAGCGCACAATACTAGGCTATACTAGTGTTTAAAAAGGACTAGTATATAAACATCGGATGGTTAAGATTAATTGTATACTACTAAAAATGACACTAGTGATATAAGTAGTATATAAGAGTAGTATTAGTGGTATAGAGGTAATATAGGAAATAAAATTAAATGGCATCAGTGTAATATAAATAAAGCTATAAATAATATTTGTACAATAGATTATTAATTGATATGATCTATGTTTACATTAGAGATTAAGTCACATTTCGTGTGGACATGCTGGACAGTCTGCTTCTTCCTTCGTCGACCGTTTTCCTCCGGCAAGCCAGCGGCAGGCTTCCTGATGCCGTGTGAACGTGCCCTGCTGCTGCGCTCTCCAACGCTGACCAGAGGCCGTCGATCTGCACAAAGCACGTCGCGTCGCAGGAGCAGCCTGCATCTGTCCAGGCATTAGAGACGGCCTCTGCCGCCTCATATCTCTGATTTGGCCACGGCGGTCGTTCCCATCCGGATTTGGCCGCACCACCGCTTGATTTAGCTGCGCTGCTGCCGAATTTGGTCGCGCCGTCACCCAATTTGACTATCTGTTGCTATCGATTGGTGATCCGAAGTGGCAACCATAGATGTAGCAGGGGGTGCGAGATATAGGCAAACAATCAGGGCGCCGCCGGGGGAATGGGAACGGCTAGAGAGAAAGGTAGGGCTGCCGCCGGGGCCAAACAGCCATGTCCCCGCCTTGGTGGGGAAAAACAGAGATAATCCAATTAGCTAAGTGCAAAGTACTAATTTACCCTTAATTAATGAATGGTCTGATTTGATTTATATCATATACTACTGGGTACTAGTATTGTGCGCTGTAAAAGAGCCCCTAGAATATAAGGCATTACAGAGATAAGAGTCTGCCAGGCCTCCTTGGTGTAGCGTGCATGTGGGGTTTTGGACTTGCTGTGCGTGGTAGAGTCGGAGCTATTTTTCAATGGGTGTTGTGAAGCTAGCTCAGTAACGAAGACGTGCTATGGTCTTATCTAGGTGTGCCGGGGCAAGTTGTATGTGTTGGAGGCATTGGCAGTTGTCCCCTGGGGAAATCATCGCTTGTTACTTCTGCAACGATCTTGCCATCTTGGCAATTAATGATGACAATGATGACGAGCGATGGGCTATTCTGACGGTGTGTTGCCGTGTGTTCGGTAGCTGCTCCAGGGCTGCAGTTCGGGTTGTTGTGCGCCGGTGAACTTTTTTTGACATGGTTTTCCTCATAAAAGCTGGTCAATTATTGGTCCCTCTCCCCCGTCGCCGCCTGCATCTAATCACAGGAGATGGAAAGGTGGTTCAATGCAGCCATGCCTTACGATCATAACCAGAAAAGCTTCCATGATTGCAAAGAAATTGATTATGTTACGTAAAGATTATGTTAAAACACTAATCATGTTATTAGAATACATAGCATCATTATAGGATCACTAGTTCAAGTCAATATGTTTCCCTCAACCAATTTGGTACAGAATGAACCAATTCTCATTACAAACTAATCATGTGCTTATAAGAGATGAGTTGGTGATAGATCAACACATTATATGTTTACATTCTCCAACCAAATAAAATACGAGAAATGAGAAGGTGATGAACCACACCTTATTCATCAAACCATATACCCCATAACTTTCTCAGGCCCTCCAAAAAAAATCTTTAGAAGGACCGCAAATTCAACCATGGATGTTATTGTACTTTTTGCGGTCAGATTAAGAAATAATCGTGTGGGAGCATGAAGATATAGTTTTTTTTTTGTAACTGAGATAAATGGAAGCATCTTGCTACTTTTTTCAATCAAGCTAGTCTATGTTCCTAGCATAATAAGCATTAGAAAAGTTAGCTTAATTACTGCTGATAGTGAAATTTTAAATCAATCATCTTGTACACAAAACAAATCATGATTTCACTAAGGCATCTTCTGTCCTAAGACAAAAACCCTTAGAAATTTATATACAGTCCTCATATCGTTGCTTGGTGGGGACACTCATGTGATGAGCTATACGTACATTTACACTGCATTGTCAATAAGTAGCACATGCATCTCCCAGCTATAAGGTTAGAGCTAGAGGCCTATATAGAGCAAGTCCATGCCCATTTCATCTATTTCATTGTAGAACCACAGCAGATAGACATAAGGACGACTGACAAGAGGTCAAGAATAGCATCACTATCAATGTCCAACATTGTGTAGGAAGACGACGCGCCACGAATCCACCATTCTAGTCATGATTTGTATGAGTCCCGGTCAATTGCATATAGCAATAAGAGAATCTTTACAATGGTTATGAAAAATGAGAGTTGTCCATTGGGAGTAATACGACGGTAAAAGGTTAGGAGGTAACTAGAGAAAAAGTACTAGGAAGTACCAAAAACTGCAGGACCAGTACTAAAAATAGTGGGACCAATATATTCATTTAAATCATCTTTTCTAATTAAGAAAGGGTACATGAGTAATTTTGCATTGTTAAATTATCTGATTTTCTTCGTATGCAACGCAATGCATCCTCTGCATCCCCCCAACTCGGCACCTCCCAGCGCTGATCTACCGTGCTGCCAGGCTGTGTGGCGACCCACGACCTTCACCGAGCATTGAGGTTGCCGTCCACCTCGCAGAAGGAGAAGCACACAGGAACTAGGAAGCACGAGTGGCATGACGCGTTCAATGGCGAGCCAGCAGCGTGCAGTGTGATTGCGCTGCTAAGTGGCCGATGTGTGGTGCTCACTGGTGCAGACATACACATACTGTGGCTGCCTGCGGGAGATGGTGAGACATGATGCCAAAGGAAGACGGTCATCGCAATCTAGGAAGGACACCGCAGGTTGTTGTTGATCATAGAGAGAATACAAAGTAGGAGAGCGTATAATCTTGTGCATTGATGAAGATCGAATAATTTCTATGAAGCGGAGTGGTTCTTTAAGCATATAGAGTATATTTCCAGTTTGAGCCTCTCTATGTGTGCTTGGATTGCAAAAATTTGTGTTACCGATCTAATCACTAATCAGTCCCTATGGTCACCAGACAGCGTCCTCAGAAAGACAGGCCACCCAATTTGGCCCCTCAGAGTGTTGCAAGAACCACCCGCCAGTGTCAACCACTCTGGTCCAATTTCTTTGTCAGATACTCATTCAAATTACTGACAATAGTGAAATTTTAATGCAATCACCTTGTAGACAATAATCTTGATTTCCTTGAGTTGGCATCTCTGATCTTCCTAGGCCAAAAGCCTAGAAAATATATGAAGTCCTCGAATCATCCTAATTAAGAGATGGTTGGAGGGGTACTCATGTGGCTACACTTGCACTGCATTGTCGATAAATAGCACATACATCTCCCATCTATAGGGTTAGAGCCATCCTCATCTGATCCATTGGTAGATGGTTGGCACTCTACACAAAAAGAACCAACAAGAGGTCATGAATAACATTGTATAGGAAGAGGAGGCGCTAGGAATCCATCACTCCCACAAGATCAGGCCCTATAAGAGCACCCACAGCATGAGGAGGCTTGAAACGTCAAATCACCTGCCACAGAGTAGCGGTGCTTCAATTCGCTTTGTGCTGCAGCGTAGCTTCCGATGCTGGAAACCATCTGAGCTCATTCTGTGAATAAGCAATAGCCCTTTGGCCTCAAACACAGCACTCATGTCAGTTCTGTCGTACGAGAAAAACAACCGAGCACCGGATAAAGTAGAAGCATCGATGCTGGATTTTGCAAAGCAAGCATCGCATGCCACAGTGTGCTAAACGATGCTTGGATTGGAAAGAGAATGTCTAGGCATCGTTTGTCTGTGGTTGCCCTAAGGAGCAACCTCACAAAGAAAGCACAATTATGTAGGACATGATTGGTTCGTTGTATTTAACCCGTCCTGCCCGTTGATGCAACCTCGCTCTATTTGGATTCTTGGCCAGATAGTTGGGCCTGCCTCCAGCAACCGAGCGGACACAGTACGTGAGTGTTTCAACCACTCTGATCTAATTTCTTTGTCAGATTACTCATTCAAATTGCTACATACGTGGTCCCTTGACACTTGCAAAATAAGAGTTCGCAGTGGCCAAATGGTGACAGTCAATTAAAAAAACAATATATAACAGCTCAACACAAAGCGATTTGTTGGAGATACTCATGTCAGTCATTGCCATATCACAGGGGGTGACATTAGCATCAGAATCCCTTGCCCCATAATAGCTAGAGAATTATTTGAGTGGCATGTGCATCGGGCTTTTATAATACTAATCAGGGGCTGGACAACCTATACATGGTATCATGATGCAAAATTTATCATCCCCATATATCGACGATACCACATTATATTTTGCTGCCAAAATTGACTACGGAAACAGCACATGCACTAGGTGTCTTCTCTATACTGCATATATAAACATCAGAAGAGATGTTTCTGCTATTGGAAGATGCTGCTCACGAAAGCCATCATGATGACCATGCTAGATTGTTTCTGCTACATGGTTCGCCATTGATAGCACCGTCAGCTGTGGGAAGCATTTGTCTTCTGGCAGCACCACCGCAGGATGGAGGAGTTCCTCACTATAACCTCCTCGAAGATGCCTCAGAAAGCCTTTCAATTGTAGGATGGCTGCAAAGCAACCGTGTTATTTTATGGCATAAATCATTCGAGAATATACAGATAGCAATTGTTCAAAGTGGGCTAACTTGATGCACGTGCACCCTGTAATCATCTGGAAAAAAGTTTAGATCAATGAGCACGAGACAAGTACATTTTACTAATAATGGCCAAATTTAACCTACCACCGTATCAGCAGCCAAAATCATGATACCCATGCACCTACTAACACGGCTACACAAAACAAAGGGTAACAATTGGCATCAGGCGGCAAATGACAACATCGCTGTAAAAAAAAACTCATCTAGCCCCCATGTCGCCCTCCTCCTAGGGGAAACACGGGCAGCACCCCTGTCCTGTTCGCCTAAGCAGGGCTTCAGAAGCCCGCACCCCTACTAGGACGGCGGCGGCAAGGTCTTCTTTGCGTGTTGCCCTGGCTTGGATCTGGAGGATGACGAATGGTGGCATGACGAGCCAGCGGCGGCCAGTCGCGACTTTGGAGGCGACGGGGTGTAGCGGTGTGGAGGCCCTAGCGGTGGTGGTTGACATAGGCAGAGTCATCTTTCCGTGGCTTGCTGCACCGTCTTAGAGGCGCCGCCGGAGTGGCAGATGATGGTGGTGGCAAGTCGGTCCTGTCGATACGGTCTCCTGGTGGACGGATCCAACGGTCCGAGGTCTGATATGTGCAGATTCTGTGGTGGGTGGCCTACGGTAGCGTCATGGCATCGTCCCACTGGTTGGCCAGCCATGCGATGATCAGGGCACTGTTGTGGCGCCCCTGACGCTGCTATGGAGGCCTCTAGAGGGGCATCGCGATGAGGCCAAGCCCTCCTGACTGCTCTCCGATGCCCCACCTAGCTACTCTCCGGCGCTTGGTGTGGACGCTCTGCAGCTTCTTGTGGCTTTGGCCGTGATTTGGCCCCTGAAGCAGGGTGGTCGTTGAGCATTGTGTTGGTGTTCCTTAGCTACATACTTTTAGTGCCATATAAGTGGAGTCTTTGGATTAATTCATATACTAACCCGCCACTTGGCACTTGAAACAACCCCGTTTTTCATGTTTTTATGTTTTGGAGCATATTGTATTTTTTTTGCAGGAAATCAGCCTAATTTGGAGCATTTACATCCAAAGCCCAAAACCAACTACAAGGCCGAAAGAATCAAGCCCAGCAGAGGAAGCCCAACCAATCTACTAATGGACCAAGTGGGCTTTCATAGCTCAACTAATAATCCTAAGTGTACACATTCAATGAACCTTGGTCTTGGGAGACTTAAGCACGAAGGAATTGAAGATTTGAAAAGTTCTCCACGAGATCGAGTCAAACTCGGAGCCATTCACATAGACTAAGACATCACGATGATTCGGTGCAGATTCAGAGATCTAAACTGCCTCAAATGACAAAACTTTGAATACCAAAGTTGTCGGTATCACAGAGGTCTTCGATTTGGACCTATGGAACGCAAGATTTGGAATATGGAGCTAGGAGATATGACCCCTGAAATACATGTTGTGGAGAAGAGTATGAAACCAGATAGATTACGGTGCGGTGCTATTTTGGGGATCTTAACTTCATTTCCAAGGAAAGTCGTGAATAAGGAAGCTTTAGAAAATTTCATGCCACACGATTTAGAATTGGAGTTTGCCCTATTCAGAGCCTGGGCATGGGATATATGACCTCAGGAAAGAAGGGCTACAAAATAGGAAAATTTGGGCGAGGCAATCTTATGGAAATCAAGTTTGCTTAACTCCCAAGTAAGGATCTCATGGAGAAAAAGGTGGAGCATGCCCCAAGGCTACCCTTGGGTAAAAATACAAGCCATTAGGCGTCCCAAGAACATCAATTGATCCATCCACCATAAGGGAGTCATTGAGTTGAGGGACACACACTAGAGGAAGCCTACGGCTGCCATCCTCGACGTTGTCTAGGATATGGCTTCGGCTAGACCCTAGCCGCCATGGTTGGCCATGCGTGGTGAAGCCATGGTGGGACTCCAGAGCCATGTCTTGAATTCATTAAGGCATATGTACTTTAATGGTGATATCAATCTAATCTTGTATTGTTACTTTGATCTTCAAAGATGTATGCTTTGTCTCATATGTCTAGCTAGCATATGGTTAGATCTAATCGTGGTGATTAGTCTATATGTCTAGATAGTTTATGTTCTTAGTAGGTTTAAATCGAATCGTGGTGATTAGTCTATGTCTTACGGATACATCTTAGTGGTGCGCAGGAAACCGGTGATGATTACCCTCGTGTGATGACAGCATGCGTGAGGCAAAGGACCGGACAAACATGTAATATCGAGTAGGATCTACGACGAGTTCCATGGGAGTTGTCGCAGTGGTTACCAAGGGAAAGAGCTCGAGGAAGAGCACTTGCTAGTCGTTTGGGGTAAAGCTTTGGGAAACCTTAGGCCTTAATGGGCACCTCATTGGAACACCCATGGGAGTCTTTCATGGAGATTACTCCTTATCATCGTGTGAGTTTAGATTGGGTTTTCACTTTGGCCACAGTTGGAATGAAGAAGACGGTGGGGTCGTGCTACCGAAGGTCGTGCTACCTCGAGGCGATCGGTTTTGATCGTTCACATTCATCTCTCTCTCTCTCACACACACACACACACACGTTTAAACCACATATGCAATATGCGCTTCATGCTAGGATTAGATCCGTTGAGCTAGGTAAATAAGCGTAGTAAGTTTATTGTCGATCCATGGATTGATAAACCTTGGGGGATTACTCTAAGGGAAGAGCTACAATGATCCGTACGCTTGTGGGTTACAATTGGCTCGTCTAAAGCCCAACAACATGCAAGAGCAGTCCTGAGCACGTGATGCATTGCGCAGCAACTGAGGAGCGGCAGCGCAATTAGGGTGGTGTGGCACGATGAGGAGCATATTAGTTGTGGGGCGCATGATGGTATGATGTCAACGCCGGCCCCGAGAAGACTTCCATGGTTAGCCAGGTTGTGGGCGAGCAGCTAGAGATGGGATTCTCCGGGTGAAAGCCTCGCTAGCTTCCTACTGGTGGCGACGATGATGACGCCCTAGGGCATCGTTCTCCCTACCTGGGCGTCATTTCAGAGCCCACCCTTCCTGCATGATTTCTCTAGGTGAAAACCATGTCCACTTGTTGGATGAGCAGTGACGACCCCTGTTACCTTCTTGAAGGCATCATTGGTGGAGACTCATCTCTAATAGACGGTGGAAGGCTCGCCAGAGGCTTGGCTGAGCAGCTCTTTGTAGACGGTCAGCTTGAAGGGGATTGCCAAGCCCAAGTGGTGTCAACCATAATCATATTGGCGACCGAGGGCTGTCACATGAATGTTGGATTACGCTGCTTGCAGCGGACTACGATGGCTGGCATTGCTTGGCAACTATCTGTGCAGAGTAGACTGCGTCGGAGGGCGGCACTTGCAGCACCAACATCATGTGACGGCTTGGCTTGCAGCGGACTGTGGCGGGTTGCTCAGCGACTCTGGTGTGGTCCATCCTCGAAAGAGGCGCAAGTGACAACTTAGCTTGCTAGCATGACGACGGTGGTTGTTGTGTGGGTGGTGAAACGAGATGCAGTCATCCAACGGGCGTGGTTTGGTTGTTTAATGAGGATCTTGGAACATGGGGCAACACTATTCATCCTCCCGACGGCGATATAAGGAACAAATTTGTGACCCGGAGAACGAGGAGGGGGTCCAACAACAGGTGTGACGAGGCCCCTATGTGTTGTGTCATCACGGTGGTGACAACGAGGCAGCCTGCAAGAGTTCCGGATCCAGTGGTTTCACCCCCATCGAATGGTGTGTGTGTGTGCGCGCGCGCGCGCACGCGTGTGGTGAGGCAGCGGCACTACGGCGATAGGTCCTACATGGAGGTGGCCTCCTCCGGGTGTGCGGTCTATTTTCTCGACTTCTTATCGGCGTGGTATCGTGTTTCAATGGTGACTTCTTGGGTAGGAGAAGGATGGTTGCCGCAGCAACTTGGCTTGATTTGTGTCCAAGGCCATGCAGTTTTGAGTGTTTATCCATGCTGATGCCCCAATCCAACTGGTTGAGAGTTGAGTTGTGGTGTTCCCCATGTTGATGCCCTAACCCAACCGGGTGAGAGTTGAGTTGTGGTGCTCCCCGTGTTGGCGTCCCAATTCGATCGGCGAGTCTTTTTTGTTTTCTTGCTTCTTGTTTTTTTCCTATATATATATATATCTGTAGGCTTGGATTTTTTTTGCTATATCAATGAAGCTTGTACTATATTGTGCAGTTTGTAAAAAAAAAGGCATCATGATGTTGTTTTGGTACATGGATCCTTTATGGAGTGTGGTCAGATATTTAAGAGTGGCCCAAGGCAAATTGCCACAATTATAGTTACATGTATACAGTTTTGCTTAACTAAGTGGTAAAAAAGTTTTAATTGGACAATAATAACCTGCTTACTAAGTGGTCAAGTATAATTACGCCAAAATTAATTTATGAGTCCTGGTCAATTGCATGTAGCAATAAGAGAACTTTTACAATGGCTATAAAAAATGAGAGTTGTCCATTGGGAGTAATCCGACGGTAAAAGGTTAGGAGGTACCTAGGGAAAAAGAATCGGGAAGTTCTGAAAACTGTAGGACCAATATATTCATTTAAACTATCTTTTCTAATTAAGAAAGGGTACATGACTAATTTTGCATTGTTAAATTATCTGACAGCCTTCGTGTGTACCTAGCGCAATGCATCCTCGGCATCCTCCACCTCTCACCGCCGATCTACCGCGCTGCCACGGCAAGAGCGAGCCGGAAAGACCGCCTCAGCCCTCAGGATGACTGGTGCTCACTGGTGCAGGCATACCACGGCGACCTGCGGGAGATTGTGATACATGATGCCAAACGAAGACGGACGTCGCAACCTAGGAAGGAACAACAGGTTGTTGTGGATCATCAAGAGAATGCAAAGTAGGAGAGCTTTTTTTTTAGCGTGTAGGAGAGCGTTGGTTGATCATCAAGACAATGCAAAGTAAGAGAGCGTATAATCTTGTGCATTGATGGAGATCAAATAATTTCTACGAAGCGGAGTGGTTCTTTAAGCATATAATATATTTTCAATTTGTGTCTCATTATGTGTGCTTGGATTGCAAAACTTTTAATTTGTTCCCGATCCATTAGCCTTCCTTTCCAGGTTATAATACAAATATTTTTTATCAAACTGCGGCTACACGTGAGGCAAGGCTTGTTTGGATGGAGACCTAGCAAGCAGCTTGCTGGGCAGGCAGCCATCTCAGCCCTAGGCGTCAAGGACCAATCCAAACAGCCCCTCAATGCCTTTAGAACGTGAGCGAGCCACAGCCGAGATGAAACGAGACTGAAAAAAAAACAGATCAGCAGAAGGAGATATCACTATATCAAACCTTCAGTTGATTGGTTCATTTGCATTACATACACTTCTCCTGCACACAGTGAATTGTACATACTAACCAACCAGCTTCTTATAATTTAGGAGAGCAAATTCGCAGTGATTGTAATTTGTGAAGGTTGGTAACATTTATGAGACACCAAGAACAGAACGCCTTGCAGTATCGTAATTCGTCAGTGGTGAGTGAAGTTGGCGCAAGGAGGACCCGGGGTGTCAATCTGCCAGAGACTCAGAGGAGCCTAGAGGAATAAGAAGCTGCAGCGTGGAGCATTACTATAATACCCTTACCCCTTCGTGAATTTTAATTTTTAATCTTTTTTTCAGATCAACGGCAGACTAAATTAAATCATAGGAAAAAGTACCCACAAGTACTACCGGTACCTATCAACCATGGTAAAAGAGCTCGATAGATGAATAAGAACATTTAAGGCCTCCTCCAATGCCTGACAGGAAGCCGGCTCTTTCATTTTTCTATTCGATGAACAGTACAAATATTCCTTCGCTAGCGCACCGCTCGTCGCTAGTTGCGAACGCTGCCCGAGGCTCTTTCCTCTCACACGCGCATCTCCCGAGCACCTGGACGAGCTTCTCTCTCATCTGCTTTTTCTGACTCAAGAGCTAGCTTGCTAGCTCACCGTTGGACACGGCCTAAGTGTTTTTACACCACCAATATGTCAGAATTGTACTCTGATGCAGAGGTACTCACGTGATAAAGTAGTCTTGTGAGGAGCTATACGGTTGCAACTTGCTACACTTACACTGGGTTGTCAATAAATAGCATGTATCTCTCGCCCATCAGCTTAGAGCCAGAGCAAATCGACACTCATATGTTCCCTTCGTAGACTTACTACATGCTAGACCGGAAGGACTAACAGGAAAAACAGCATCACCCTCAATCTTTCAAAATTGTGTAACTCATGCACCGTTAGAAAGAGGAGGCGCCAGGAATCCACCACTCATGCATCATAGGGTTCTAGCTACTACGCACAACCCACAAAAAAAGCTCAAGCACATGTAGGGGGTGTTTGGAACGGAAGGATTGTGCAGCCCTGCCTACGGAGAATATGTTAGAGTTGTGTCGAATATTGTGTATTAGTTGGTTACGTTTGGACTTGGAGTTGTATTAGCGGTAGGGTGTAGAGTATGTGTCGGACTCTTGTAACCCGGGCTCCTCATAAATATGAGAGGAGGACCGCTGTTGTAACCATGACGACATAGCAACAGGCTCCCAGGGAGGAGGCAGCACATTGCCGGGACCCCGGAGCGACCAGTGTTGCATATTGGAGAGGAGCGCCCGTAATCATGCCTCGGGAACGTAGGCTTCGGCCGAACCTCGTTAACAAATATCGTGCCTCCGGTGTCGTCTGTGATCATCATCTCAGTAGATCGGTAACTGCTTCCGCACGCTTATTTTCTAACAAATGGTATCAGAGCCAAAGGTTGAGAAATCGGTAACATCTCCAGGGTCACATGGTGACGGGAGAGCCCATGAACGTCTTCGGAGGGTCACACGAATGGTTGTGGCTAGAGAGTTGGACTCGGGGCCTGGGATAACTTCTTCGGGAGATCACACGGATGGTTGTGATGGAAGAGTTGAGCCCGATGTGTGACGGGGGAGATTGTTAGATTTAGTCCCACATCGGTAATTGATGGTGGGGGAGCGCAACATATAAGATGGGGTAGTCCTCCTCCTATTAGACTAGTCTTTTGGGTTGAGTTAGGCCAAGGCCTTGGATTTGTTGGGCTCCGGTGGACCTAGGCCTGTGGGGCACCGGCTCGTGTGTACAGCGGGCCGGGCCAGAATCCGCTGTGCCACTCTAACAAGTGGTATCAAGAGCCATGGTTGGGATTGGATCTAGAGATTGTATGGTGATCACCGTGGAGGCGCGAGGATCCTGCTCGATGGGTGCCGTGGGACTGCTCGATGTGGCGCAAGGTGGAGCATGGCGGCGATCGGCGATTCGATCGGTGGTGTCGGACACTCTAGGCAGGAGGCTCAGACCGTTCAACGGGCTGCGGTTGGCAAGGATCGACCAGGCGTGGTGATCGGGCCAACACAGTGGCCGGTGAAGACGGCGCGAACAGGGCGGCGGCTTCGGCTCGGGATCAGACTGGCGGCCACATGTAGGTGACAACCAGAGAGATTGGAGCATGGGAGCATCACGACAAGGGTGGTGTGACCGGTGTCGTACAAAGGCAGCATTATGACACGGTGAGCAGATTGTGTCGATGATGCAGGTGGCCATAATACGATACGTTCATGCACATGCGGTGCGTGAGGCACATAGGTGCAGCGGCAGGGCCGGCGTGTGATCGGTACACGAACGGCGGAGCTCGTACAAGGCGTCTGTTTCGGCAGAAGGATTGCATAGCGTTGGTCAGAAGCTTCGTGGGCCTGTGGAGGAAGCTTTTGGGTGCAGAAGAAAATTGGCAAGAGCTCATCGACTGGCAGTCTGGCAGGATCAGACAGCGAACGCGAGGAGCGGATCGATCCGTCTGTCGGCCCGATCGACAAGGCGAGCGGATCGGGCGGTGCTACCGGCGGTAAAGGGTCGGTCAAACCGCGTGTTGACAAGATGTCGACGGCAACCAGATTTGAGGTGGTCAAGTTCGATGGTTCTGGCAACTTTGGTTTGTGGCAGATAAGGGTCCAAGACTTGTTGGCGCAACATGGGAACTTGGTGGGTCTGCAGGAGAGAAAGCCAGAGAAGATGGATGATGATGACTGGAGGGAGAAACAGACAGTGGCGGCCGCAACCATACGGCTATGTTCGTCTGACCAGGTCATGCACCATGTGATAGGACTGAAGACACCGAAGGAAATCTGGGACAAACTGGAGGGTCAATTCATGTCGAAGACTGTGACGACCAAGTTGTATCTGAAGCAGAAGTTATATGGGCTGAAGATGCTGGAGGGGTCGAATCTCACAGAGCATATCAATGTTTTCAGTCAGCTGGTCACGGATCTAGAACAGCTAGGTGTGAAGGTTGATGATGAAGACAAGGCAATTATTCTTCTGTGTTCTTTACCATCATCTTATGAGCATGTGGTCACGACTTTAACGTACGGTAAGGAAAGCATTAAGACCGTGGATATTACTGCAGCGTTATTGGCTCGGGAACAAAGGAGACAAAACAGTGCAGCGGAGAAATCACAGGGTGATGCGTTGCTAGCCAAAGGTGATCGTAGCATGGAGAAGATGGAGAAAAGGAAGAAGAAAGTGCGGTGCTATGATTGCGGGGAGTTAGGACATGTGAGGAGAGACTGTCCAGAAAGAAAAAAGGGGGCAAGTGCTAATATTGCAATTCAAAAGAGTGACTCAGATAGCGATGGTGATGTTCTCTCGGTATCAAATAGTGTGCAGACAACTGAAGCGTGGGTGTTAGATTCGGCAAGCTCTTTTCATGCAACGCACAAAAAGGAGTGGTTTACTTCGTACAAGTCTGGTGATTTTGGCTTAGCTTATCTGGGAGATGACACGGGTTACTGTGCTATTGGAGTAGGCGACATCAAGATCAAGAAACAAGATGGAGATGAGCAGGTGCTTCGAGGTGTTAGGCATGTGCCAGGGCTACGAAGGAATCTAATTTCGCTTGGAGCTCTACATGATGATGGGATGTTATTCCGGGCTGAGTCGGATGGGAAGACCATGAAGATCATGAAGGGTGATGAGACTGTGATGATAGGTGAGAGGACGGTGTCACATCTCTACAAGCTGCAAGGGTGTACGGTTGCAGGTGGAGTCATGGAAAATAGATTTGCAAAGATAGCAGGGTCTTCTGAGGACGGCGGGGTCTGAGGCCAGGTCAAACTCGTCGGGTGGCTCTCTGTGAGCTACAAAGTCAACAACTCAAGTCTGGTGTACACGGAGGTTCGCACACAATGGCTTCAAGATGGTGGAATATTCGCCAAGGTGGAGTTTGTTAGAGTTGTGTCGAATATTGTGTATTAGTTGGTTACATTTGGACTTGGAGTTGTATTAGCGGTAGGGTATAGAGTACGTGTCGGACTCTTGTAACCCGGGCTCCTCATAAATATGAGAGGAGGACCACTGTTGTAACCATGACGACATAGTGACAGGCTCGCAGGGGGGAGGCGGCACATTGCTGGGACCCCGGAGCAACGAGTGTTGCATATTGGGGAGGAGCGCCCGTAGTCATGCCCCGGGGATGTAGGCTTCGGCTGAACCTCGTTAACAAATATCGTGCCTCCGGTGTCGTCTGTGATCATCATCTCGGTAGATTGGTAACTGCTTCCGCGCGCTTATTTTCTAACAGAATAGGGAGAATATCCTATATTCATGTTGAATAATTTGTTGCACACATGCATGTTTCCCTTTGGCTCAGTAGTGCCTTGTTACCTTGTTTAGGTGCATTGCATTTTTTTTAGCTAGGCGTTTAGAGGTCACGAGTTAGACAGAAATGTGCATGGTTCACGTCGTGGCAAAGTCTTCCTTTTCTTCTTGGATCGTCAGATCTGTGGCATGCACGTGTCGTGGACAACATGTGCCGCGCATCGTTGGTGGTGTGACGTGGAGAGTTGGTGTTCCAGACATGTAATTCGGTGCTTAAATAACAGTTTGTGTGGGCACCAAGGTTGTGCCACTGCTAGATGAAAAACTCTCTTCTCCACTTTCGTGTGCATGTGTTCTTCTACCTCGTCGTGTTCCAGGTGTGTTCGAGCTTGTGCCCTGCATGATCCAAAGCTGCAAATCTCTGTGGCTTCGACATTTCCGACTTTTGGATAGTGTGCAATGTTGCATGGGAGCTCGCACTAGCAGGGATTTAGCTTGTTGCTATGGCAGAGCGAATTCCGCTCACCGCCCAGCAAGGATTCCCTCGCGTGGCTTGACAGGACTAGTCAAGGCAGCCAGAGAAGCGATTGCCCTGTGTTCAGATCAGGGTAAAAAATACTGTAGCTACAGAAAAACATTTTAGCTAAGTCCTGAAAAGTGTATTTTATAAGAGGGGGGAATAGTTGAATAATAAAAAGTTAGAATAAATAGTGTTTAGTTTGTAATCCGAACAGGGCCTTAATCAATTTCCACCACCCAACATATATGCCAAAGTGTGCGGGGGAGTAGTTAGGATTGTAGCATGTAGGAGTTGTATACCTGATGATATGCAGTCTCCCGACAAACTCGTTTGGACTGGTCAGAAAAATATCAGACCTGACCTAATTCAATCAATGTGTTAGGCAGACGCAAGTCAAGATCTGTGATCTACCATAAAAAAACTAGACTAGGCACAGGCTCATTATTTTACTTGATAAAACCCGACCCAAAACATATAGTACGTAAAAAAATATCAGATTTCGCCTAACTAGTCGGACCAGACAAAATACAATGGGTCTTTTCTTGTCCGACCCCACAAATGATCGTCTAGGTGTAAGTACGGACACACTGCTAAGGGCACGTACAACGGTCCGTCGTCGGTCGTAGACGAGCGATGGAATTTTTCACGAAGACCCCTACGCGCCCGCCCGAGCTTGGCTCCCGTCGTCTCGTTCATCTACGAGGGAAGCTTGTGCTCCCAGGCAGAAACGGCGACTCGGCAACCGTTGTGGAATCCGTTGCGGGGAGACGGGAGATCCTCGGATCCGTTGCACGCGGTGGGAGATTTTGGTTGCCGCCCAAGGTTCGCGCCATTCCCTTCCCAAAATCTTCTTCCTCCTCTTGTGCGCACCATTCCTTTCCCATTGAGTACATCTGCTTGCCCCCTTCGAACCCTAGGTTGGTTGGCGATGAAGCGGCAAGCAAGGAAGGACGCGACGGCGGTGGCGCGAGATCTGTTGAAGGTTGATGCGACTCAGATGCGCAAGGTGTTGGCACTCCTTAGCCTATACGAGAATAACTCCGCAAGCGCACAGAGACCGATGTAGCCTTTCACCAGGGGATATCGAATCCAAGGAACGGTAGACGCGACTAAGCCTAGAACTATTCAACCGGACCCACCAGGGGAGAAAAGGTACGTGGGTAGAGGGCCTAACTTCAGATAGCCAACTATTACCCAGATAACTTGCTACTCACTAACTTGATCTGCATCGGCGGCTGGAAGAGGAAGGGTCCAGACGGGGTAGAAGTGGGACCCAACGGCAACCTGCTACTACTGCTATGAAAACACCCGAACGTTGTGGTCGCACAAAGGACGGACAAGGCTGTCACCACTTGCTGCCTACCACTCTCTTTCTGTGGGGTGGAACACACCCGAGGTAACTATCAAGCACAGGTACCACACCTAAGCTATCAAACTACTGACTTCTGCCTTAGCCTCAGGCAAGAAGAAACCCCAAATAGACAGGTCAATGTCCACACAGACAAGGGATCCCACAGATCAAAGGAAGTAAATAACAAATTACTGAAAGTAAAGAGAAGTACTAGCGAGACACTAAAGAAAGACGAGGAACTTACTCAAAGAAGCTTTATTCCTCCGAGGTGGCTACAAAGTTGGAGAAGGACCGAGGGAACCCGGCTCCTCTCCTCCTAGCTTGACTCACACCCAAGCTCTCACCTCACACTCTCCCTATTCTACAAATATAGTAGAGGAACTACATCTTGAATCTCTTCTTCTCTCCTTGGATGGTGTGTTGAAAGTGGAGGTGGAAGGCTCCTTTTATAGCCTCAAATGGTCGGTTGCAGGTGAAAGGATAAGGCAACCGACTTGGAGTAACCGCCACTCAAAGACGGTTGGAAACCGCCTCGGTGGCCGGCCGTTCGGCCAAGATTCGGCCGTTCGGCCAGGGATGTCGCCTGTTCGCGCACCGCCTTCTCGTGGACGATCCAGATCTCCTCTCAATGACGGTTGCACTGAGGGTTATCCAAAATAGGTCGGTTAAGTCCCGAAGGTGGGCCCTTTGATATATGTGATATGCACATCCTTCCCTCCATTTCTATCCAATGGTTGGTACTGCCTCTAGGTGTGTTTCCTTGCATGTTGGTGTACGTTTCACCTTGTTTGGGTTGGGCCAACACCGAGTGGCAACGTCGGAGGCCGTTGGAGGGGCATCCAAGGCCTTTTGGCCTTAATCTTCACCATAGACTTGTATGAACGTGTTGGGGGTCCATTGGTGAGTCCCTAAGGCACATATGTGAAGTGGAGGCCATTTGGTGGAGTTGCCAGGCCAGCCGGCCAAGTCCTGGCCGGCCGGCCAAAGTCTGGCCGGCCGGCGGTGACGATCGCGCCGGTGATCTTCTCGGAGGCATAACTTTTCCGTCCGGTCTCCGAATTGGGTGATCCAAATGTCCATTTTGATCATATCGGAGAGCACTTTAACATGGTGCTGTCAAATTGGGCATTTCACAATGTTCATAATGATGCCATATTATGTCCATGCTTCACCATGCTTGCATTTGCTCCATTTTGTGTTGATTCTTGCATAATATGAGCATAGACCTGCAGAAGATCGCAAACCACCAAAACTCGTGGAACTTGGTTAGAGTAAATGATTTTCACATGATTTTGACCATATGATTATGAAATTTGAAGAAATGTTGGCGGTAAAAGTCATGGATAACAAACGGCAACACACACCCACACCTCGACTTTGCTAGTCCCGAGCAAAGGGTAGAATTAGATCCAGAGGATCAAGCAAAGCCTAGGGTCATGAAATCAAAAGCATGCATAAAAATTATTTCAAAGCTTTCCCACATACCTTGGATTCCGGGTGGCTAACACCTTCACTTTCACCTATTGAACCTCAGAACAAATCAATGAAGAGCATAGTTCCAACTTCTTCTCAATACTTGGAGATTTTGTAGAATTTTCAAAACAATGGAGGCATACTCTCATTCTCTCAAGCCACTCAGTCGCTCAAAGTGTTTAATCCTCACAAAAGGCTTTTTGTGAAGCCTCACCTACCTCTATAAGGCTGTATGTGGAGCTCAAGGTAAGGATAGATAAATGCATACCTTATCCATCTATGTTGCAAGATCAAATAACTTGTCCATGAGAGATCATGTCAACCAAGAACTTTGGTCAAGTGCAAGTGCATGTGGATAATGAATGTCCTTTATGTGGTACTTGGATTGTAGCTTCTTCCATCTTTCCCCTTCTTCTTCTTTTTTTTTTGCTCGAGTAGGACTTCCCACTCAAATTTTTTTTTCATCAATTTTTTTATTCAGGGGGATGAAGAGCTTCTTGAAAACCACTTTGATGGACTTTATTTGATGGGATGTGTACGTGAATGACCAAAGTGCTAGGAAGATCATGCATGTCTCAAAAGGCAAGATGCTTGATCAAGCTCAAAATGTACAAGATAGCTATGTGAGTTCAAAACTATATCATGTATACGTATGGCTCTGGATAGGACTTGGCAAGGTTGAGCATGAATGAGAGTTGCCTCACTTTTCTATTTTCAAAAGAAAATTCTCCAAGACTTCGAATTAGAAAAGAACAAGCCTCTCATGTCATTATATCATAAGGGTCAATACGCAAAAGATCAAGTGATCCTATCATAAAGTTCCAAAGGCATAACAGTACTTGCATAAGAAATAAAACTTAAGCACCCTTTGATAACATGGAAGAATTTCATCTCTTTCATGGTGTTTCATTCAAATTTTAAATTTTGATCAACTCAGATGTGGATTCAAATGAAAAACCAGGAAAGGAAGGGATAAAGGGGTCGCAAACCTCCGTGTGTAGTTGGATCCCAGGAAGTGGTTGCCAAGTGGGGTCGAATATGCTCATCTTCTTCCAGGAGTTCTCTGATGTGTTGCTCTTTCAATATATCTGCGCACTTAGTGTAGGATTAGAGCAGGGGTGTGGTTGGCACACAAATGTGCGCCAACCACTAATGGCATGGAAAGAGCAAAGCAACTTTGTTTATGGAGGTGCTGCTGGAAATCAAACATAGGAAAACCAATGATTCAAAAGGGAAATATAAGGCAGCACCAAGCCTACACTAAGATAACGGCATGGTTTAGGTCCAGCCATGACCATGGACTGTGATTTTAGCTCAGATACTCAAAGATGTCCATTTCTTCAAGTTCCGGTGCATCAGACTCAAGGAATATTTTTAATATACCACTGACATTTAAAACATCCCTATCATTGTCTTGTAGGGTGAACACATTAAGAATGGTCCTTACCACATACCTATAAACTTCTCAAGATCAAACAAATGAATTTGGAAATTAAAGTATAGTACCTTATGTCCAACCTTGGAGTGCGTGATCTTGATCCATTCATCTTTCCATTGCTTTGTATGATCCTTGTAGTGCTTGGAGATGTTGTGGTAGGTGTACTCCCTCCGTTCATCCAACTCAGCAATTTTGAACTTGTCTTCTTGAATCTTGCTGATTGGAGATCAATGTTTCACCTCTTGATAGCCCCATGGGATTTCAATGTCCACTGGAAAATGGTAGAATTTACCATAGGCCAGCTGATAACGGTGTTATTCCTATCAATTTCTTGATTCAATGTCCATAGCGCCTCAGGTAATTTTGCTTGTCCATCCATTCTCCATAGCTCTTGCAGAATGTTCGTGTTCTACTTGTCAGATTTCTCTGCTTGGCCAGTCAGACGGAGATGGTATAGAGAAACAGCCTGGTGATGGTACTCTCGACCTGCTGGTACACTTCCCGAAGGTCTTGTGGAGTGTGGGACTCCATGACTAGTTCTTGACTCTTGGAATCACAAAGCTAGGAAATATGATTTCCTGAAGCATCATCTTTGAATTCCTTGAGTCAGCCGCAACATAGGAAGTGTGTCAACCCATTTGGATAGAAAGTCCATGATTGCCAAGATGTGTCAAAATCTCCAACTAAAAGTTCTTTTAGTGGGCATAGCTTCGGGCATTGATATTCCTGGATTTTGTCATCTTGAACAATGTTGCAAAATTTTCTTAGTGCCTCCATACATGGTTGGCCAGAAGATGCTCTGCCAAACCTTAGCATGGTACCCAGAATACTCTGAGGTTTCTTCCATATGAGTAGTGGTAGTGACACTTAAGGATCTTGCGAACCTCACATTGGGTTGTAGCGGTGGAGTAAACCATTAGCAATGACTTCAAATTGATAGGGATCCCATAAGTGAAATCTTCAAGAGAGTGACTTCTCATAGAGGATAGGATTTGTAATCTTGAGAGATGATCTGCCACAAAATTCTCTACTCTCTTTGTATCTCTGATTTCAAATTGAAACTCTTGAAGGAGCAGAATTCAACAGAAGAGTCGTGGCTTAAAATCCTTCTTGGCCAAATGGTGCTTTGGTGTAGCATGCTCCGTGTAGACTATCACTTTAACACCAACCAAGTAGGAATTAAACTTGTCAATGTCAATTGCCATTGGCAGCGGTTCCTTCTCCGTTGTTACGAATTTCTGGTCAATCTATAGATGTTGCTATTTATCCTTGTATTGACACAGCACTGCGCCGATGGCATAGTCACTTGCATCACATCTGCTCCTGAAAGGAACATTCCAATAAGGAACATATATGATGGGGCTGAAACGAGTGCCGAGAACGGCAACTTCTCTGACCATGAAGTGACATTTCGTCAATTGAGGACCAAATGTGTCTCTTCGAATCTCTTGAGGATCATTGTTAGATTCCCAAGGCAATCTTCAAGCTTCTGTTGTATACTGAGAAGTCATCCAGGAATACTTCCACGATGTTCTCGATACGGTCAGAGAAAAATCGCCATCATAAACCTTGGAAAGAAGCAGGTGCACTGCTAGACCAACTGGCATCAACCTAAAAGGCAAATGTGCCAAAGGGGCAGGTGAAGGTGGCCTTACTCTGATCATCCGGATGAATAGGGGTTGATGATAACCAGAGTAGCCATAGATGTAACAAACGAACAAGTGCTTGGCCAATTGTTCAAACATTTTGTCAATGAAGGGTAGGAGGGTAGTGATCTTTCCTGACATCCTTGTTCGGCTGCCGGTACACATCCTCCAGCTGGTAATTGTCCTCTGAGGTAAACGTGCAATTCTCTCATTTTGGACGAGTATCCTCCCTTCTTCGGAATCACTTGAACATGACTAACCAATTCACTGTCTTGCATGGGGTTGATGACTCCCGCATGCAAAAGTTTTGAATACATCTTACTTTACCACCTTCCTTATCACATCGATCCCGTCAATCTTGAGTGAATGGTCGGGCTTAGCTGATCTTGAGCGATGAGCTAGATAGAAGGTCTAGAATGACCAGTGACACTGAAAATTCAGTGCCATAAAGATGTGATATGTGGATATGTCGGGGATTGAACCCCTTCTAGTCCTGAAGAGGGTACCCAGAGACGGATCGATACTTCTCTTAGGACCGTCGAGAGATGCCAAGTCTCACTCTCTGATGATGACTGACATGCCTTAGTTGGAAGTAAGACAAACTTTACACCAGGAGGCAACGATTTCTACCTCAGGAGAAGAATGTTGCGGTTTTTCCTCCTCATTGAGATATCTGCCTGGTTCTATCTCTGAGTAAAGTGTTGAGCATCATCTTCAACGATTTGTTGAGTGGGCTCTTCCAAAGTTATGCTCATTGCCTTATTCCAGTGGGTCTTGTTCTGGTCTTGCCTCAGCTATAGTGTTGATTGAACTGACTAGGCTGACCGAGATCTTTTCATTGCCAACTCTGAGCTGAAGAGTAGCTCGTGCTCCATCAATGTTGGCAAGTGGCTCTATTGACTGACCGACCAAGAAAATCTGTCACCTTCATGGATATCGAAGATGTGAAACTAGGAAGAACTCCTTTGCTTTCCACAATCTGGCCATCGATCCACTTCAGGTGCTTACGAGAGAAGGACAACCTTCGGATCGTAGATGATTCCTTGCACTTCAGCATCCGCAATAGTGCGGAGGAATATTTTGAGCATGTGACTGCTTATTCCTCTATCCATTCCTTGCTCATAATCGCAGAAGGACCCTCAATCTACGGTGTGGCTTCCGGAATGAATGCCTCAGACCATGAGCACGTCCTCTCAGTTTCATCAGCGTGCTGGAAACATTGCTGAGTGATGGGATACTTCTCTTTTGTGGAGAGAGGTGATATGAACTGAGGTATATCTTTCGATAAGTGACTCATGATCAAAAGGTATTGATTTGTTTGGTCATCTCCTCGATAATCGGTGGAGGTGGATGTGGTGTAGTTGTAAGGGTGCGAATCTGGTGCTTCGTCTTGGGTAGATCTGAGGAATCTTCAAAGGCTCGTGTGCTATCACAAACCTTGTCAAGATAGCTTGGACTTAATCCAAGGTCTTGTATGCGACCCCTCGGTGGCGATATGAAGAATGTCTTCAAACCGCCAATGAAATGTTGCATATGGTTTTTCTCTGGAATACCGTATGGTGAGCCAGAGGTTACCATCAGCATGAATCTTGCCCACTGTGTTCCAAGTAACTCGTCATGATACGAGTACCTTGGTAACAGGATAAAATGACCGGAATTTGTCCTTCAGCTTCAACAAATCTCCTCCCGCTCACTTGCGATCCGATCATACCATAACATAGCCCTCCCCGTCAGAGAGAACGGGAAAGACTCCATTACAGTGTCTTGATTCCAGATATGATAAGAAGAGATCAATTCTCTTCAAAGTCCTACAGGTGAGTATACAGATGTCTTCCTTCTTGCTAGAGAAGGATGATACACGAACCATGGCTACGAGACTGGGACTGGTCCCGTAACTAGCAGATAAAATGGGGGTGGTGATGTGGTGGCAATTCCAAAACTCGTAGGATGGAACTACCGGATAACTAGGAGATAAACTCCTAGGGGTAAGGTGGAAATGTGTACAGCTAAAAAGCTCTAAACTAGTGTTGCTACCGTTCCCCGGCAACGGCGCCAGAAAAGCTTGTTGGCACTCCTTAGCCTATACGAGAATAACTCTACAAGCGCACAGAGACCGATGTAGCCTTTCACCAGGGGAGTGATACCTAGGATATCGAATCCAAGGAACGGTAGACGCGACTAAGCCTAGAACTATTCAACTGGACCCACCAGGGGAGAAAAGATACGTGGGTAGAGGGCCTAACTTCAGATAGCCAACTAATTACCCAGATAACTTGCTACTCACTAACTTGATCTACATCGGCGGCTGGAAGAGGAAGGGTCCAGACGGGGTAGAAGTGGGACCCAACGGCAACCTGCTACTACTGCTATGAAAACACCCAAACGTTGTGGTCGCACAAAGGACGGACAAGGCTGTCACCACTTGCCGCCTACCACTCTCTTTCCGTGGGGTGGAACACACCCGAGGTAACTATCAAGCACAGGTACCACACCTAAGCTATCAAACTACTGACTTCTGCCTTAGCCTCAGACAAGAAGAAACCCCAAATGGACAGGTCAATGTCAACGCAGACAAGGGATCCCGCAGATCAAAGGAAGTAAATAACAAATTACTGAAAGTAAAGAGAAGTACTAGCGAGACACTAAAGAAAGATGAGGAACTTACTCAAAGAAGCTTTATTCCTCCGAGGTGGCTACAAAGTTGGAGAAGGACCGAGGGAACCCGGCTCCTCTCCTCCTAGCTTGACTCACACCCAAGCTCTCACCTCACACTCTCCCTATTCTACAAATATAGTAGAGGAACTACATCTTGAATCTCTTCTTCTCTCCTTGGATGGTGTGTTGAAAGTGGAGGTGGAAGGCTCCTTTTATAGCCTCAAATGGTCGGTTGCAGGTGAAAGGATAAGGCAACCGACTTGGAGTAACCGCCACTCAAAGACGGTTGGAAACCGCCTCGGTGGCCGGCCGTTCGGCCAAGATTCGGCCGTTCGGCCAGGGATGTCGCCCGTTCGCGCACCGCCTTCTCGTGGACGATCCAGATCTCCTCTCAATGACGGTTGCACTGACGATTATCCAAAATAGGTCGGTTAGGTCCCGAAGGTGGGCCCTTTGATCCATGTGATATGCACATCCTTCCCTCCATTTCTATCCAGTGGTTGGTACTGCCTCTAGGTGTGTTTCCTTGCATGTTGGTGTACGTTTCACCTTGTTTGGGTTGGGCCAACACCGAGTGGCAACGTCGGAGGCCCGTTGGAGGGGCATTCAAGGCCTTTCGGCCTTAATCTTCACCATAGACTTGTATGAACGTGTTGGGGGTCCATTGGTGAGTCCCTAAGGCACATATGTGAAGTGGAGGCCATTTGGTGGAGTTGCCTGGCCGTCCGGCCAAAGTCTGGCCGGCCGGCGGTGACGATCGCGCCGGTGATCTTCTCGGAGGCATAACTTTTCCGTCCGGTCTCCGAATTGGGTGATCCAAATGTCCATTTTGATCATCTCGGAGAGCACTTTAACATGGTGCTGTCAAATTGGGCATTTCACAATGTTCATAATGATGCCATATTATGTCCATGCTTCACCATGCTTGCATTTGCTCCATTTTGTGTTGATTCTTGCATAATATGAGCATAGACCTGCAGAAGATCGCAAACCACCAAAACTCGTGGAACTTGGTTAGAGTAAATGATTTTCACATGATTTTGACCATATGATTATGAAATTTGGAGAAATATTGGCGGTAAAAGTCATGGATAACAAACGGCAACACAAGGCAGGGGCAGCGCAGTCGTGGAAGAATGCAGCGGTGCCGCCGATACGGAATGTCCCTGCGCCACTAGCTCGAGCAGCGGCTGTGCCGGAGGCAACTCCACAAAGATCCTTGAGTGACGGCGGCTTCTTCTTCAACAACAACGGCGGCGACTTCTTCAGCAGCAGCCCTGGACAGAGTTCCCAACAATGGAATCCACAATTTTCAGATACTGCAACTTGGTATTGCCTCGCTATCTTGCTCAATGTTCAGATCTTGCACTAGTTGTTCAATGTTCAGATCCTACACTAGTTCCTCAATGCTCAATGTTCTATCTTGCTCAATGTTCATTGACTGGTTATTGTCTAATTGATTACTGTCTATCTGGTTATTGTCTAATTGATAGTAGATCCTGCACTAGTTGCTCAATGTTCATATCCTGGTCAATGTTCAGATTGATAGTAGAATGCCCAATGTTCAATTTTCGTTAGGCATTAGCATTGTCTTAAGGAAGTTTATTATTATGATTGCAGGGGAACAAATGCAACCCCTCCTGGAGGCTTCACCAATTTTATCCATCCAAACATGTCTTAAAATTTTATTTTTGGTGGAGAACATGCTCATTATGCACCATTTAAGCCACCGCGCACAATGCAAGATGTAGAATTTGAACAAGATTTCTCAACTCCTATTTCATCAAAGAACAATGAGACAAATGCTGCTGACAGTAGTGAAGAGGATGTGGTGAAGAAACTGAGAAGAGAATCTTTTGGACTCAAGAAGAAGATGTCAGGATGGTGAGTCTCATTGCAATGTTATTTAAAAATGAACTCTTGGCTGTATACAATAGATGAGATAATAATTTTTTTTTGTACATTTCAGATGAGCTCTTGGCTGCTCAATTCAACAGATTCAACAATTGGTGCTGATAGGAAGAATGATCAATATTGGACTGATGTTGAGGCTACCTACAATGAGACTGCACCGAGGCATAAGGCAAGAAATGCCAAGCAAATCAAGGACCGTTTTCACAAGGTAAATAGATGGACTGATCTTTTCCATAGTGCTTGGTTGAAGGCTAGAATGATTTATACTAGTGGCTATAATGATCAAATGTGGATTGAGAAAGCCCATGTATTCTAGCCTTCAACCAAAACTATGAATGTATCTTTGATGTCTGATGAAGAAACTAAAACTAGTTCCTTTTGTGTTGATGAGAAACTAAAACTAGGTCCTTTTGTGTTGATGGAAGTATGGAACACAGTCAAAACTGAAGCAAAGTGGATTTCATATAACACTGGGCTTAAAGCTGCAAGAAAAAGAAAGGGTTCTGGTACTGACAAGGAAGGAGAGGCTGAGGATCCTATAGATTTAGATGAAACTGAGGATCAGCCAAGACCAATGGGACAAAAACTAGCAAAAAAACTAAAATATGCCAACAACAAGGTTGTGGAGCATATAGATCTTGAGGAGCTTGAAAAGTTTGGTAAAATACAGGATGAGCAGAATGCAAATAGGCTGAAAGTATTGGAGGTGCAGCAAAAGCTTTAATCTGAGAAGATTGAGCAAACTAAGCTTGCTCATCTTGCAGCAAAGGAACAGAAAGAGGCAGCAAAGGAACAAAAACAGGCAGCAGAGTTGCAAAGGGAGGCAAGAAAAATTGAATTAGAGTCTAGGATGTTTGAGACATACAACCACCTTCTGTTTATGGATGTATCTTTGATGTCTGATGAAGAAAAGTTGGATCATGCAAATACTATGAAGTGTTTGAAAAAGAAATTATTTGCTGAGAATTGAGGTTGGTGCCTGATCATTTCAGTTATGACATCATGCAAATATGTTTATTTTTAAATCATCATTGATGTGTTTATTTTCAGTGGCTGGTGTGGAGCACTTCAGTGGAGCACTGATGTGGATGGCCTGATGTCGAGCACTGATGTGGAGCTCTGATCTGGAGCACTGGTCTGCATCTTTTTATTTATCTTTTGCCTAGAGTGAACTGTCATGTGTGAACTGAAAATTCATTCATGTGAACTGGCGTGTGATCTGTCATGCATGTGAACTGAACTGTTATTCATTGAGTGTGAACTGAACTGTTAATCAGTGAGTGTGAACTGAACTGTTATTC
This sequence comes from Digitaria exilis, assembly GCA_015342445.1. Taxonomy (NCBI): domain Eukaryota; kingdom Viridiplantae; phylum Streptophyta; class Magnoliopsida; order Poales; family Poaceae; genus Digitaria; species Digitaria exilis. The sequence continues at coordinate 1,176,500 of JACEFO010002477.1, forward strand.
ATTGCGTGTGATCTAAGGTTAGAATGTGAAGGGAAAAGTCAAGTGAATCTGGTGGTTAGAATGTGTATAAATTATACCGAACTATGTGGTGTATGCATTGCATCCTATCTATCATATCTCTATGTCATCAAGTGAATCTGGTGGCGATGAAGAAAGGGTATCTGGTGGCGATGAAGAAAGGGTCTCTGCTGGTGATGAAGGACTTCTCTCTGCTGGCGATGAAGGAGTTCTATCTGCTGGCGATGAAGGCCTTCTCTCTGGTGGCGATGAAGGCCTTGTGTCTGGTGGCGATGATGAACTGGACTCTGGTGCGGATGAAGAAATTGATCCAGGGGAATATGACACGGGGTATTATCTTGCAGATGGAATATATCCTGAGTGGGCTGCTTTCGTGAAGACAATAAGAAAACCACAAATGGAGAAACATAAATTATATGCGCAACGACAAGAAGGGGCAAGGAAGGATGTCGAGTGCGCATTTGGAGTGTTGCAATCCCGTTTTGATATTGTCAACCGTCCGGCACGGTTGTGGAAGAGGAACGATATTGTTAATATAATGATAGCTTGTGTTATTTTCCATAATATGACAGTGGAAGATGAAAAAGATTTGGTTAGAATACCATTGGACTTGAATGATAATCCGAGTGCAACCATTGTACTACCAGCGGAAGTGAGTACAAATGACAATCCTAATTCATGCTTTGTACGTGCTTCACCTAAACTCGGCTATTCGGGCTGCCTCCATTCATCGACAACTCGAGAATGATTTAGTCGAGCATATATGGAAGCTTTATGGGCCAAGAGGAGATTAGAATTTATTATTATATCACATCATGTATTCCTAAGACCATCTCATATGAATATATTATTATTATATTATATTATTATTATTATATAAATGTTTATTGTGCAATGTATCATGTATGCAACAAAATGGCTACAAAGATCAAGTATGCACTAGATCACCATGATTTGTGTGTCAAGAAATGCATTAAACATCCTGGAGACAGTCAAACAGACAGCCCATTGTACAAGCTGTCTGTTGAAGGTGTCTCTTTGTGCTCAAAGGACAGCTACCGTAGACATGGTTGTACATGCCCTAAGATAGCTTCCGGGAAGACCTAGCAATACCATTTGATGGTAAATCGAGGTGTTCTTTTAGCAGCAGCAATCGCAATAGTATGAGTGTAACCACCCAAATTACAGACAATTTACATGTACAGGCTGTGGCGGTCGACAATTTACCTGTACAGTTAGTTATGCCCGCTTGCACCACACTGGTGATAAATGCATCATCCGGCTCTCAACATAAGGGACGGAGAGCTAACACTCATTGATCCTGTGGTAGAACTAGAAATGGACAGTTTGAGCTAGAATCAGAAATGGTTGTAAAACATTAGAGGAGGTGACAGAAATCCACCTCTCCTTTTTTTGCGGGTAAACAGAGAGCTTTATTGACTAGGAAACCATAGTACAATCATTCTCTAGCAGATGAGTTACGCATGCAGGCGCATCATCTAACCAGAACACACTTTGATTGGAATTCCTAGCTAGCTTAGCTAATTCATCGGCCACTAAATTGCACTCTCTCTTTACCTGGATAACTTTTAATTTCTCAAGCATCCTGTCGTAATCCCGAGCCTCGCCAAAAATAAAACCAAGCTTGGAACTATCAACATCAGCCTGCAGAGCATGTGCTGCACGAGCACAATCCACCTCTCCCATGGTCCCTATGGCCACTAGACAGCGTCATGAAGACAGGCCACCCAATTTGGCCCCAAACGGAGTGTTGCAAGAACCACCCACCAATGTCTAACCACTCTGGTCCAATTTCTATTTCAAATTACTCACTCAGATTACTGACAACAGTGAAATTTTAAACCAATCGCCTTGTAGACAAAAAAACATGATTTCCCTAAGCCCACATCTTTAGCTAGCTCAAAACTCAAAGCCTAGAAAATATATAAGTCATCATATTATCCTAATTAAGATATGGTTGGTGGGGTACTCATGTGGCCACACTTACACTGCGTTGTCGATAAATAGATGATGCATCTCCCATATATAGGGTTAGAGCCACCCTCATCTATTCCATTGATACCCACCCTCATCAACGAGAAGTCAAGAACAACATTTTTTAGGAAGAGGAGGTTCCAGGAATCCATCACTCCCACAAGATCAGGCCCTATGAGGAGCAACCTCAGGATCAAAGAACAGTTATGCAGGGTGTGATTGGTTGGTTGTATTTAACCCGTCCAGGCTCCGTGTGATGCAACCTCACACTTTTTGGTTGCCTGGCCAGATAGTTGGGCTTGGCACGGGTAGACACAGTAGGTGGACATAGGTGTACAAATGTTGCAATAACCACTAGATAGTGTTAAGTTTCAACCACTCTGGTCCAATTTCCTTGTCAGATTACTCATTCACAATGGTCAAATGGTGACAGTCAACTAAAAAAGATATATAACAATCAAGCACAAGCGTGATTTGTTGGAGATACTTATACCATCATTGCCATGTCATAGAGGTGACATTACATCAGAATCCGCCGCCCCATAATAGCTAGAGAATTATTTTAGTGGCACGTGGGTCATGCTTTTATACTGCTAATCAGGGGGCTGAACACCCTATACATGGTATCATGATGCAAAATTGATCATGCTCATACATCAACGGTACTACTTTTTTATGTGTAGCCACCAAAATTGACTACGAAAACAGCACGGGCACTAGGTGTGGAGGTGCCTTCTCTATACTGCATAAACGTAACACGAGATTTTTCTGCTATTGGAGGATGTTGCTCAAGGAGCCATCACGATGAACATGCCAGATTATTTCAGCTACAAGGTTAGCCATTGATAGCACCGTCACCTGTGTGGGAAGCATTTGTCTTCTAGTAGCACCGCAGCAGGATGGAGTTCGTCACTACGACCTCCTCGAAGATGCCCCCAAAAAGCCTTTCAGTCGCAGGAGGGCTGCAAAGCAACCGTGTTAGTATAAAAAAAATTTATGGCATAAATCATTCGAGAATATACACACAACAATTGTTCAAAGTGGGATAACTTGATGCACCCTGTAACCATCTAGGAAAAGTTTAAATCAATGAGTACAAGATTTTACTTCTAATGGTCAAATATTTCGCCAACTATCAGCAACCAAAATCATGATACCCCCATACGCCTACTAACACGGCTACAGAAAACAAAGAGTAACAAGAGCCTTGCTGTCGACTGTTGAGTATGTTTTGGTACATGTATCCATAGTGGAGTGTGGTCAGAGATTTAACAGACGCCCAAGGCAAATTGCCACAATTATAGTTACATGTATACAATTTTGCTTAATTAAGTGGTCAAATATTATTTTTTGTCAACACTAATTTCTAGTCATGATTTTTTTAATCCTGATCAATTGCATGTGGCACATAAATAAGAAATTTAAGTGTTTTTACGCCACCAATTATATCCGAAGCAAATTAGAATTGTACTCACATGCAGGGAGTACCCATGTGATGAGTACTCTTGTCATGAGCTATACGATTTGTTACACTTGCATTGGGTTGTCAAAAAATAGCATGCATCTCCCGTCCAACAGCTTAGAGCCAGATCAAGTCGACACTCATTGTAGAACTACATCATGCTAGACGGAAGGACTAACAAGAACAGCATCACCCTCAATCTTTCAAAATTGTGTAATTTTAACAGCATTAGGAACAGGAGGCACCAGGAATCTACCACTCCCACACCACCAAGTCCGAGCTACTAGGCTCAACCCACAGAGAATGCTCAAGCATGTAGGGGGTGTTTGGAACCGAAGGACTGTGCAGCCCTGCCTACTAAGAATAGGGAGAAAATCCTGTTGAATAACTTTGCGGACACATGCATGTTTCCCTAATTCCCTTTGGTTCAGTAGTGAATTGCCACATTGGATATATTTAGCTAGGCGTTTAGAGGTCACGAGTTAAGCCAGAGACGTGCTTGGTTCACGTTGCGGCCACGTCTTCCTTTTCTTTCAGATCACCAATGTGTGTCCCGCACCTTTGGTGGTGTGGTGTGGGAGATTGGGAGTTGGTCTTCTAGACCATGTAATCCGGTGCTTAAATAACAGTTTGCATGAGCACCAAGGTTGTGCAGTTGCCAGCTGAAAAACTTTCTTCTCCACTTTCGTGTGCGTGTGTTCTACCCCGGTGTGTTCCAGGCGTGTTCGAGCTTGTATCCTGCGTGATCCAAAGCTACAGATCTCTGCAGCTTCAACACGGGCATTAGAGCCAGGGAGTCCATGTCTAGCGGCACACTTCCAAACTCACCTCACAAGTACATTTTACTAATAATGGTCAAATTTAACCTAGCACCAGCAGCCAAAATCATGATACCCCACGCACCTACTAACAAGAGACATCACGTTGTTCACTATTGAGTGCGCTTTGGTCAGAGATTTAAGAGTGGCACAAGGCAAATGCCACACTTATAGTTACATGTACACAATTTCGATTAAAGTGATAAAAAATAATCGGACAACAATTACCTACTTATTTATGTGGTCAAATATGAATTTTTATGTCAAAATTAATTTCTAGTCGGGATTTTATGAATCCTGATCAATTGCATGTGGCAAATAAAAACCATAAAAAGGACATAGAAGTGTCTTTACACCACTAATATGTCTAAAGCAAATTAGAAATGTACTCTCATGCAGGGAGTTCCCATGTGATGAGTACTCTTGTGATGAGCTATACGAATGGCTACACTTACACTACGTTGTCAATAAATAGCATGTCCTCCCGTCCATCAGCTTAGAGCCAAAGCAACACTCTCACAGTCATCTATCACATTCGTAGAAGTAGAACCACGGCATGCTAGTTGGAAGGACTAACAGGGAGAACAACATCACCCTCAATTTTTCAAAATTGTGTGACTCGCACATCGCTAGGAGGAGGAGGCACCAGGAATCCACCACTCCCGTAGAGGCAGGTTCTACTAGCCACAACCCACAAATTAAAGAAAGCTCAAGCATGTAGGGGGTGTTTGGGACAGAAGCATTGCACAGCCCTGCCTAAGGAGAATAGGCATCGTTTGGAAAGTGGGCAAGGCTGCATCGGGACTCACGCTGGCAAGGATGCGCCCAGCAAGGATTCGCTCGCCTCGCTTGACAAGACTAATCAAGATACCAAAAGAACTGTGTAATCAATTTCCACCACGCAACATATCAAAGTGTGCGGAAGTAGTTAGGATCTAGTATCTAGGAGGAGTATACCTAATCATAGGCAGTTTAACTACAGCCGGAATTCTATTAAAGATGGGAGCATACGGATTGATTCGGATCAATATGGAATTGTTACCTCATGCTCATTATCTATTTTCGCCCTGGTTGGTAATAATAGGAGCGGTGCAAATAATCTATGCAGCTTCAACTTCTTTTGGTCAACGAAATTTCAAAAAAAGAATAGCCTACTCCTTCGTATCTCACATGGGTTTTATAATTATAGGAATTGGTTCCATAACAGACTTGGCATGACCCGTCAGACAAATATCCGACCTGAACCGATTCCATCAGCCTAACCAGTCGGACAAAAAAAAAGAATGAAAGAATGGGTCTTTTCTTGTCCGACCCAACAAGTGATCATCTAGGAAGTGTTTTGGTTCATACTTTGGTAATGCAAACGGTAAGGAAAATGGATTACAATGGTATTTGCAGTGGGATCATTGATACATGCTTTGTTTGGAATGCATGAGCTGTGGAGCGGTATCCGATTACGGTGGAGTGGGAGGGGTATTAGATTTCTTGATTGCGGGGTACCTGTTTCCAGACAGCAATGAAACAAACACTGTATGGGAAATGCTTAACGACAGTAATCAGATTACATTACAATTTAGCTTAGATGTGTTTGGTTCAATAAATGGATGGCTGTTAATACCATTGGATTGTTAATCGAGGTGTTCTTTTAGCAGCAATAATTGCATTAGCATGAGTGCGACCAAACAACTCGCCATGGAGGCCTGTTTTTTTTTTTTCCGGGTAATGGATGGCTGTTCGACAATTGCAGTAAACCATTACAACGAGATCCATTTTTAAAGCATGGAAGAGCAGAAACTAGGTGTATACTATTCGATTGTTACAACTCTTGTGCTTGCGTCACGTTCTAGGGATATGGTTCAAAATTTGATCGTCGTCCAAGGATAATGAACCATTAATAAGCTTTGATTTCCTGTGTAACATTTAACATGTCGCCGGTAACATACTGATAGTTAGGCACCATTGTCCAGTGGCATCATTGAGCTCGATCTCCTCTAGACCCCAGACAAAGCTACACTTGGGCATGTCAATCACAATCTCGAGTCAATAAAACCAACCGTGGTGGATGGTTTCCTTGAGCAGACAGTTATGAGTTATGACCACTTACACCGCACTATAGTGAATCACTAGTGACAAATGATCATCTGGCTCTCAACATAAGAGACGGGGAGCTGACACTCGTTGATCCCGTGGTAGAACTAGAAATGGACATTTCAACGAGAAGTCGTGAACAATACAATATTAAGAAGAGGAGGCGCCAGGAATCCACCCCTCCCATATGATCAGGCCCTATGGCCACCACAGCGCATCATCAGAAGACAAAACACCCAATTTTGCCCCTCACAGATTGTTGCAAGAACCACCAGCCAGTGTTCGGCCACTCTGGTCCAATTTCCTTGTCAGATTACTCATAAAAATTGCTCCATGCGTGATCCCTTGACACTTGCAAAGTAAAGAGTTCACAGCAACACAGCAGTCAATCAAAAATGCCGATAACAGGTCAACACAAGCGTGACTTGTTGGAGATACTCATTCTGTCATTGCCCTATGGTAGGGAGGACAATAATACCCAAACCCCGAGCCCCACAACATCTAAAGAATTATGTGAGTGGCATGAGGGTCATGCTTTTATACTACGACTGAGCCTCCACATCATGAGGCAAATCAAGAGCTCAATACCCCCTATACCTGATATCATGATGCAAAATTTATCATGCCCATACATCAGCGATACCACTTTATTATATCTTGCTGCCAAAATTGACTATGAAAACAGCACAGGCACTGGGTGCCTTCTCTATACCGCACAAACGTAAGAAGAGATGTCCCTGCTATTGGAAGATGCTGCTCACGGAGCCATCACGATGAACATGCCAGATTGTTTCTGCTACAAGGTTTGCCATTGAAAGCACCGTCAACTGTGGGAAGCATTTGTCTTCTGGCAGTAGGATGGAGTTCGTCACTATAACCTCCTCAAAGATGCCCCCAGAAAGTCTTTCAATTGCAGGAGGGCTGCAAAGCAACAATATTAGCATAAAAATATGTTTTATAGCATAAATCATTCGAGAACATAAGACAGCAATTGTTCAAAGTGGAGTGACTTGATGCACCCTGTAATCTTCTGGATAAAGTTTAAATCAATGAGCACAAGACAAGTATACATTTACTAATAATGGTCAAATTTTGTCTATCACCAGCAGCCAAAATTATGATACCCCCATGCACCTACTAACACGGCTACACCAAAACGAAGAGTAACAAGATGCATCATGCTGTGGACTGTTTGAGTATGTTTTGGTAGATGGATCCATTATGGACTGTGGTCAGAGATTTAAGAAGCCCACAGCAAATGCCATGATTTACATGTACATCTATACAGTTTTTCCTTAAGAAAATGGCATCCACCGAAAACCAAATCTTGAACCATGCATGTGTACCTATTACACAGAAAAAGGACAAGGAGTAGGAAAATTTTGGTGTGGTATATCTATATAATGAGGATACTATTATACTAAGTTACAGCAGAAAAGAAATGATAGACTTGATTGGTCCAAATTAAAGGCTGGCAGTACAAAGTAGGCAAATGAATCAACCAATCAGATTGTTCAGGTTTGCTTCTAGTCCTGGTAACCAGAGCTGTGTCCCAAGAGTGGTGATGTTAGTATGACTGATATATTTTAAATGCTACTATGGTCATGTTATAGTACTATTAACCAATGCCATGAACCTATTTGTAGAATTATATAAGAGAAAGCTCAACACTGAAGCAACACAACATATAGGGTCTTTGGTCTAATAGAAATGAAGCCAAATAGCAGACCTGAAAACAGCATGTGTGCAGCAAGCATAGACAGCTTCGGCTCCCTCCTGTTTTAACAAAGCTGCTGCACTGGTAATTGTTCCTGGATTTGATTAAAATTAAAGAGTGAACACTAGTATTACACTAAGAAATGTCAAAGCAAAAAAAGGTAACATAAATAAATAGCCAACCAGCCGTGTCAATCATGTCATCGACCATGATAGCAACTTTCCCTTTCACATCACCAATTAAGTGCATGACCTGAAGTAACATCAGTACTCAGAAGTAGGAACTTAAAATTATTATGTAATGGTATCAGAGTCCTTTTCCAAGCTATGTAATACATGTGATTTGCTCAGATCAACGTAAATCAAAACAAGGATGGCTACATCAAAAGTAGTAAAGCATATAAATTCATTAATGAACATCGAGTGAGAACAATGGTAACATACAATTTGAGTATTTACAAAATTAAAAGGATTATGGTGAACCATTAGATTTTTAAATATCAAACTCAGTTTGAGCATGGTAACCAGGAAACTACTATCAGGAGTCAATACAATCTTTATATAAAAGAGGGGGGGGAGGGAAAAAATTCTCTTTAATTCAAAGGTATCCATTCTCACCTCTGACATGTTGTGCCCCTGTCTTCTTTTATCAACAATAGCTAAAGGGGCATCAAATAATTTCTTGGCAAAAGCACGTGCTCTAACAACACCTCCCACATCAGGAGAAACAACCACAAGATCTTCAGATATTGTCTTGCTAGCAAGGTAATCCAGAATTACAGGCTACAAATAGCAAGGACCACACTAATTTAGTGGTTGGCAAAAATCAGCTAAGGAGATTCTTACAAGGAGATGCAGTTTTCTTAAATTGTGAAATCAAGGGAAGAACTTTAGCTGCTAACACGATACCTGTCCGTATATATGATCCACAGGAATATCAAAGTAACCCAATGCTTGTGTAGAATGAATATCACATACAATGACACGATCACTACCAGCTTCTGTAAGTAAATTTGCAGCAAGTTTGGCAGTAATGGCCTCGCGCCCTTGAGCCTGAATTATCAAAGAAATTGTGCTGTTCAACAGAAGAAAAGCTAGATATTCAGATATTATTGCAAAGGAAGCAGGTGATTTTTCTTCGATCAAGTTGTGCAGCTCCACTCCAACTTAATATCTGGAGACCCTTAGTGGTTATAGTACAATAAGTAATAACACAAAAGGAGCAACAGTTGTGCAGAATAGATGGATCTAAAAAGGTTAAAGGAAACGGTAGAGGTGGCTTCATTTTGGGATTCACAATAAAGTTGGGGCACCAAACAACCTGCCAATTCTATTGCATGAGGTTAGTGTATACTTCACTTACAACAGTCCATGACAAGGAAAGCCTCAAATTCTGAATCTTATTTTGCTGATATTACCTTTTCTTGCTTTATGAGAGGAAACAAGTTGAGAAACAGGATACAGTTCACTTCTAAATAATCTTAATGTTTTCAGTATTTGTGTTAAGTTCCAAATCTGGATAGCTAGGTGCCCAGGTAAGAATAATAAATCACCGGATCATTTTGCCGATACCTTTCTGTCTGCTCTAGCATACCCAAAGTATGGAATGACAACAGTAATAGACCGCGCTGAAGCCCGCCGGCATGCATCAATCATGATGAAAAGCTCCATGAGGTTTTCGTTGACAGGAGAGCATGTTGGTTGGACCAAGAACACATCACATCCTCTCACACTCTCTTGAAGTTGCACGTAAATCTCTCCATCAGCAAAACGTTTGATGAGGATCTTGCCGAGGTCTACACCCAGGTAAGCAGCAATTTCCTAGCAGTAAATACAGAGAAAGGCATAAGGTATTCAGTAGCATGTTGCCAATCAGTACCTTAACAGCCATAGTGAATCAAACATAAAAATCTAGAACAAAAAGGGGTGCTCATACATTAAATTGGGCGCATTACATCTAAAAAGGTGCAAACCCCTTTCATATCTATTTTAGTACAGTACTGTCACAAAAGTCGCACTCGCAACCGTAGTGGCTGGAAGATGCAAATCCATAAAGCATTGTACATTCAAATTACAACTGCACGGGGCGACGTCCCTTTCATTTAAAAAACCCAATCAAATGCAAATATGCAATTTTAAAAAATAAGGCTACTGTATACCAAGAAATCAAGCATCACATACAGCCCCAGGTTGCTTAATAAAAAAATTAAAAAAAACTTATTTTGTTTCTCTAACTACGGAACCAAGCGACCAACGCGGACGAATGGAACAGTACCTGGGAGAGTGGGCGGTTGGCCGTGCCGGAGAAGATCTTCATCCTGGAATCCGGCGTATCCCTTGGCAGCGCCGCGAGCCTGGCCTCCGGCGCGGGCGCCTTGGGCGTCCACACCGCGCCCCGCGACTCGATCCCGGCCTTCCGCTTCCCCCCATCCACCACGCGCAGCTGCTCGCTCCCGAGCACGCACCTCTGCGCAGACGGGAAAAGAAGGACAAATAAATAAAACACAGCAAGACCTCACCCCAGTCAGGCAGTCACCACCATCTTAAAAGCCTGTCAGTCTGTGACACACTCCAATCCACGAACGAGACGGGGGGCTCACCGGCGAGCGGAAGCGCGGGGCGGCGGCGCGGAACGACGAGGAGGCGCGGCGCGGGGAGAGGAGCAGAGACGACGGGGTCCCCGGCGCGGCCGCGGTGGCCGCCATGGGAGACGGAGGTGGCGCGCGCCGGCTAGGGTTTCTGGGTGGGGAGCGTGTAGGGTGCGCGCGTGGATGGGGGGCGGAGGAGGGAGGGCGTCTCGGCTGCCTCTTCTCGGCGTTGGCGGCGGTGATGGTCACTGGGAAGGATGCCTTTTTTGCGGTATTTTAATGGAGGTTTGGTGCGTGCCGCAGTCGTGCTTCGTGATGCGATTCCCTTCCGCTAATCTTGGCATATCGCTACTTTGCGGTCGCATCCTGTCATTTCGTGGCAATTGCATCTGATGCCGTGTGTTCTGGGTTGGGAGCGTGGAAATTTGAAGTGTTTGTTTGAAACCTAGGAATTTCTTAGGCTGTCTCCAACAAACGGAGACCTAAAACGGAGACCTATTTCACGATTTACGTCTTGCACAGTGAAAGATCGGGCACCAAAAATTCCTTCTTCTCCAACAACCAACCCAAACATCTTCTTCGTCAGCTCCGCCGCCGGCCAAATCGAGCTCAGGGCGGTGATGTAGACATGGCCGAGCTCGTAGCAGCTCGCCGCCGCACCAGCAGAGGCGCGGCGTCGGCGGGAGAGAAGGGACCGAGGCAGAGCCAAATCAAAGACGAACAAGCCAAATCGAAGCACAAATTGATGATTGGAAAGCCAAATCGAAGCACAAATTGATGATTGAAAAGCCAAATCGAAACGAAGAATCAAATCAACGAGGCGCTCTGCTGCGGCCGGAGCTCTGTCAGCCGCGGATCCAAGAGACAAAGAGAGCAGGAAGCGGCAAGCTCGCCCCTTGCGTCGTAGTCGCTGCCCCACCACGCCGGTCCTTGCTCCTCGCGTCGCAGCCGCTGCTGCTCAATCCACGTCGGGCCTCCGCGACGAGGCGGAGGCACGGAGTGACGTGCTGGCGGAGCGCGGGGTCGCAGAGCTGGAGCGCAAAGATCTCCATGGCCGTCCTTCGCCGCGGCCGCCGGCGCGATTTGTCTCCATGGCTAGTCGGAGAGGAGGGAAGAAGGGGATATGGAGGCGTGGCGTCGGCGTGGAGCTCCGGCGAGGACAGGCCATCAAGATCCACCTTGCCGCCTCGCTTGCGACCAGAGAGAGATCGCTGCAGCAGCTAGGTGGTGGAGCGAGTAGCACCGCCGGGGAGGGAGCAGCGCTGCTGGGGAGGAAGCAGAGGGCGGCGACGGCCACGAGGAGCAGCAGCGCTTTTGCGTTCCGCGTGGGAGGGGACGCATCTTTGCGTTCCGCCTGGGAGCGGACCCAAAATTGGTCTTGCGTAGCGGTTCTCTGTTGGAGGCTGATCTTGAGACGCAAAATCACTGTGCCGACCTAAAAATGAGTATGGGTGGCGCGATGGGTTGTTTTTTGGAGACAGCCTAAGGACTTTGTGCAGTTGTGCAACATTCCACTGCAAGCGGCATCATTTGTGTTATGGTGAGAAAAAATGATGTGCTGTAAATAGGGTCCTGGGAGTGTTAGGATCTAAAGGTGCAGCCCATAGTATTGTGCATCTTAGATCTGTGTGAATTGTTTGCGCAAACTAGTGCGATCAATTTGTATGTTTGTTTCCAAACAAAATGAAAAAAAAAAGTAAACAAAAATATCCAAATTCGTTTTGATCTTATATTCTTGTGGAACTAGGTATCAACTCTACTGCGTAGATCAGCTGAGCACTTGAGTCAGGCTTCTTCAAAACTCTACTAGCCAAACATAGCAACATCCTAAATTATGTGGCTTTTTGTCATATTCATTCAAGATACTATGAATCTAGATAAAATTATGTCCAGGTTCATAAAAGATGACATGAATATAGACACAAGTATTTTAGGAGGGAGGGGGTATGCCATATTGTGTATACCCTCCATTGAGTGTGGCTAAAGTGATATTCGTGATGTAATGGGGAATAATAAGTTGTTATTATAAATTCTAATCCCCCCTTCCTTTCAAAAGAGAAATAAGATCCAACCTCCTTGCAAGACAAACCACATAATGTGCAAATTTGAAGCCTACGAAATGTAAAGCATTATTACAACATGCTAATTCATAAATTTGATGAGAAAATGCTTTTTGCGGTTTGATGAGAAGATGCTTTGATTCTACATGTATCGTGGTATCCCTTGTTCCTAGCACTGGAGGCTAGTTGGGAAATAGGTTCATGAAGTAGGCACAATCACTTGCCGTACTGAACTAGGTCTAGGTAGAGCTTGAAATTAAGACGAACTCTGTAGCTCGTGCCTAAGTAGAGCCAGATACACCCGGGTCATTATCATGTTTGGAACCAAATTGTGGATCGCAGCCTAGTGATCCTTGGTGAGCAATTCGGATCGTTGCATACTTTGGCGACATAATAAAACTTGTACCAGAGGGGCAGTTAGCAAAAAAGCGCGCTGAGCCGTTGCCAACGCCTGCGGTCCACCGCGTCCACCGCCGGAAACCGTCCTTTGTCCTACGCAAACCAACTTGCACGTCGGCCCCAGCACGTGTGGGGCCCGCATGTCTGCCCCATCACGTCCCTCGAACGGAACGTGCTTTCCGAGTCCGAGGGTGCTTGGTTGGGCTGGCAGAATCCACCGTGCGTCGCACGTGCCGAGCGAGCCGGGCGGCCAAGGCGAGATCCAGCACGAGGGGAGTGAGAGGTCGAAGTCAAAGACGAATCGGCAACGGCCACCTACAACGTTTTTTTACTCCGTTTTGTTTTTTTACGGAGCCTTTTGATCTGACCATTTTTTTTCCTTCTTCTCGAATCGAATCGAATCTCACTACTCCCTCTCAGGAAGGGACAACCTTTCTGCCTATCTCAAAGATGTACTTGGCACGACGAGAAGTCGGAGTCCACCAAAAGCCACACGCATTTTGAGTGTTAAGAGTGTCATCACGGATCAAGATCAACGATGGATGATGGATCATCGCAATTGAGCATCGTGAGCACTGAGCAGCAGTGCGATGACAGAGGATGATGCTTGCGTGGAAGCGGCAGAAACAGAGCACGTTTTTTTCTTTTTTGAACGAACCGCAGAGCACGTTCCTTCGACGGCGTCGCGTGCGCGGTGTGCCAAGATCCATGGTTACGGCGCCTGAACCGCTGGGATGACAGCTTTTGAAAATTGATTGCGGGCCGATATCAATTTTTAATTATATTATTTGTTTTTTTAAAAAATCATTATATTATTGTTGGGTGTTTCGTTCGCTTTTTTTTTGCCCTTTCCTCGCGAAAATTTCGTGTTGCGCTCAAAACTGATACGATAAGAATGCCGACAACAATATATGCATATGAAAACATAGAGCTATCTTCCTTACGTCAGTTTGTCACTCAACTTCGTGCTACCTCCGTCACAAAATACAATTCATTTCTAGCATAAGTGCCAGTGGGTTGCTACGGTCCTTAGTGCACCCACAATGGGGAGAAAAAGATGACCTTAAGCATTTAATGGTGATAAAAAGGTGACCTTAGCCATTGTGGGGATGCACCACAAGATCTCTGCAACAAAAATTCACCCTAAGCCTAAGATGCACCGTAAGCAAATAAACAAACAATACTTTTGAAAAGCTATTGGAGATTGAGCCCTACATGCAGCCGTTCAATGAGCTTGGGAATATAATTTTTTTCGCTCAGCCGGACCCATCTTATTTCTATCCAAGACATTAGCCATTGTGAGATGAGCTATAGTTATTGCCAAGTGTAGTGGGTCCCACTCCTATTGCTATTTGAGACATGCACATTGCCCTTGCCCTTAACGCTCTCCGAAATTCATTGTTGGTTCGACTTGTATTTTTTATTGTCATATACTCCTACTAGTAAAGGCGCACGTGCGACACGCACGTGACACATAATTATTTGTCTTTTCTATTGGAGTCGATTCTATCAATATAAATGTGAGATGTCACACACCCATATTTGCTGCAAAAACACCAAGAAACCTAGTGGTCTAAAGCCATCACTCTGAATTTAACATCCAATTCACTTCTTACACCAATGAATTGAAACAATTACAATATAATTAGGAAAGTGAGAAAAATATCATTATTGACATACATGGATGGAGATTACAAGCTTGCCTGCTGCGACAGCGCCCTCGCCGCGGTGATCACGACAACATTGGTGTCGCCTTGTACGATGCACACTGACGAAGACGATGAAGGTGGTGCTCATCCCAAAGCCGATCATCATGGTCACCAGATCTAGCTAGGACTGCAGCATCTTTGCACACAACCCTTCACAGGATGTTGTTTGGGCGAGTACGGATCGAAGGGTCCAGTGCAGTAGGAAAATTTTTAGCATTTGGCAAAAAATATTCTCTCACTCACAATTTTGATGGGGTTTGCACCCCCTCCCACCTCTTTTTATCCTTACAGACGAGTCTAACATGACGATTGGATAGGTCCGATTTAGATGAGAACATTTTCAATTCTACTCGACCTCTATTTCTTAGCACAACCAAAACGGTATCTCATATTTGCCTTCCTACTCTACTCAACTCTTTTATTCACTTATAAAAAAAGAGTAAATTACGTCCACCATACAACAACTTGTCATGTGGGTGCAGATTGGTCCAGCAAGTTGTAAAATACTCAATTTAATAGGACAAATTGGTAGGTGGGTGCATATTGGTCCAACAAATTGTAAAATGCTCAAGTTAGTGCAATAACTTGGCAAATTGGTGCATATGCAGTCTAAATGTTACTTTGAGGGTATAAGGCATGTATTGTAACATTTTTGGATTATGTTTCTTGATAACATGACCAAAATTAATTCTGGTTTTTATCATATTGTTTTAATTTTATGCTCCGATATTTTTCTTATAATTTTTTACTTTTTATATTTTCATCTAACCACAATAGAAGTAAATTTTAAAGATTAATAAAAACACCAAATGCTTCAAATAAATGTACTTATAACTGAATATTCATGTACATGATGTAATATTGCCTTAGTGAATTAACCAATGGTTTCTATTTATTAAAAATTATAGTTCAAATTAAAGGGAACAAATTCTTTATGTAAACTTAAAAACATAAATAGGCATAAATCAAGCTGATATTGCTTTATAGAAATTGTCTGTCATACTTAGAAGAAAAATATTTTATATGAAGAGAACAAAATATCTATAATTTTCTAACATGGGTATACTTTTTTAATTTCATAATAAAGGTTCTTGTCTTGGATAAATATATCGTCACTATTAACGTGAATATCAATGGCTACACGGTGGTCGATTTTTTTGTTTGAATCAAATATACCATGTCTTTGTTGTTTGTCATGGTCAAATGCACGTTAATGTAACATTTGGACTCTGTATGCACTTATTTGCCAAGTTGTTGCACTAAGTTAAGTATTTTACAAGTTATTGAACCAATTCACACCTACATATCAAGTTGTTGCACTAAATTGAGCATTTTACAAGTTAGTGGACCTATTTGCACGCACCTGACAAGTTATTGTATGGTAGGTGCAATTAACTCTAAAAAAACTCCTTTTTCATATCTTACAACTAATAAACTATTTGTTTTATATGTAAATAATAATATTTACTATCACGGTAAATTTAGTGACTGTGTATATATTCAATATTTACTTTTGGTAGAAATTTGTAACTCACGAACTGAATTGATATTTCAAAAAACAAAGAAGTTGCAAAAGAAAGTAATACTTAATATTCTCTCTATCCCCTCAATCGCTCCTGCATGTTCCTATCAAAGTAAAAGTATGAATCGCCTACTCTATGATCATTGGCAACAACGCGGGCACGCGGCATCAGCAGTAGCAAGGGATAGCTAGCTCCCTGTCGAATACCCGAGCCGTGTTCGGCTGGGTAACCGCTCCTTGTTGGCGTGGAGATCACATATGTCACGGGAGACGGGAGTCAGGAGTCTCCACCCTATACAGAGGAGATCACAAGAGGATGTCAGGTGGGTACGGTCAGCAGGTACAATAGCGGTTTGGTGAAAAAAATAATTATGTTTCGGCAGAAACATTTTCAAACGTGCGTTTATGAGGGGTTTGCACCCTATCCTACCTCGCTTAGCCCTTACAAACATTTTCAAACGTGCGTTTATGAGGGGTTTGCACCCTATCCACCTCGCTTAGCCCTTACAAGTGGGTCCAACGTGAGTGGTATAGTGGACCCGATTTTGGTGAGAAATGTTTTCAATTCTACTCGTTCTTTTATAGATAAATATTATTTTAACAAATTTACTTTTCCAAAATTTCAATTTAAGGATTTGTGTTCATATGTTTCTTCAATTTTGTTTAATCTACGATAGCTCCGACGTGCCAACACCTCACGGGACTAGAGAGCCTGCGTGCGTGCAGATGCATTGCACCGGTTGTAAATTGTGTTCGGCCTGACCTGACGCCAGATACAAGAGAAAGCTTCACGCAGCCAACATGTGTGCTGCCTCTCCAACACTTAAGGGCCTGATTGGATGCCTGGTTCCAACCGTGGCCAGGCCCGTGGATGGCGGGGTGCAAAAAGGAGCGCTCAGCCAGGCTCCCAGAAACGAAAGCTGAAGTCGTTTCCTCAGGGCCAGGCTCCCGTGGTGCATGGTGGAGCGCGTGGACACCACTGCAGTGACACAGGTTGTTGTACACGAGGTGGGGATCCATGCACAGACTATGCAATGGTCCTGGGCCCGTGACCCTCGTATCCTCCCTTCTCGGCCCACCATGGCCCAAGGAGACCTCTTAGACCAATCTCGCCCACAAGTCCACTGTCCCGTTCCTCTTATCCTCATGCAAAAGCTCGAGCGTTGGTTCGGCAGCAGTGCAATGCCTCATGAGCGGGGCCGCGAGCCTGCGACCCACAGGCCGCAGGCGAGCAGCTGGCGCGCCGGCGGCCACGCAACTCGGGCGATTGGCGGTCGTGGCGGAGGTCGCGTGCCTCAAGCGCTGCCAGCCACAAGTCTTGGGCGAGCAGCAGGCGTGAAGGCAGTTGCATGACTCGAGCGAGCGGTTGACCATGGTGGCGGCCGCATGACTTGGGTGAGTGCAGCCGCAAATACGGGGAGGCAGCTTCGCGATGTTGCTGCACAGGCGGCCGCTCGACGCACCGCGCGTGTGGAGGGTTGTGCTCCGATTTCCTAGATGATCAGTAGATTTACTTCTTACTATTGTCTATTCGATTTCATTTGTTGCTTCAAATTCCTTCACTGCTTGATCGATTTGGTGTGCCAAGATTTGATCGATTGCCTGCTCTATCGATTTGTTGTGGTGTGGCTTGGTGAACTTCTCTGAAAACCGAATACTATGGGAAGAAGGGAACCGTATCCGACTGGTAGGTGGGCCCCACCTGGATATACATTATGTCTATATACTACCTCCGTTCTTAAATATATGACACCATTGACTTTTTCCTTCAACTTTGACCAATGATATTTTATTAGTTACTTTGTTAAATAGCATAAAATGGGTACCACTACATCTATTATTGATAATACTTTGGACTTATCTAATTGCATAAATATTTGTAGAAAAGACGAATAGTCAAACGATGAAAAAAAGTCAATGGTGTCGTATATTCAAGAACGGAGGTAGTACATAATAAACACTATGTATTTAATAATAAAATTGTATTTTTTAAATGAAGAAAGTAGACGTGATATGTATTCCAACCTCTTTTCAAATTCCAAACAACGTGCATGATTTCTTTCCCGCGATATGACAATGTTTGGTTTTCACTAATGGTTGTACAGATACAATGGGAACGTCCACACAACCGTTGCAATGTAGGAGTATTTGTTTTCTTTTCTTTGAAAAACAATACAAATAGACATATCATACTACTAGCTTTGTCCTTAAATATATGGCATTTAGGGCAAGAAAAAACAAACTGGTTTATTTCAAACTAACCAGCATATTCTGAGAACGAAGCGAGTATATATACAATTTATGACTTTTGTAAATTGAGGGCCCTATTTAGATGGTGAATTTCACCAATGTTTGCACGCTAAGAAGTGTGTCTTTCTAGCAGGACACGATTTTCAGTATAAAAACTTTTCACCAAATTTTACCAACTAGCCCCTAATTATTTTTCGGAGTACTCATGATTGATGTTTGGTACAGTATATAACCTGCCATCCAGATTTACATTGTCGTACTCGAGTGTGTTTAGCGGAGTACCACATGCTTACGTCTAATTTCTATTGAGTTGCGAGATATGAAAATGTCCAAACTATAGTCCTCGTCGCTTGGTCCTCTTCTTCTATCTGCTACTACACCACCGTAACACTTCTAGTCCAGTCGAATCAAAAGCCTAGGTCAAATTGAACCAATAAGTTGTTACTGTATGCCTAAACGGAGGCGATAAGCTGTTTAGGGAACATAGGTGTCTAAGGCTATTCCCAACCCATAGTTTCCATGGCTAGTGTCTATGATGCCACGTCAACTAGACTCAACCTATAAACTATCTTTCTCAACCCATGGTTTCCTGAAGTAGGACCCACAATAATTTTCTTCCTCTCGTCTCCCTTCTCTCCTCTCTCCTCTCTCCTGCTTCTTTTTTTCCCTCTCTGGGCGGATCTAGCACCTCAGCGAACTGATACAAGATTTCTTCTCTAGCTTGCTTGCTTGTTTCATGGAAGTATTTCTCTCACCCATATACGACCATACACTCTTCTCTGGTCTTCGATTTCTCTTCTTGCACTCTCCGTCAACGCCAAGAACAGCGATGGCCGGCCAGGTAAAGCAGCAAGCCACGAGCGGCAGCGCAACGAGCCATCGAGGCCGTCGGGAGACCAGAGACACTGTCTGGATGGCCCCTGAGCGGTGGAGAACTTGCGCAGCAAACCAACGCCATGGCCGGTCGACCGTCCCCGAGCGGCGTGGCACCTGCACGAGGCCGCATCCGGCTGGCTGAGGCTGTGCAGACGCAGGGAGACCTATCACGAGCGACGCCGCGCCGGCGGACAAGCAACGACGGCGGCCGGCCTTGAGTGGTGACGGCGGCCAGAGATGAGCCGCGAGCGGAGACTCTGATGGTCAGGCATGTCCAGGCGGATGGGCTTTGCAGATGGAAACGACGGGACGCCCCAGCGTTCGTTCCGTTCGTGTCTTCGGTCTTTGATTCGCGTGAAGAAACCGAGTCGTGCATGCGAAACGGTTTCCATGATTTTTCTCCTCTCTCCTCGTTAAATCTGTTGCCATGTCAGCTTTTTGCTTATGTGGCAGATCATTTAATGCCATAGACACTAGGTGACATAGAGGGTTGAGGACGGCCTAAGAACGTACAATGACGCTACCGAGTGTACTAAATTCGGAAATGCTGAAAATTAGCAGTTTGGCACGTCTACGTATGGTATCCAACCAAAGATCAGCTGAGGACAACGGCAAAATAGATCAAACTTTTGCTTTCTAAGGTAAGTCTTAGTAGGGGTTTCATGGGCATTAAATAGCCTGCCATGTAGACAATTTTGATGACATGGCACTGTGTTTACGAGGAGAGAGACTGAACCCGTTTCATCACCACGACACTTCCCTTCACCGGTTACCAATACCTTGGTAACACCAACGACACCGCATTGAGACTACTTCGGTTTCATGGGGAGGGGCGGAGTCGATCTTCTGCATCGCCCTCAGCGCGCACGCATCCTTCTCCCCAAGCTCCCGTGTGTGATCGAGCTGGAGAGCGACGGCGGGTGAGCTGAATCGAGGTCGAGTAGCGGCGATACAGGTGGTTGAGCCGAATCGAACTCGAGCGGCGACGATGGCGGTCGCCGAGCCGAATCAAGTTCGAGGGGGTGGGGGCTAGTGGCTTCGAGAAGCGGTGGCTCATGGGAGCGTGGAGGGGAGCTGCGCCTCGCGGAGGAGATGCCGGACGGGAGAGATCGGAGGGCGGCAGAGGGAGTCGCGCCTCGCCGGAGAAGAGGCAGGATGGGAGTGTGGGGGAGGCCGGAGGAGAGCGCGTGCCGGAGGGGAGAGGAGAGCGGTGGCTTACCGGAGAAGAGCCCGGGGGGAAGCGCCAGGGAGGGGGGCCTGCCGCTCACGAGACGGAGGCGAGCGGTGGGTAGAGCTGGTAATGGTTTGGGTTGAAACCGGTTCTTATGGTTTGGTTTTCCACTTGAGCCAATTTGGTTTGGTGGTAAATGGGCTAAAAAGAATAATGGGTTGGTTTGGTTTGGATTAGCAGTTAGAACGGTTTGAATTGGTCTAATCGTACAGTGACTGCACCTAGCCACGTCTTGCGTTCACACTATAAAATTTTCTCGAAATCGACTGAAATTTTTTTGCAGATGACTCAACATAACTGGAAGCTACTCTGTGCAAAGTGTCGTGGCTAGACCTACACGTGGGCCCCATGTCAAGATCCGGACCCTAGAATTTAAACCTCGCGTTCACACTATAAAATTTTATCGAAATCGACTGAAATTTTTGCGGATGACTTAGCATTACTGTCAGCTACTCTGTACAAAGCGGCGTGGCTAGACCTACACGTGGGCCCCACGTCAAGTGTCGGACCCTAGAATTTAAACCTCGTGTGCACACTATAAAATTTGACTGAAATCGACTGTACTTTGTTGCAAATGACTCAGTATGACTGGCAGCTACTCTGTGCAAAGCGGTGTGGCTAGACCTGCACGTGGCCCCACAACATAAAATTATGTATAGATAGAGTTAAATAATTAGTTTGTTTTGGGTTGAAGACAAAAGAAGTTTGGTTTGGTTTGGTTTTTGAAGTATGCAGTTTGGTTTGGTGTGGTTTAATCAATGAGCAAAATACTAGTTGGTTTGGCGTAGTTTTGGTGTGGTTTTCACACCATTAGCACCTTTAGCGGTGGGTTCGGCACTTCGGCGATACGGTTCACGCGAGGAAGAAGAGAGCGACGGACAGGGAAGATAAGGACGGCTGGCCGGTTGAAAAAAATCAAGTAAAAGGAAAATAACGGAGAATGACAAGTGAGGTTGTTTATATATGGTATTAATCAATATTTTTTACAGGCAACAATATTTATTTACTATATTTAGCTGTACTGATATTTAATTTACATACAATTGTAAAAAAGCTATAGAGTACTATGTGTCGGGTACCTACGAAAGGGGCACCCCAATCTAGGCCCAAAACTACTTGGCATCAAGGCCCACGACGACATTGACCTGGCTCAACAGCCCAGCAAAGGCCCGCCATCGCTACGAGTCCTCGGCCCCATCCAGCTCGAGGTAAACGATTACCCTCGAGCGGGGGTTTCCGTCTCGTTCGAGGCTCAGCGGCCTCGAGGGCGACCCCTACCCTCGAGCAGGTGGTTTCCGTCTCGATCGAGGTTTGGTGAACTCGAGCTTGCGATCCAAGCTCGAGCTGGCCTCGTCAGGAACGACGCCCAACGCACCGCGACTCATCAGAGTCATGATGACGCGGTCAAAAAGCAGGGATCACTGCTCCACGCCATCACCTACTCCCGGAGAGGACATCGGTCAAATCCACTCGCAACAGTGGACTCTGAGCGCCATGCTGCACGCCAGGCCTAACCCTGCCTAGTAGCACTGTGTCAACCACTCCTTTGACTTTACCCCCCGCCGGACGCGCAGCCACCCTCGAAGGCAGCCTCGAAGGAGACCATGGAACGCCGTGCGCAAGACACTCCCCTCGACGTCGTGAACTGTCACGAGAAGGAAGGACGATACGTCAGTCCCTGCCATGTCGTCAGCAGAGTTGGAAGGCGCGATTCCCGCTCACGTACGGCGCGGCATGGACGAACAGTGCACACAGCGACAAACACATGTACTCGCACCCCGCCCCCTTGTCTATAAAAGGGGGAGGGAAGCCCATGCAAAGGGCAAGACACAACGAGATCACAAGTCTCAAGCGACACAAACACACGAGTTCATACACACTCTAGGACGCACCCACACATCATAGCCTGGGACTTAGGAGCTCATCTCCTTCTCTCACCTTGCTTGTAAACCCCTACTACAAGCAACACGTAACCAGGTGCATCGCACCCCTGCTGGACGTACGGCCCCGTGGCCGGAACCAGGATAAAACCTCGTCTCCCGCTCTCGCCATCGGGAAAACGAGTGGTTAGCACCGCAATCACTCGTTGGTGCCGGTGCGACCAAAACAGGCACCGACAGTTGGCGCGCCAGGTAGGGGACCAGCGCTGCGCTACTCTCTTTCCCGATGGCGAACTTCGGCGAAGGACGGCCTCCGCTGGGCGAGAGCAATCTGCTCCCAGCGGGGCAGAAGATCCGGTTCGGGAGCTTACGGTTCCAAACATGTGGCGACGATTACCACATGCGCATCCTCCAGAAGGATCCCAGCAACCAACCGGAGCCTCATCACCAGCCTCCGGCGGCACCGCGACGGCGGAGTCGTCCCGGACCTCGCGCACGACCAGCGCGCGCCGCGAGGCGTGCCGCCCGTCGGCGACCCCCGTCCCACAAAGGAAGGGCACGTCCTGCAGTCAGGGTCACAGGAGAGGGCTGCTCCCTTCCTCCCAGGGCCCACGTCTGCACCACGCGCTACGACGGTGCATTCCTATCCCTACGGGCTACGCAACTCCGCAGATGCGTACGCCTCCACCATCCGCACTATCATGAGTGCGTATGGCGACCAGCTTGGTTGCCACCCAGTCTCCGAGCAAGATTTCGCCGATCCGTTGCCCGGCGATTTCCGCACGGAGTCCGATGATGGACACGCATTTATGCGTGGATTCCCTGGTTGGGACTACTCGGGTCTCCGCGACCCAGAGGCCTTTATTGCCTTCCAAACAGCGGCAGATTACTACCTCGGGTATTCCGATGATGAGTATGACCCAACCAGGGAGTGTTTCGTCATCGACGACAGGCAAGCCAGCGAGGGGTCAATGTCGGACGACGACGGTGGGGGTGACGACCAGGGGAACAACGATGACATAGATCCGATAGGCGCGCAACCATCGGACCCATCGGATCACTCTCCTTCCGAGGACGAGCGGGACCCGCGCCACCTGCCACGAGCTAGTGGTGACGTCTCACCACCGGCGCGCTCCGACCACGAGCCGGCTAAACAAGGCGACGAGCACGGCACGGACGCACGACACGCGGGGCGAGTGGCTCAGGCCCGTATCCTTGCCGAAGGCAAAGATGACGAGCTCGCTCCCAGAACGAGCTAGAAGCTCATCGCGGCGGCCGCGCTGCTCCGAGCCATGCCCGAGGCAGCCACCCCCGAAGGGCGGACGCTGCACCTCGAGGCTCAAAAGCTGGTCGAGCACGCTGCCCGACAGCATGCCGAGAGCTCAGCCTCCCGCACTCCTCAGCCTCGGAGGGCGAACGGGGAGGGGAATCCTCGGTACGCTCACCCCGGCCCAACGGTAGGGCGCGGGCCCAGTCCCGCGGCGACTCCTGCCGTGACTCGGCGCAGCGCCACGCCAACGAACCACGTACGCTCGAAGCACGAACGCTTCCAGCGAGGGTGCCCGCGAGGTCACGCCTCCGGGACACCCGAGGCGCGGTCGGCGATGGCGATGCTCGCAGCACCCTGAATCATATAAGGCAGCGAGAGGGAGCCCGGGCCCACCAACGCGGGCGGACCGACGTTGGGTGGAACCGGGATACGGTCTCGAAACCGGCGGGAACGCGCGTGTTCAGTCGTAACATCCGCACCGCTCCGATTCCCCCTCGTTTCCGACAGCCTACTACCATCACCAAGTACTCTGGGGAAACTGACCCCAGGGTATGGCTCAACGACTACCGCCTAGCGTGCCAGCTCGGCGGCGCCACAGACGACGCCATGATCATCCGCAATCTGCCACTCCACCTGGCGGATTCCGCGCGGACATGGCTCGAGCACCTGCCCCCGAACCGGATCCGCGACTGGGACGGCCTAGTCGAGACCTTCGTGGGAAATTTCCAGGGCACCTACGTGCGCCCTGAGAACACGTGGGACCTTCGAGGTTGCAGGCAAAAACCCGATGAATCTCTGAGGGACTTCATCCGGCGCTTCTCCAAGCGCTGCACCGAGCTCCCTAACATCACCGACCACCAGATCATCCACTCCTTCCTCGAGAGCACCACATGCTATAGCTTGGTGTGCAAGTTGGGGAGGAACCCTCCCCCCGACACGAACCGGCTATTCGAGGTAGCCTCCAAATACGCTTCGGGGGAGGAGGCGGCGAACGCCATCTTCAACGGCAAGAAGGGAAAGCGCCCCGAAGAGACGCCCGCGGAGGGCAGCAAGCCAAGGAAGCCCTCGAGGAAGTAAAATCAAGGCAATAAGGGGAAGAAGTATCGAACCCCTCGCGAGAAAGGCAACAACGGCGAACGAAGTCCCCGCAGTGGACCCCAGACACAAGGGGCCTCGAGGCCCTCCATGTGAAGGAGAGGCTTTGATGCCGACGACGCATCAAAGACCTTCGTGGGAAATTTCCAGGGCACCTACGTGCGCCCTGAGAACACGTGGGACCTTCGAGGTTGCAGGCAAAAACCCGATGAATCTCTGAGGGACTTCATCCGGCGCTTCTCCAAGCGCTGCACCGAGCTCCCTAACATCACCGACCACCAGATCATCCACTCCTTCCTCGAGAGCACCACATGCTATAGCTTGGTGTGCAAGTTGGGGAGGAACCCTCCCCCCGACACGAACCGGCTATTTGAGGTAGCCTCCAAATACGCTTCGGGGGAGGAGGCGGCGAACGCCATCTTCAACGGCAAGAAGGGAAAGCGCCCCGAAGAGACGCCCGCGGAGGGCAGCAAGCCAAGGAAGCCCTCGAGGAAGTAAAATCAAGGCAATAAGGGGAAGAAGTATCGAACCCCTCGCGAGAAAGGCAACAACGGCGAACGAAGTCCCCGCAGTGGACCCCAGACACAAGGGGCCTCGAGGCCCTCCATGTGAAGGAGAGTCTTTGATGCCGACGACGCATCAAAGACCTTCGTGGGAAATTTCCAGGGCACCTACGTGCGCCCTGAGAACACGTGGGACCTTCGAGGTTGCAGGCAAAAACCCGATGAATCTCTGAGGGACTTCATCCGGCGCTTCTCCAAGCGCTGCACCGAGCTCCCTAACATCACCGACCACCAGATCATCCACTCCTTCCTCGAGAGCACCACATGCTATAGCTTGGTGTGCAAGTTGGGGAGGAACCCTCCCCCCGACACGAACCGGCTATTCGAGGTAGCCTCCAAATACGCTTCGGGGGAGGAGGCGGCGAACGCCATCTTCAACGGCAAGAAGGGAAAGCGCCCCGAAGAGACGCCCGCGGAGGGCAGCAAGCCAAGGAAGCCCTCGAGGAAGTAAAATCAAGGCAATAAGGGGAAGAAGTATCGAACCCCTCGCGAGAAAGGCAACAACGGCGAACGAAGTCCCCGCAGTGGACCCCAGACACAAGGGGCCTCGAGGCCCTCCATGTGAAGGAGAGTCTTTGATGCCGACGACGCATAGGACGACCCACCGCCGACGGAAATCCTCGCGAACGCCTGCGACATCCAACAGCTAAGTTGCTTATACCCCTAGAGCGGCTTCAGCCCCTCGAACCCTTTTGTACATACTTTCGATTGTACAAACTCTTGATTAAGTATTTGGCTTAGCTCTCGCAAGTTGCGAACGAATCAAGTGGACTCGAGTCCACTCATACTTGAGTGAGGGTTGGTCCTACCCTCGCTAGGACCATCCCTCCCTCGGGGGCCGCAATGGGGATGAGCCCCCCCCAAAAAAAAAGTCAATACTTTTACGAAATTCTTGTGATATCTCGAGCGTATCGCCAAGTGCTCTTTTGCAACCCTCGAAGGGAAGACACTAGGCGTGAAACGGACAAAGGCAGGGTCGCTTGAGCCGAGTGCTCGCCTACGCCTCGAGGCTACGGCAGCACCTCACTCCCCTCCGCCTAAATTATTCACGTACGATCGATCCTAGTGGCGACTTCCTTTCGAGGCACATGCATTCGACACGACGTGCATCGCAGAGATGTCGCATGAAAATAAAACTCGTTTAACGATACAAACGATGTTTAACGAAAATAAGTAGGATGTATGAAAACAAACGAATTGTTCTTACATCAGGAAACGCAAGTCTCTAAACTACTATTTATACTCGGGCTCGATGTCCCGAGGCTTTCAGGGTCCGCTTCAACCATCAAGGTCATCCCAGCCGCCGCCATCTTCGCCCGGGAAAGGACGCTCTTCCGCCGTCAGGGCAGTCGTGCGGTCACTTCGCCCACGCCACGCCTGAAAAGGCGCGCGCACTCCCCCACGAAGTCGCAGTAACTGCCCTAACGGTCATCATGACCCCGCACGAAGAGGGGGAAGGCACATTCAACAAACCAACCCTTGAAAGGGCGGCCTTCGTTCTACTGATCAGGGGTTCGAACCTTGGGCCTTCGAAGGGTTTCGACAAGGGCCCAGATCAACCGAGTAAGGGATAATCAACGGTACCCTCGAAGCTCGAACGCTCGAGGAAACCAATCGATTATGTTCGAGGCCAGGCAAAGTGTCTAGATCGAGGGACCCCTCGAGGGGGAGCATCGAGCCCTCGACCTCTATCGAATGAGGTCGAGTCCCATCTAGCATACCTTTGCGAAAAGCTTTTACGGGCGTGTCCTATGACCACGAGCCTACCCTCATCGAACGGGGCATGGACGTCCGCTCGAACTACCCGCTATCAGCTCACCCAGGCATCCATGGCTCGATCCCAATCGTGGGAAGCATGGATCGCCTCCTCCTCAGTCCCTCGAAAGGGATCCCGAGGAACGAAGAAAAATTTGGGACATCTCGAGCCAAACGAGGCTCGGGGGCTCCTAGTGCTGTGGACAAATCCACACGACCGTGTTCCTCCCCACATCGGCCACGACTCCCACGTCTACCACCATTACCCCGCGCGGAGCGGAACACGTGGAGAGAACGCTCAAGGCTTCCCCCTCGAAGGGAGGAAGTCATCGTTCTACTGATCAGGGGTTCGAACCTTGGGCCTTCGAAGGGTTTCGACAAGGGCCCCAGATCAACCGAGTCAGGGATAATCAACGGTACCCTCGAAGCTCGAACGCTCGAGGAAACCAACCGATTATGTTCGAGGCCGGGCAAAGTGCATAGATCGAGGGACCCCTCGAGGGGGAGCATCGAGCCCTCGACCTCTATCGAACGAGGTCGAGTCCTGTCTAGCATACTTTCGCGGAAGGCTTTTATGGACGTGTCCTGTGACCACGAGCCTACCCTTATCAAACGGGGCATGGACGTCCACTCGAACCACCCGTTACCAGCTCAACCAGGCATCCGTGGCTCGATCCCACCGAGGGAAGCACGGGTCGCCTCCTCCTCGACACCCTCGAACAGGGAGCGCGAGGTACGAAAAAAGCTTGAAACCCCCCAACCTCAGGCGTAGTGGACGAACCCACACCTGAGAGAGCAGCGAATGCTCTGCACATCAAGCTGAGACCTTGAGAGAATGCCAACCACTCTCCCAAGGCCTCGGGGGCTACACCCGCGGGTGCGCTAGCGCGCCCCCACGGATTCTCGGAACCCACGAAGAGATAAAGGCCTCGAAAGCCTCGACGAACTCCAGCCTTCGCGGGATTAAACTTCATCCCTGCGAAGGCTCGGGGGCTACTGTCGGGTACCTACGAAAGGGGCACCCCAATCTAGGCCCAAAACTACTTGGCATCAAGGCCCACGACGACATTGACCTGGCTCAACAGCCCAGCAAAGGCCCGCCATCGCTACGAGTCCTCGGCCCCATCCAGCTCGAGGTAAACGATTACCCTCGAGCGGGGGTTTCCGTCTCGTTCGAGGCTCAGCGGCCTCGAGGGCGACCCCTACCCTCGAGCAGGTGGTTTCCGTCTCGATCGAGGTTTGGTGAACTCGAGCTTGCGATCCAAGCTCGAGCTGGCCTCGTCGGGAACGACGCCCAACGCACCGCGACTCATCAGAGTCATGATGACGCGGTCAAAAAGCAGGGATCACTGCTCCACGCCATCACCTACTCCCGGAGAGGACATCGGTCAAATCCACTCGCAACAGTGGACTCTGAGCGCCATGCTGCACGCCAGGCCTAACCCTGCCTAGTAGCACTGTGTCAACCACTCCTTTGACTTTACCCCCCGCCGGACGCGCAGCCACCCTCGAAGGCAGCCTCGAAGGAGACCATGGAACGCCGTGCGCAAGACACTCCCCTCGACGTCGTGAACTGTCACGAGAAGGAAGGACGATACGTCAGTCCCTGCCATGTCGTCAGCAGAGTTGGAAGGCGCGATTCCCGCTCACGTACGGCGCGGCATGGACGAACAGTGCACACAGCGACAAACACATGTACTCGCACCCCGCCCCCTTGTCTATAAAAGGGGGAGGGAAGCCCATGCAAAGGGCAAGACACAACGAGATCACAAGTCTCAAGCGACACAAACACACGAGTTCATACACACTCTAGGACGCACCCACACATCATAGCCTGGGACTTAGGAGCTCATCTCCTTCTCTCACCTTGCTTGTAAACCCCTACTACAAGCAACACGTAACCAGGTGCATCGCACCCCTGCTGGACGTACGGCCCCGTGGCCGGAACCAGGATAAAACCTCGTCTCCCGCTCTCGCCATCGGGAAAACGAGTGGTTAGCACCGCAATCACTCGTTGGTGCCGGTGCGACCAAAACAGGCACCGACAATATGGCACACTTGATCACAACATAATGTGAAAAGTAAATGTTGTATAATATCTATGAAATCGTGCCATGAAATTGTGCACTAAAGGTGAGAGTTTCATCCCATTGAAAAGCTGACATGGCCATTTTGGTAACTGTGCCCATAAAACTACCACTGAGATTGGCCTAACCTCGCGCTTATGGCAGGCCGCCCGGGGTAGGACCTGGACGGAGCTTAATGCAGTTTAACATGGCATGGCCCCCCCTGATTGACAATCTACGAAACATGAACAGTAAATCAGCTCATGTAAATTGATTTTTTTTATAACAAAATTAGCACGGTTACATAATATATAGGCCAAATCAAACCCAACCGAACGGGCTGATCCATCATCTTTTTTCACAGATTTCGCTTCTTGTTTCTCCACACTTGGTTAATTTTGTATTCTTTTTTTAAACAAAAACATTTTCGCACTTTCGTATTCTACCGCGAGCGAGTATTCGATTTCGAGCAAAAGAAAGACGAACCGCGGCAAAAAACGATGCATCAGCACTTCAGCAGCGCGGCGGCAAAAATTTCACCGCAAAAAATTCAACCCGCCCCGAATTTTCACCGCGAGCGCCGCGCCGGGCCGCACCGCACAGCGGTAAACACGACCGGGGAGACTCTGGCGGGAACCTAGAAGAGAGTCCAGCCCGAGAAGGCAGACCGCGTCCATGGACCAACCACCCACTGACAATCAGGCCTCGACACCCTTGCCCACCTAAACCGCGCCCACGCGCCTTCCTCGCGGCCCACTCAATTCTCTCCCGAAACTCTCCTACCTTTTCGAATCCGAGCGGGGCTTCCCGGGCAAGAAACCCACCCATCAAATCCTAAAATTACCCACTGACGCTGGGCCCAAACTGCGACCACTGCCTTATGGACCCACTGATCAGTGATTCAGTTAGCGCCGCGAGGATATTTGTGGCCGTTTCGGAGAGGGCGCGGTGGTTCAAATACCCCGCCCCACCCCGTACCTCCTTTCCGCCCGTTCCTCTTCCTTCCACAGCACACCACCGCCGCCTCCCCTCTCGCCCTCGTCGGAGGAGCTAGGGTTCGGGAATTCGGAGGAGGGTAAGGTCTTCCCTCGCAATGGCGGAGGCGGGAGCGCAGGCCCGCGAGGAGGTGCCGGTGACGCCGGAGCCGCAGCAGCCTGAGGAGGACCAGGCGGTGAGCGATCGGCGGGTGCTGAGGTCGCAGTACCACGCCGTGAAGAGCCTCATCAGCGGTAGGGCCCCGAGCTCCCGCGCGAAATCCGCGTCATTGGTTTTTTTTTTATCGCGGTTTAGTTGTTGGGCTGATTTTGATTTGGGGGTATTTTTTTTTTCTTTTTAATTTTTTGCGTGTGCAGATGACAAGGATGTTATGGCGTCCGTGGACTCCGACAGTTCTGCTCCATCATCGACAAGGTTGAGAGCCTGCACCTGCGTGGTAAGGACCACCGCCTTTTCGCTCTCTCGCGGATAATTTCTGAGGTTTTCGGTGGCGATTTGCAACCCCCTGCCGTTTTGGAAGCCACAAAGTTGTTTTGTCAGTGAATGTGTGTGCGCGTGCTTTGCGTTGGATGATTTATCTCAGCAACGAAGTTTAGATGTGGTGCCTTTTATTGTGCGCGGAAAATTTCTCCAACAGCTTGCAATTTGTTAATGTACTATCCTACAATGCTAATCTAATTTGTGTTAAAGCTGTATGACCACTGCAGTCTGCGTCTTTTGCCAACGAGTCATTGAGATGCCATGCTGTTGAAAGCATACATTTGTTCTGTTAGCGAGCATGTGTGTGTTTCTCTGAGCTCTGCATTGGATGGTTTATTCAAGCAAAGAATTTAGTATATGGTGATGGTGCATTTTATTATGCGAAAACTTGCTCCAATGGCTTGGAATTTATTAATGTATACTCTGTTCTGTTGTTTATCTGGTTTGTGTTGATGGCTTGATGCTGTCTGGGTGCTGCATCCTTTCATTCCTTTGTTGTGAGTCAATGAGATGTCCAGATGTGCATGCCACGTTTTCACTTAGAAGAAAAAAAAGAAAAAGTTATTTGGAAAATGTTAGGTAACAGAGGGGATTGGGGTATGTGATGTCAATGTTGTTGACCAGTTGGTTAGTTGACCTCTTTCAGTATAGTGTACCAGTACATGCCATTGTGCTAGTGGGTTTTACAAAAAAAAACATGGAATTGAAACTTGAAAAATGCTGGTTTGCACACACTGACTTCTGCAATGCCAAGATGTTCAGTTATGATCATGTCATCGAGCACCTTTATTTATTGGATATTTAACTTTTACTTGTTTTGGCATCAAAGAGTACTGTTCAAGGGGCAGATCCCAAGGTGTGTTTAGATCATCCAACTTCTCCCAAAAAACACTATTCATCCAACTTTTTCCTATTCATCCCATCCATTCTACTCACAAAACACGCTTCCCAGCACGACCTACAGTGTTTTTTTTTTTGGGATCTACAGTGTTTTTTTTTTCCTAAACTAAACTCACCCTTAATTTTACTAACAGTGTTGTCTTTTGTGCTCCAGTTCAGAAGCCAAGGGAGCAAATAGCTGATGCAGAAACCCTGCTGGACCTTGCCACCAGTTTGGTAACATCAGTGAGGTCCCATTCAGCTCTGGGAATCACGCCTTCTGATTTTGTTGCTGGACTGCTGAAGAAGTTTGGAAAGCCAGGGGGTCCTGATGACGAGCATGCCTGGTTGGACTGGGCTCGTGTTGGGCGTGCTGCTTCTCATGTTTTCATGGCTGCCCCGGGATGTGCCACCATGTAATGGGGATTCAATGTTGTTTTAAGTTTATTTTTTATGGTCACAATTTCCAGGGACTTGAAAATCTATTGTTTTTGTTTTAACAGGGTTGGTCCCATGAAGACAGAAGTGAAGGCGCGAAGGGTTTTCAATAGGAGAAAGCGGACTGCAAAGCCTCTTGGAAGCTCTTGCCCTGAACAGGTGTGCTTCTTTGTGTTTTATTTTAATGGCAGTATTGGGCAATTGGGCAGACCTTTGTACTTAATTACTGAGTATGCTGATGTGGTAGACATTATATTTATAATAAGATGGGTACTATTGATCACATGCAATAAAATATATTGAAAAATGGCACTGTAGCATTATGGACAATTTCCCTCAATCACTTAGGTTTATTTATTCACTGCACTATGCATGGATGCCAGGGATGGATTAAGGGTTCGACAATTGAATCTGCATTTCCTTTGGACTTGTCCATTTTCCTTCTGTTTTTATATGTTCTCCATTCTGATTCAACTGCATGGCTGCAAATTTTAGAGCATAATCAGATTTCTTCACCTTTGTTTTTGTATTCTGAAGTTTATCATGTATCCATAAATGCATGGCTAATCTCAGGTTCTGTGTTGACACTTGAAGCAACAAACTTTTAACATATAACTACATTGCATTAAAATAGGTGTAGACTATATTGGACGTGCAGGATCATTATCTGTTTTGTTATGCAACCATTTTGTGATGGGCGAATTAATATGGAGACCATAGTTTTGATTTTGGATGAAGCTGTGTAACATTTAAAAATATTTTCACCTTCCTATAGATGCTGATTGTTACCAACTTTTGTCAAACTGATGAGTCCTTATCTGCAGCTTTCTGACCCCACAGAGAAAACAAAGAGTGATACTGATAAAAATATGTCTGCCATATTTAACCTGCTGAGGAGGAAGAAAAATGCAAGGCTGGAACACCTTGTTTTAAACAGGAACTCTTTTGCCCAAACAGTGGAGAATATCTTTGCCTTGTCATTCCTAGTGAAAGATGGCAGAGTTGAAATCGGTGTGAATGATGAGGGGCATCATATAGTCTGTAAGGGCTCTGTTTCTTGGTCGCTGTTTTATTTCTGTAATATCATGCATATTGCTATAGCGTATTACTGTATTGTGTCTGATATGATCCTATTGATTGAACAGATCCAAGGAATGCCCCTGCTGCTAGTGCCATTGCCTCAGGAGAAGTGGTCTACAACCACTGTGTCTTCAGATTTGATTTCAAAGACTGGAAGGTATTGTTTCAGACTTTCAGTAAAGAATTGCCATTGTCTCCAAATAATAATTACCAGAATAAAATCCTGCATACTGAGAATACATTTGATTTCATCATTTACTGCAATCACGCAAGCAGGTTTTTGCAAAATTTGTTGTGGCAAAGTTTTTTCAACTAATATAAGTCTACATTACATTTTGCTTGATGTTGTGCAAACGATCTAATACATGGCATACTAGGCCTTCCATTGGGATGAATACAACAAATCTTTATATACCTGATTGCCTGAATGTTTAATGTTTAATTTGCTATGTTTTTATTGAAAGAAAACTTGCGTTGTAATCTGATGTGATCCTGTCTTGCCATTGTTTCCAGCTTATGGAAGGGGT
Source organism: Digitaria exilis (assembly GCA_015342445.1). NCBI lineage: Eukaryota > Viridiplantae > Streptophyta > Magnoliopsida > Poales > Poaceae > Digitaria > Digitaria exilis. Next base: position 1,210,261 of record JACEFO010002477.1, read on the forward strand.
TGTTCCAGACGGGGAGGAGCTTATGCCACACAGGTCGTCTCAGGATGCCCCTGGCACAGCAGGAAACCGTCATCCTGAGCCTGAGTTGCCCACGCACACACAAGCCCCACCGATTAGGAAGCGATGCAGGAACCGAGGCCTGGTCTTGCAAGATGAAACGGTTGCAACAGGCGAACATGAAGTCACGGCAGGCGAGACGGTTGCCTCAGGCACGCAGCAAGTTGTGGAAGATGAGATGGCCGTGAAGGAAGTTGTGGAAGACGATGAGGGAGAGGCAACTGGCGCGAAGGGAGTCATGGATGACAACATTGTGGCTAAGCACAGGAAGGAGATCAACCTGACGTACAAGCGCAGGCGCCTCTTCCAGGACAACTGATGCCCCTGATCCGGCTTGACCTTGGTTGACGGTGTACATGTTTAGGTAGAGATGCGGCCCAGCTCAGTTAGCCTAGCTTAGATGCATTTAGGAATATCACCTCACTCGGTGGTTTGGTTCGTCTGGTGGTGTTCTTTAGAATGGTTGGGTGTGTCGCCTTTTGGAGATGCTTCAGTTTCTGGTGTATTAGCACCGAGCTAGCCATAGTTAAGATATGGGATGCTTGGTTGGTATCCGTAGTCAAGATGTTGCATGCTTGGTTGCAATGCTAATTCTAGTTGGATGATAGTTGAAGTTTGCTAGTACTAGCAGCTCTTGCTCTGAACTTTTGCTGAAGTAGGTGGTCTGGTGCTCTTGCTCTGGACTTCCTTGTCACTCTAGGGTCTGTTTGGTCCCCTGGACGGCCGCAACCTGGCTCGCAGCAGCATGCAGGCCCCAAGTGGGTTTACCAGGTGCAGCAACCCTTTGTTTGGTTTTCGTATCCACGCAACCAGGCTCGCGAGAGAAGATGATTGGTTTCTTGTACAGCTAGCATGCTGCTGCCTTTTCTCCTCTGCGCACTCCCCAAAGCAGCACGCATCTGCACCGTGCGAGACAGGCCCGCGGGAAACCCCCGATTCCCACGTTCCCCTGCCTGGCCACGGGATAATCTTTGCACGAGCAGAGCCTGGCTCGCTGGTTAAACCAGGCTACCAATCAATGTGGCCTCCATCCGACGAGCCTGGTTCCGCTGCCGTCCAGGGAACCAAAGGTATAGGGTTCTAAGCCAGGCTTACACAGTGCAAAAGAGGACTCGTAGCCTGGCTTCGTGGAAACGCATCGAAGGGTCGCATCCCTGAATGCAGGCTTGCACTAGCGCCTGGGGAGGCCAGTGATTGAATCATGTCACCTCCGCTTGGTACCGCCATCCCTATCAGTTCTCCGAGCCATCCCTTGCGCCGTCTCCTTGCCGCCGCCTCGTCGCGCACCCACTGGGCCTCCTCGCGGCCGCGGCGCAAGTTCGACGGCGAGCTCGCGGCCTCGCGCTCCCACTTGTCGCTGCGGAAGCATCTGCGTCGTCCAGCACTCCAGCTCCTGTGCTGATGTGGCGTCGAGAAGCATCGTCGAGCCATCCCAGAGGCGGATGCTTCAAGGTCTGTAGCGACGGAGGAGGGAGGGCCTCGCCCCCGAGGAGACGAAGATGGAGACGTCCAAGTAGCAGGAAGAGGAGCAGTGTGGCCCCGATTTGGCCTCGTCTCTTGGCCATGGAGCTCAAGCTTTTCTCTACAGTTCGATTCCCAAATCCCAACTGGATATGAAGCTCCTCGTCCAGATGCGGAGTTCGATTCGATTCGACAGCTTGCCCACATCCAACACAGATACGTAGGATTTTCCCCCCATTGGAGGTGTGGATCTTCTTTGTCCGATTTGGGCAGTCTCTTCTTCGCTACACTAGATTCAATTCGATTTGGGCTGAACATAGCATTGCGGTACGCAGGCAATCCAGGACGCATGATTATGGTTGCTCGAATTGGGGATTAAGTGTTTTTTTTTCTTTTTTGGATGATTATGTTGCTCTGTCTCGATGGAATTCTAGAAGTCATTTGCTTCCTAGCTTGTTTCTCCGTGGAGTTAAAAACCAACTCTCGCTACTTCACAAGCATAATCATGTTAACCAAGAATTTGATTTATATTCTCTTAAAACGATTTGGATTTGGGTCGTCTCCTCTACTGACGCCCGAGTGGAGAGGGACAGAACGACTGGTGCTAACTTGACCTCCAACAGGTAAAAGGTCTATCATATCATCTAATGCGGTCAACAAAACATGAGCTATAGCAAAACAAGCTACCCGAAGCTACTCAACCAAACACACAACAAATGCATTATTAAAGGCAAGCTTGGGCTACTCAGGCTTAAAAATCTAGCCAGGCTAGAGCTAGTACGACAACCAAACACACCCTATGCGAATCGAGTTGGCGTGGTCTGCTTGCGAGCGCTAATCTCTAGGTTCCAATTTATTGACGTGGTCTGCTTCGATGGAAAAACTTAACGAAAAAAAGGTTTCCAATTCTGATCATTTATGCTGTCTATTTAGAATCCTACATCACTCGCCTTCTCGGAAAGAAAACCGAACAGGAAAGCACACCCAACCAGCAGCAAAAATAGCATGTCAAATCCGAAACGTTAGCAACAACTTAGCAAACTACGAACGAAATGCTACCAGTCTCAAAGTATCCACGGACCATCACTACTGCCTGTTTGGCTGGTCATGTAAATAAAGCGAAATAAAATATCATATACTGATAATAACTAGGAGAGACTGAGGAACTCAACAAAATCACAATAATACGCCAGAGAAGAGTGCCTAAGAAAAGGTACAAAAATAGGATGCAGGGCGGGGGGTAACGAGCAAATACAGCAATCCTACAGTCCTAGAGGGTCATTCTGAATTTCTACTGAACAGTTACAGCAGCACCATTGATACAAGCCACAGTATGAATCTCTCAGCTAGAGTCAGGCTTGCGCAGCACATTCAGAATGGGCAATTGTCCTCAGACCTGGTGTTATTCAGCCATATATAGGCAGAGTAACCACCACAGGAACAATAAGCACATCTATCAAGCAGCAGCAGGTTTGCGCAGCTCACTTTCGCCATGAGCAAAGTGGCACCTGTCCCCAAACGTGCAGGAACCTTTATTGAAATTCTCACACAACTTGGTCTTGAAGTTGCTTCCAGGTCCCCCAGCATGAGAACCCCTGCCAGGGTTGTTCTTGGCTTGTGGAGGGGCCTTACCACTGATGCGGACAATCAACTCTGTGACCATTGCGCTGGCATGCTTGATCTGGTCAAATGTCCCCTCAAGCTCAATGTTCTTAAGGTTGGGATCAGCCTCATTGTCCCGGATGGCTAGCTTGGCGCCTGTCACACGGGATATATGCTTTGTGTTGGTACCACCCTTCCCAATGATACCACCAGCAAGAGATGCATCAACACTGATCTTGGCTGTGGCTGAAGCACCAAATGTTGATGGAGGAACCATGTCTGGGACGGGCATTGGTGGGGGCATAAAGTGACCATTAGGCCCTGGTCCCATTGGAGGTCCCATTGAGTTGTCCATCTGCATGGGTTTTCCAAGCTCCCTTTCTCCATGAGCAAAGTGGCATTTGCTCCCCCATTTGCATCCTTCTGCAGTGTTGTACTTGTTACACATGCGAGTCTTCAGAGCAGGTGAAGGTGGGCCATCAGGAGCACCAGGTCCCATAGGCATTCTTCCCAGAGGAGCTGGAACAGGCGGTCCACCCAGGTTGGTCATCTTTGCAACAGCCTGGTAACCGCCAGGGAAGTTGTGGAGAAAGTGGCAACTCGCACCAAAGGGACAACCAGCAGTGCTGCATAATGAAAACATCACATAAGCAACTCAACATGCACATATATTTGATAACCTAAGAAATCGGATGATCCATGAAGCTAAGTAGTGCAACCACACTATGAATTCTAGCATTGATATCCAATGCATGAATAAAAAAGAAGTAAATGATAGTAATAGATATTCTTTGGCAGGTTACGTTTGTTGTTTGATATAAATGTCATTCACAATCAAGCTTTGCAGGTGTACTGGTGGTTGGACAAATCCAGCATCATATTAATAAGAAATTGTAGTCGAAGAACGGACTGGCAGCCTAACACAATTCATAAAGCAATTGAATGCAGAGCCAAGCAGTCTATTGAATCTTAATCTTCTTATCTTGATTTCTTCAAGTAAACCTGTTCCACGGTGCTACTAACTGATTGGTCATCTGAGAGTATGTTTCATGTCCTCACAACCATTATTACATCATTCAGATTTTCACAGGATATACAGCAGTACGTTCCAAATTTTACTCCATCGAATGTTCTTAAGCACGTATTAGACATAATGGAACCTGTATCAGAATCTTGGTTGAACCATTTGTTAGCCTCAATCAAAACATTTAGCAAAATAGCAAAATTTTAATTATGGAACAAATAGTAAAATAACAATAGATGTTACCAGGTGGGAGTTGATTTTAGGTTAGATTAGAACCTGAAAAATTTGGTGCACGGCTTGGATTTGCTTCCTACACCCATTTGAGTTGTCTCCGATTCTGTTACACCAAATTTATTACTTCCGCCAATTAATCATGTGTTGCTTTACTAGATCATCAGGTGGCTTGGTAAAGTAATGCGAGTAAATAAATAAAATCATTAAATAAACACATGAGACTACATTAAAAGGTCAAGGAAGAATATCAATGACGCCATTATAAGTTTGCTTGTCCGATATGCATGCAATGCCCCAGGCCCCGACAATTTCTTTTGGCAATTGCCTAAAGAAATGGAAGCTATCATTAATGAAACTATCACGCGGCAATCTTAGCATCTTAAGTGCTACTATTCAATAAGTTGGCCTAGGGCACTGGTGATTCAGCTAGGCCACGAAGCGTCAAATGTTCGGCACGCCAGGCCGAAGCATCCATGCAAACAGAACAGCAGCAAAAGCAATCTGGCACCTCCACTAGGCCACTAGGAGTACGCAGTACGCACTAATGTCGCCAGGCAATTTTCTAGAAGAAAAAACCATGCATAACCCTAAACGACGCGAAGCCTTCAGTTCCAACGGAAACCAATCGCAAAGGGAATAAAAGAAATCAAACGAATCTAGGCCACTCCACTCCAAGCTCCAACTCCAGATCCCAGCAAGGGCAGCAAAAACCACGGATCCCCGCAGCTCGCAGCCAAGCCGCGAGCGGCGGACCGCAGATCCAGCCACCTAGAAACCCTACCGCGCAGAATCTACCGCACAGCAACCAACCAACAAATCGAGAGAGGTCGAGGAGAGCCGCTCACCTCTCGCGCGCTTGGGGCCGCCCGCGCCGTTGGCGCCCTCCGGCGCGGCCCGCTTGCGGGCGGCGTCCATGGCGAGCTCGGGGGGGGGGGGGGGGGAAAGGGCGCGCGCGCGGGAGCGCTTGTCGACGGCGGCGGCGGGTAGAACCCTAGCTAGGGTTTCGCTCCCGCGGGGACGGTGGGTGGAGGAGAGAGAGAGAGGCCGCAGCGCGCAGCCCGAACGAAACAGAGACGCGCGGCCGCAGATTGGATGGGTCGGGAAGTAGGGTTGGGCTCCTGGGTTTGGGGTTAAGTCGGGTTGGGTCAGGTTGACATGTGGGACCAAAGTATGGACCCACACGTCGGTGGCAAGGTCACGGAGGAGTGCGTCCGCGGTGCCGTGGCAGCCTAGGAGTCTGTGTGCCGCGCAGGATTCGCCTCGAGATCAAAGTTCAACCTACCGGTATCGTTTTTTTTTTTCAGAAGACAAAAACCATGAAAATACAAAATAACTCCCAGGGCATAACAGAGAAAGGAAATGACCATGTGTCTTTCATGAAAATATAAAATAACTCCTGACTCAGGGGTAGAAAGATTTTTGAAAAAAACACTATAGACAAAAAAAACACTATAGATGAATATTATTCTGTAAGTGGGAGGGGTGAGACGAATAGAAAAAAGTTAGATGAACAGCGTTTTTTCGGAGGAAGCTGGTGAATCTATACACACCCTCGGGGTGAATCTATACACACCCTCGGTCAGCCACAATGTAACAGATATTAGCCTCCATGGGCGGGCCCTGCCTCCGGAGGCGGCCGCGCAGACACCGGCCCAGGCAGGACCTCAGTTACCGAGACGTTCACCGCGACACAATTACGAATCCAAAAGAAGACAACAAAATATGACTGCGACATAATGTTCAGACTCCATAAAACAATGCCATCGTTTGTAGTTCGTAACAACCAGCCAAGCTTAACACACGAAGTTAAGAGAAAACTGAATTTCAGACTGTATTCCACAGATCTTTGGGGAACTTCATACAAAGGCCTCAGCCAATCTCCTACCATGGACTCATGGGTGTAACTAGCTGAGGAAAAATGTCACTTATGAAGAAATTGACAGCGAGGTGCTGGTCCCAGCGCGAGGAAAACTTTGTGCTATAACATAATCTGTTGCTGTTCCAATCATGGGAGGAGGAGGATTCTCTTCTGGTTCCATTTGTGGGAGCACCAAGCTTAACAGAATGATGCGACACCTTGATTTGCACTATGAGTACCTTGACCAGCTTCCGTCGCTGGTCCTATGGAAGACCCGGGGCTTGTGCTTGGGGAACGTCTCTTCCCAGTCTGGGTTATTGATCAAGTATTTCCAGATCCTAAATCAAGAAAACGTACAGTAAGTTCAGAGCCTGAAGGAACTCAATGAAACTGTAAACCATGCAGTGAGATTCTTTATTCCTGCGAAATAGTGCATGCCTTAATTCATGATGATGGCTAGCTAATTTCAAGCCATAAACTAGTTAAATGATAAATACAAGGGTAACAACTTAGAAATATCCTACTTATGATCCTGAAAAGTAGAGGGTCATCCAGTTTGTACTTTGTATGGATAATTGGATACAAACCTTCTTTCATTTTCCACAAAATGAGGTGGTTCTGCAGCTGGAGAGGTGGAGCATTGCATTAGGACTTCAGAGTCCGAAAGCTGGTTAAGTGAGGATGCTATATCAGCCCAATCTGGCATCCTATATGATAATAACGACGCAAATATTTTGATTAGGAAAATTGTAAACAAATGGAGGCATGACACCGATTTTCAGTAGTGATAACAAGTGTTCTTAGGTTATTTCCTGCACCGTTTTCTAGTTGCAATTTATATACTTGGTCACAAGAACTAATACTTAGTATAACATCACAAAATATAATTTTGTAGTTCCAAATGGATTCAAAATACAAACTATCAAAAGAGAACATGACAAAGCTTCAACGGAACTTTTCATGTGAAGAGGCACTAAACAAAGGGAGATTCCTCAAACAGTAGCCAGATGCTGATACTATTTATCTTGTGGAGTTTAGTAAGACTTAACTGGGGAAACACATCTGCTTATGGAGCTACTAAACAATAGTTCAAAGTTCAGTGGCACTTAATTTTAAATATAAAGCATTTGAAACATGTAAATAAAGATGTCAAAGATTTCTTTAAGTAGAATGTAATGGGTGGGAGAAATTAAGATACCAGCAGGCAGGCGCGATTCGAAAAACATCACAATGAGTGTCATAAGTCTCCAGTAACCTTCCTTGCCAAGCCGGATCATAAGAAGAAACACTCACACGAATTCTCCTCACAACTTCGTCTGGACATCTTGAATTCATGTCAAAGCCTGCTCGTGTAACAACTCCAGAAGAGGTTTGAACCTGAAGTTGGCAGGCAGCATTATGAGAACAATTAACCCTAAGAAGACTAGAAGAGTATTTCAAAATTCAAGGAGGGGAGGAGGAGGTGCATGGAGGCTGTTATGTAAACGACATGAAGACTGTTTTAAACTAGTGTGGTGTCACAAGAAATTATTAACCGACACTGCAATGGACACTGAGACAAATCACTTACCACAAATCCACCAATTACTGGTAGCGCATTCCCAAGTGAATCAGTCGTCGTGTTGTTGTCAAGGACACAGAACGACCGGAGGCTGAATTGTTGCTGGAACTTATGCAGAACTTCAACTATTTTGCAACATAGTGGATAGGAATACCCTTCCTGTTTGATGTGTTTCTTTCCAGAGGAACGGACAACCTGCACGGTGAATAATGTTAATTTGTTCCACTTTATCCCGCAAAGAAAAAAACTAAATACTAAACAAAACGATGAACAATCATTTAGTTCTGAATTCAAACCTTTGTGGAAGCATCAGAAAAGCCACCAATAAGGTGAACCTGCAGTTAAAGGCTCATGAGAATGGCTAAAAAGGGTGTGTACTATATATTCCATGGAGAAAATTATAGTTAAAGATACAAACATCAAATGGTGCATTGTCATCACCAAGTAATTCTAACATCTGTTTGAGCCCTCCCTCGACAATTTTCGGAAAATCCAAATGGCTAACGGAGGTCCTGGGGTCAAACAATGGAAGATCAAAGGCATCATCAAATGTCCTATGTTTCAGTGCATTCAGAAATGAAAGAGTTACAAATTTTAATAGAAACCAAAGTCTTACAGTATCAAATAAATGCGCACTTCTTTTTTCACTTACATTCCAGTCCTGTTGTTGCGAATTACAACACCGATGCATGTAGTAGCCTCGTCTGTGCCCACCAACTATCGAGTATTGATGCAAAAAACATATTAACTCATGTAACTAGAATTTGAATGACATGCACAACATGGAAACTTCAAATCACTTTAGAAATAGTACTCAATAACCAGAACAAGTTCCATGAAGATGTCAACTTTGCCGCAACACAGAATTAAACAAAACAGGAAGCAGCAACTAGCTATAGAAAGTTAGCAACTGGCCATGGACAAGCTCTACTATAAATGCATGCAAATGCAAAGTAAGATTGGAATCCACACATTGACACTATAATCCAATGCAGCTTATATCCTTACTCATCAATCATTTACAGCTAAAGAATCATATAATCACTTTTCTGAACCAAGCAACAAGCATACAAAAAGGAACAGGAGACCAAACAGACTGCTCCAAAGTTGCAAAAAAGACATGATAAAATAGTAGAACATCACAATTCAGGACATTGTTCACAGTACACATTAAAACACCTACAAAACCGAATAACAAAAAGGGTACCTAAGATGACTGTCAAAACCCAATTTTACCAGAACGCAGCAGGAAGCACTGAAAATGCCCCCAAAGCTCCCAGCACAAGAATGAAGAATCCCCGCTTTATCCTTGTGCCCCCAAAAGGTCTCTGCTTTGTCCCAAAGCAATTCCCAAACCGTGTGAAACTACCCAGACTTCCCGGCACCCCTCCTCCCCCACTGCAGAACCTCACGCCTTTACCCGGACAGCAACACACATGATTTGCCTTGCCCCAGGAAAACAAAATTCACCTTTACGGCACAGCTCGTTACTGAATCAGGTGTCACAGGTACACACGAAACTCCCTCCACAACCTCCCAAGATTCCCCATTTTTCTCACCCAAAAGGTCCGGGGGCAAACAAGAACGAGCCACGGATTCCCCTGTTCTACCCGATCAAACCACGCGATCCCGAGGAGACAAAACAAGCGACGACCGTATCTCTACGCGCGCGACGCACCTCGACGCGCGCTGGATCCACCGTGGCGAACTCCCGCTGGAAGACGTAGACGTGCCTCGGCGCCCCCTCCTGCCCCGCGGAGATCCGGCTCTCCGGCGTGGCCTTGAGCCGACCGGCAGCGTCGCGGAGCCCGGGGTGCGCCGCGAGCGCCGCCACGAGCTCCATCCCGACGCCCCCCTGCAGAGGAAAAGACAGACCGCGCGTCGTAGGATCAGAGAGAGACGGATAGAGCACGCGGACGCGACGAGCTCGCTCGCCAGAAGTGGACAGGGACAGCGTATGCACGCACCACGCGGGAGGCCGCCCCGGCGGAGGAGGAGAGGACGGGCTCGCCGTCGACGAGGAGCATGGCGCCGATGGCTGTCTGAGTCGGAGAGGAGCTGGAAAGAGTGGTTCACACACTCGAAAAAGGTGCCGAGGAACGAACTTCCAAGCTTCGTCGTGCACGTTATATGAAGGGAGGATTGAAGGATAAGAGGTCGAAGACTCAGCAGGCTAGTCAATTAAAACAAACTATACCAAATGTACTTAGCTAATCGCATCACAATACCAGTTTTTTATAATACGGCCCGTCGGTCACACATAGGTTTTAGTCCACAACAACATTTTTATCCACGGGAAAATTTAAGATCAGAACGAAGTGCAGATGCGGCTAATATAAGAGCATATCCAAGAGCGCCTATAAAATAAACTTCCCAAAAATTAGTTTTGGGACTTTGTATTCAACTTTTGGAGGAAAAAAAAAGACTCCTCCATCCAACAGTTCCTAAAGGGATTGAGAGCTCTGAGAGGGGGTAAATTTGGCTCAAGATGAAGTTATTATGGGGACTTCGAAAAAAAAATAGAAACTAGTTTAGACAACTATTAGAGCTCTATTTTTTATGTCTACTCCCAAAACTAACTATTGGGATGTTTTATTAGATACTGTTGGAGATGCTCTAACAATATAAAAAAGAGAATTAAAAGGCGACCCATGCTTATATGCGTGAGTATTTACTTTAGAAAAATGATATTTATGAGTATACCTAAGATAATTATGTGTGCGTTGGTAATTTCCTTTGATTTCCAGTATCAGGAGACAATGAGACCACCAGAGGAATACTCAAGTTGACCAGCTTGCACCTTGCTGCGACACGCGTTTTGTACTTGATCATCCTTGGTGGATGTTATGCGTGTTGTACTTCTGATCATAGTGGTTGTTTGGATCCGTCCGACTAGTCGTGTCATCTCGAATGTTTCAATACTAAATAAAAGTAACAAAACCTATTGTATATAACCCTTAGGTAATTTGTTAGATAAATCTAATGAGCCAAATTAATCTATGATGAACTCATATGATGCTACAATAAATATGTGCTAAGCATGTATTAATTGGCCGATAAGTAGATTCGTGTATGAATTAGCCTAGAGGTCATGCAATTAATTTTATAATTAAATAATGTTTAGTTATTCTAATTAACGTCTAAATATGCAATGTGACAGGACTAAACGAGCAAGATTTGTTTGTTTCTCTTGGAGGTTTTATTTGCAGTTCATGATGAATCACGGACTCTCGATTCGAGGGGATTATTGCCTCGCCAAGTCAGCCAAGCATAAACATCACGCGACTCGAAGCTGATCCGAATGATGAGGGTGACGCTGACGGTTCATTATACCAGAAACCTGAGATATAACGAACCATCCAGAACCTGCATCGTGAACATTCCTTTTGGACTGATTGCGAAGAGATTGATGGGATCAAGACGACCACATCCATCCGAACGGGATAAGACATTGCACGATGGCCTATTTTGATAGGATTAGGATAGGGATGATGTTGATGCTGTATGATCAGTTGATCACTTGAGGCCGCTGCGTCCTGTGTGTGATGACTAACGCCTAGAGCAGGTAGCCAACATTCTAAGATCTTGCCGCTTCTCTATGGCCAGGTTTGAATCTTGAACATTGTAGACGACTTCGTGGGAATATTTACAGTTTGTTTACTCGAGCCAGTAATACTAAATCGGTCTTAATAAGGGCTTACAACAACCTGAATTCTATTAACACAAATCTTAACGAGGCCATGCCGCCTCTATAGCCATTAAAACAAATTCTACGCATAAGGCTTTATTTGAATCCACTCAACTAAGCTTTAATTAGTTGATGACATCAGCTAGTATTTTATCTACCATGCACACAATTAAAAGTTAGCTAGTAGTTTGTTGATCCTAGTTAAACAACTAAGGTTTAGTTGGTTGACCCTAATTAAACAGCTAAAGTTTAGTTGTCGGGATCCAAACGCATAACAGTTCAATGCGTACCTAGGCAATCACCTCTTCAAGCTTAAAGAAAATCTTATATGCCCATGAAATTAGGGTTGGCAAAAATTTATAACTTAGAATGTTATACAAAGTATGTAATACCCTTTTAACTCTCGATCCAAATCATGTTCTCAAGCTGTCAAGCACATGGAGATGCTGATAAAATAGATTGTAGAAAGAAAAAACATGTTCTCAAGCTGTCAAGCACATGCATGAGCCCACGAGGTAAAGCATTACCTGTTTTCATCCTTCGTTTGATCAAGTTAGCATGTTAAAATTGATCAAGGTTACTCATCTTGTCTTGCAAAACATAATGCCACAATTGCTATGCTACTGCTATAGTATTTTTGAACGAACAAGCACGAGATTGTGCTTATTTCATTGAAAAAGAGGATAGTTTTTACAGAATTAATTTACATAGGCCAGCAGACCTTGAGCCAAAAGCCTATTCTCGTGAAAAAAGGGACTCTAGATGCTTCGCTCCCGCTAATCTCCACGCTGCGACCTCATTTTTAATTTTTCCCAACAGCGAAGGCACACTGAATTCACGTCGTTGGAAGGTTCTTGCGTTACTACTGGTATAGTATAAGTACAGAAAGTATCCATGTCATCCATGGAAAGCAAAGTATCACGGCTTTCCAAACAAAATAATGGGAACAACTTAGGAAAAAGAGAAAAGACATTAACACCAGAAACTGCATTGCATCTTGTTCTGTAAGAAATTATCACTCAAATGCTAGGCTATTATTATCTACTAATTACTATCATCAACCAGGGGCCAGGGCACGCCATGTGTCGCGGCTCAAAACACACTAAGAAGACAATGACCTGCAAGTTACTCAAGTTAGGAATGGTGACTGCTGCGGCTGCAATACTACATCAGCTGTATGTTGCCTCCGATGTCCGATCAGCCTCAGAGAGGAAAAAAAAAAAAAGCCCAGTAGACAGGTGCTTGGCTGCCGCTGCCGCTGCACTTCCGAGCACTACCGCCCCAAACTAACGAATGCATCTGCCTTTTTGTTTGCAACAATACCAAATCTTACCTTTAGTTTATTTTGCAACAAGATCCTGCCACTCTTAGCTACACGCGCCCGCATGCAGTGTCCAGTGTGCAAAAATGAAGGAAAACTAGAGAAATATTAATTCAAATAATCATTTGTCTGACTGATACAGTACTATTTATTTTTAGGAATGCTGATTTAGAAATTCCGTTTCATTTTTTTTTTGAGAAAAAAAAAACTTCGTTTCACCATGCTGATAGTAGAACTTAATGAGTTGCTGGGCTGAATGCCGATGGACCGACTAATAAGTGCAGATCGCGGCAGTGGGCCAGCCCAGTTATCGGCCCATCTTGTCATTGTCTCGGTCTCGGCCCGACGTGTCCGCTGCTGCCACTATTCGATCCCCACTCCTCTTCCGTTCGCCCCGGTCTGGTTCTCGTCACGGCGGCGGCGGCGGCGGCGGAAGGCGGCGCGGTGGCAGGCCGGTGACTGGTGACAGATGGCGCCGCCGGGGTCGAGGCGGTGGGCGTACGTGCGCGTGATGGCGGGCACCATCCTCGGCGGCGCGCTCGGGTTCTACGTCATGCACCGCGTCGAGACCTCCTACAAGGCACGCCCGATCTCGCCCTGCTCCCGCCCCAACCCGTGCCTCTCGCCGCTTCCGTTCCTTCGAGGGTCTCACTCTCCGCGCCTCTCTTGCAGGAGAGGATGGAGGAGAGGCTGCGGCGGTACGAGGCGCACATGCTCGCCAAGGCCAAGGAGGCGCAGCAGCTGCAAGACGAGGCGCAGCGGGAGGACAAGGCCCAGCTGCTGCCCGATTCGTGACGTACTTCTCCTGTTGCGCGTGTTCGCTTCCCTCAGTTGTTGGTAAGAGCTGCTGTTGATAGCTTGAGGGTCTTCATAGAGCACATTGGATTGCGATCTGGTTTGATGGCTTTAGTCTGTACATTCTGTTCAGGTGCATATAGTCACCTGATGCAGCCAAAGAGACCAATGTTGATGCATTCATGCCTTGCTAATTAGCCGGCAGTATTGTCGATGCCCTGACAGGGCATACTAATTTGATATTTGATTCTTGTATGGATTAAAATGTAAACAACTAAGCATAAGTAGTATAAAGGGCTATCCTGTTTTGACGGTAGTCAATAAGTCTGGCTTAATCTAGTACTCGAGTAACGCTGGCATTAGTGGGGGTGTTTGGTTTGTGCCCAAACCAAATTTGTAATCCAAACTGCTGGAGATGTGTATCGAGGAAATCAACAAATGGTCAAGTCTAGTAGACTAATGGCAATGGCTTTGGTATTATCAAATTTCCAAGTTCCTTTTTTGTATCATGACATGGAAAATGGAATTGCTAAAGTTAGGTTAAACATTTTGCTAAAATCTTGGTAGTATGCATGATTGAGCCATTCAACGGCAACATAAAGATTTGCTGGATCATTCAAGAACATATCACTTCTTGCAAGGGTGGGCGGCATAGTAATAAACTAATAACATAAGTGGTTAATAAAATTTTCAGGCCTCAATCTGCTGACAGGACACTACACACATTAGCAGAGTAAAATTACTGAAGATCTTTCCTGACTCCTGAGGAATGAACCTGTAATGAGTAAGTTGCTTAAAAACTGAAAGGATATATCCTTCTTTCCTTTCATGGAGCGTGATTGCTCAATGGGAGGTTGAAATTGTTGAAGAAAATAACTCTCCAACTCTTGCGCTTTAAATGGTCAGTACAAGTTGATGTATTTTGCAGACAGAAGAGCTAACTCTACAGCAACATGCATTTCCCCCAACCACTATGAATTGACTGGTTGTAAAAATGATAGTTAAGTTCCTAACTGATTAATCCTATGCATGTTCATCAGTAAGATGTAGGTAAATGCCAAAAGATAGTGAAAAGGACCTGAGCTATGCATTTACAAAAGCAACAACACATCTCCAAATTTATGATTCGACAATTTAAGACTGCTATGGTTTGTGTCTGTTGAAGTTCTGATTTCTATTTGTGCCTTTGCAACTCGCTACGAAATTTCTCTAGCATGGTTCCTCATGTTGTGGCTCATCCCTATATTTGCTTATTTCTGATTGTATGAGTGCCCTAATGCTATGGTTTGTGAATTATTAAAGTTCTCTAGGAGTCCTAGAAGACTAAGATACCTGAAAAATTCTGATAAGTATTTGGTGCACAAAACTATATAGGTGAGCATATTACAAGCTCCACTTCACTCATGGGATCTAGTCTAAATGAACAAAATGAAGGGTGAAAGTTACCTCACCCCATTTGGGCTGGCTTAGGATGATGGATCCCCACCACTCATTTGAGCCATTCAGATTAGACCTTTGCACTATACTGAGTTTGTGCTCATGTTCACCAGTATAATCATGCGCACTTGATGCTTCCTATGCATAGTATCCTTCTTCTGTTGTAGCAGTTCTTCCTGCAGTGCTGGTGATATTTCTTTTCCAGTTAGTGCTTCATCCTTAATCGTCCCTGACAGCCTTTCTAATTACATCCTGAATGCACACCAGTTTAACTTATTCGGATTTGAGCCAACTTTTATGCATGTCTTTTTTGCAGAATAACATAGTGCACTGGGGCACATGAGTCAACTCTCTTTCTTCAGAAGTAGAGACATAACATCGACATGTACTTTTTGCCTTGTTGCGATCCTTTCTGTTTACAAGAAAACATCACTGTTGGAGTGTAAGGTCGAGGTCATTTGTGTGGAAGTCAAACATGATGCTTCGATGTCTATCTGCACCAACTGCTATATAAAATTGTTGATTTCATTAACAATATCTGTGAAATGAAGGAAGGATCGAACAGTTGATGGTTTTGTCGTACCTTCATTTTTACATGATATTTTATCCTGCCTCCAGTTCCCCTGTACTTTTTTTAAAAACAGAATCTCAAGCTGGATTCTTGTACTCCTCTCTGCATGTAAATTATCTCTAGCTGCAGTTCCATCTGAAGTAACAAGTTGGTGTAAAAGCAAATTATTTCATGAAACTGACATGGAGTAGCTAGGGTTGTTCAAATGTAGAGCAATTGCTTCAGTCCTGTAATTTTTGTTTCTTTCATCCCTGTGTGAATATAGTCATTGGCTCATTTCCTTTGGAATTCCAACATTGTTTCCCTATGCAGGCTGCTACTTGACAGTGATCGACAAAAGTTTGTAAACGTCAAATTCAGCCAAGTCAGGATCTTTGGTCCTGTACTCCAGGCTATATCTTTTCAATCTATCTTGTTCAGTCACAAACGCTAGAAAAGCATGGTTTCACATTGACAACCAATAGTGTTTTTCTGTCAACATATTGTGTTGATTACTCTTGCTCTCTGCAATCATGTGGGCATCAGAGTTGGTTCATCTCAACATGTGGCCCCAGACAGGCCAAGCATCACCACTGACGATCTACCACTAAACCATTCTCCAGCTGTAGCTGCAGCTGCAGCTGCGATACAGCAGTAGTCACGGTTGTCTATCCACATCCATTGTAGTGAAACCCAATCCCAGGGAAGTCCTGGCTGCCGATCTCCAAACCACTGGTGGTTTTCTTTCTCTGCCTATTAGCCACGTGCTCTTGCAACGACTATCAGCTGCATCTAGCACACCTAAGCTACGTTAGCTGCCCTGTCACCTTGCCACAATGCACTGATCTTTTAGGACATTCACCAACTACTGATTTCTTTCTTTCTTTATTTTTTTGGACAAATTGTTCTGCTTCCTGGATGGGGACTGGAGATACCCAAACAGGTGCCGCCGCCGCCGCCCTAGTCGGCGCTGCCAGCCACTACCAGAACCCTAGTGGAAAGTGGTTTAGAGGGGGTGGCCTAAACCTGCCTGTGTGGATTAGGGGGAAACAAGGAGGAAGGATCAAGGTTCAGAAGGGTTGCATCTATCGCTGTCTGGTGCCGCCAACTTGCTATTTAGTACTTCTGATGTTTAGATGTCACCTTTAATTATGAGTTGACAATTGGGTCAAGCACACATGCATCAACCCAGCTCAGCACACAAGGAACTTCGTTTCATTCTTCAGGAAAAAATGGTTTCTTCAGTGGTTTTCTTTCCATAAGGAAGGTTTCTTTATTTATGGAGAAGAATCATGAGTATGGCAACACGACTAAGCAAACACAAGGTTATTCATTCCTTTTGTTGATACTCATTCCTGTTTTCTGTTATAACTTTGTCTCAAGAAATAAAACAACCTACAAATCCAGTTGGCAGCCTTTTTTTTATAGCACTCCTTCAAAATTTGATTAAGTGCATATTATTGTTACATGAATAAATATGCATCATTCACGAAAACAAAAAGGGATACTCTTCATTTGATGTCAAAGTGTAGAATATTGCCCTTGATGATGTTCACTGCATGACATCACAGCTTGAGGGCACCATGGTTGAATAATAGCGGTTCTTTTTAAAATTTCTCGTTCATGGGCTTGCATCCAACCAACAGCAACATGGTACTTGATTAACGTTTCTCTTTTGACAATAAATTTTATAAGGAAATTTTATTCAGTGGTTAGCCGTCCGTTAGTACAGCCTCAAGGACAACAACTTCGGGTGTGCTTCAACTAGCGATTTCAATAGTAACATAGATGGCTCTAAAATATCTTCCTATAGTTTTTTATTTTTTTTAGTACTTACCTTTCTAATGATGCATGTAGTTGTTACCTAGTTGCGACAAATTATTTTTCAACCTCGTAATTCATACGCAAAAGCAGACAAAGAACTGTACGATGTAAATTGCTAAATTTACTAACTACTGCATCTTGTCTGTCTGACTTCTTTGAAACCGATAGCAATGTAAATTGTTAATTAAGTACCACACCTCATGGTTCACACAGGAAATAACTGGCCCTAAGTGTTCAGAAACTACCCATAAATTCTCCTCTTATGAACAAGGACAGCTGATTTATTTAGCATTCTGTGTGTCTGACTTCTGAAATTGTTGGCTAAAAAGAGTCCACTTGTACAATTTTGTAAAGCTAACCTTTCCACTTGGTGGGTGGGTGGAGACAACTGTTTACTACAAAACAAAGAACTGCCAGTCCAAAAGACCCTTTTTGGACACATAGTTGATACCTGCATTTGATATTTGGAGTTTCTGAAAGGTAGGACTATCATGGATATCGAATATCTTGGAGTCTTGGGACGGATATAAATAATGGTATGGTGCAAAAGATAGTTAAAATCTTAAAGTTCCAAAAAAAAGACGAGATATGCATGAATCTAACTCTTCACTGAATTAAACCATGAAAATGGCAGCAAGGCAAGAGTTAACGTATCTGCAGACAAAGGAGATGAATATGAGACTTATAGAGAGGTAAGTTGAGCACTCGTTTAGTTAATGTTGACAGCAATGTTTTGATGCAATTAAGGCAGAAAGTGAGATGGAAACCTGGTCATTGAACATTACATCCCTAGCTGTAGGATCTTTTTCTAGCGATGAGATGATGCGTCATCAAAGGACCAAGTTTTGTTGTGTATCATCGGATATGATGCTAAATGGAGCATCTAGATAATTAGCTTAGTTCATCCATAACTTTATCTTATTGATGGATTTATATACTACCCTTCAGGTACCCTAAAATATTCCTTAATTCAGACTCAATAAAAGAACACCACTGGATCTTATTTAAGATAGCAGACCATAGAATACTTATAAAATAGGTAACCTAAGTGCCTAGGGGCACCTTAGCTTATGGAAGAGTCGTTTTCTGCCAGCCAGCTTACACACCTCGTGTATTGTTAATCGCCACACTCATCCAGACTAACAAAGACTTTAAATAGAAGAATGACAAAAAATTCCCAACAAGGAAATTATCATATCCTTTTTCCAAAGAAGAGAGAGGAAATTACATCTCAACACATATTCATAACCCCCTGTTTGTTCATATCCATAGCGATAGGTGAACTTAAAGAAATGTTAATCATAGTATGATTTAGGTGCAGGTCCACAGAAAGGGGCACTTAACTACGTAGGTGCCCACAAAAGAGAACACAGACGCATATTCCTAGTGCGAGATTGGCGATCTAATTTGTTGAACCATACGGGATATCAATCTTATACATGATAGACCAGCTTTTCAGTTTCCCTCGAAGGTAGAACGGCGACCAAGCAAGAGTCCAACAATGTGCAAATAGTAGGTCAATTATCTTGACATGATCTAGTGGCAAGGTTTTCTTTCCGGTTTGTGGGTCACATTCATAACGTAGCTTGTTAATCACCTAGCGCTCATTTCATATCTAGACAATTTTTCTACATCTAGATTGCGATAGAAATTGAAACACCCCGAATCGATTATACGATTTCACCATCCGCATCATTATTCACATCACTGTTCTGATTTCATCCACTTACATTGGTCATTTGGGTGCTCACATTTGTTTCTCTATCAGAAATGTGAGCACGCAAATGACCAATAATCATCTTCCTATATACGTTTTACATTCATGACCGGGGCGCAAGAAACCTCCACTACTTTCATCTAAACAAAAAAGAAATACAATATTTTTTTCAATCGGCCCTATTCTGGACAAAAGTGCATCCAAAAAAAAGATCCTCGCTTTACGAAAGTAACAAATACCCAAGAATTCAAGCTCCGATCTAGAGCTATGACATGGTTCAATCAAGACGCGTACATTTCACCAACCAAATCCAGCCTCGAGTTGCCGAGAGGCAGCAGGAAGTCATCGGCAGCGGCCAGCCCTCGGAAGAGGTCGGCTTCTTCCTCCAAGAAGCTCAGGAAGCCTCCCGGGTTGAGATCCATCCACAGGTCGCCGCGATCGAGGTCGTACAAGTCGCCGAAGCCGCCTTCTTCCACCTTCACCTCGCACTTGATCTTCCTCTTCTTGGCGGCGAATTCGTCGTCGTCGTCGAGGCCCCTCTCCGTTGTCGTCGCCGGCGCCGGTCTCGGCCTCTTCTTGATTGCCTCTTTGGTTTCCTCCTCCTCTTGTATCGTTGGCGATGTCGTCGCCGCCGCCGCCGCGGCGGCGGTGGGCTTGCCGGTGAGGCGCTGCACGAGGCTCCGGAAGTTGGCGACGTCGGTCTTGATGATCTCCGGCGCGATGATGTGGATGATCTTTATCTTGGGCCTCGCCATCGGCGGCGGCGGCGTGGAAGCGTGCGGTGCTCTGCGCACCGCCGGCATGGTCGTCGTCGACGTGCTCAAGGCGTGGTGCTCACCCATCGACGTGGCCAGGTGTGTATAGAGAGACACAGGCTGGAGGAGCTCGAACGACGAAGAGGGGAGGAGGAGGGCAGAGGCGAAGCGGAGACGATGGAGATGTTGCAGAGACGACGAGGATGATGGTGGGTTTTTGGGGAGGTAGGATGAGAGGTTGTTGTTATATATATATATATAAGGTGGAGTCGTAGAAGGGGAGATGAACCAATTTTCAAGTTTTGAAATGGAGGAAGGAAAGGATGAGCACCAGCGGCACAACTTGTGCCATTGGCTAACTCATCAGCATAGAAAAAGGCATGTACCTTTTCAGATACTTTTAGAGCAAGGATGCCACGGCGTAACATTATATCATCGCATAGATGTGTTGTTTAGTGTGGGTGCTTGAGGGAGCAGCAGGGGGCGTGTGTGTTAGAATACGCACACGTCCAGAAAGAGGCAAAGGGCAGCAGGTGTGTGGGTGCACTTTTCAAATGCCGTATATGGATTATGGAAGGGCCGAACGGGTGAATTGTTTAACGCGATGTGGTGTGGTGCTAGTTTCGCTGTAGTAGCATGTACTTTAGCCGAGATATAGCTAGCTAATCTCGCACTTGATTGCCACGTGGATTTAGGTAGTTGATTGATCTGTACACACATATGCTATCTAGTACGTACACACATGTATACCACATATATATGAGCAAAATGCTTGGCAGTTAGTACATGTTTTGTAGCTAGCATGATCTATTCTTGTCTCACTTAGCATCAACACACCCGCGCCAAACTATTTAGAACACTTATATAAGTGTACATTTGTGCTTAGTTTAAGGGATCTTCGTTCTTCCGCTCCGTGCATAAATTTGCGGTCGTATTATTATGCAGCGATACGGAAGCACGGAAATATCTCTCGAGTTGTGATGAAATCGAACACTCAGCACCGCGTGACAAGAGAGTACGGCGGGGCCGGCGCGTAGCTCTCGCGAGACGTCGGCCGGCCCGCGCGAAAACGCCAGAGCCGCGCGCGAGCAGAATAGTCAGTCGGCCTCTCGGTTCGGGGCGACGGTTTGGTGTGGAGTATAATTCCGCTGGTTTTGGGAGGATGGTTTCTCCGAGCGCGGCAGGGGGAACGGCCAGAACACTAACACAAATGGCCGGCCGGCCCAACCTGAAGTGTCTCCCGTCGATCACGTTTGGCTAGGTCCGGGTGAGAATGGATATATACAAAAAAAGGGTCCGGGTAAGAGTGGTGACAGGCTGACAGCGATGTACTTAAAAAAGAAAAAAAAACACGAGCCACGGCGATCGGCGGCGACGGCGGCATCGGTAGCCGGAACAGTAGGGGACATACACTTCCAAGATAATTCACTAGAGATAATAATCCCTCCCTGGCTTTGAAATCACATAGACATATCCTTGTTCGATCTCCAAATTCTAGCTTTGATTTTTCACCTTTGGTAAGCGCCGCACGCGCACTTGAGCTCAGCGAAGATATCTGCATTCAAAGTATTTGGTTCTAGATGTCACCGAAAGCTAAATTTTAGCGAGTAAAGTATATATACAACCTACAAGTTCAGGCACGGGCGGAGCTAAAGTGAAATAGAGAGGCATACAACACATCATAATAACATATAAAGACAATCGAGCAATATATGATGAAAATTTAAAGATAATAAAGGATTGCACAAATCTTCTGAGTGCGGCACACCCAGAGCTCATAACCTAGCTTTGTCCTTGAGTTCAGGGACTGTGCTGGCACTTGATGCTAAGTTTGGGGAGCTAAATATTGAATTTGCAAGTTCAAGGACTGAGATGACACACCCGAGAAGGATGAAGGACTGATACACTCAACTTAACCCATCTATGTTGAGCAAACAAGTAGTTTTCTTCTAAAAGCATCATATATATTTTTTCCATGGTCGACGCGGGTGGGGGAGGGGGGGGGGTGTTTAGCATACCCACCTAAATTTCATTATGGGCTTGCGGAAAGCTAAATGCAATTACATCATAAGAGCATCTTTAAGATACTAGCCAAATTTTCGTTACTCAACACAAAAATAGCTCTCCAACGGACTAGCTATCCAACTCGTCAAGCCATCTGGCTCTTTAAATTGACCCCCTCGCTACCCAAAAAAGCTAGCCAAACTGGAATCTAGGAAATGGAGAGTCTGTTGGTGTGAGGTGCTCACTATGAAGTAAAGTCTTTATGAAATGGTAAATAGAGAGTCAAATAAAGAGTAGAAAATAGAGACTCTCTTGTAGATACTCTAAATTCTGCAGTTCTAAAAAGAGGAAACAGACGAACAAATAAAAGATGGTTTTCATTGATAAAAACACCATGTAGCTAGAACATTGGATTATATTCTCAAAAAAAGAACATTGGATTATCATCAATATATTTTCTACCATGAACAGTATGGATACTCAAGAAATGCTCGTTTCCTGGAAAAGGAAAAAAATATACTGAACCGAGCCATCATACAATATTCACGGTAAGTTGACATTGGCCAGGATCATCTTTCTATATCGCGTGATTCCCTTATCAAATTGTCATCGCCATTGTTTACTTTCCTTTTCGAGGACAGTTGTGTTTAACAAAGCTTCGGTCCCCCGGCCGGCCCGTTGTCTCATGACTTGTTGGAAATGATCTGCTGCCATGCATGCGCATGCGACACGTCATACATCATATGAGTTGGCGCTTCGCGGGGCAATGAATGATCGTTGTATTGGATCATTGGATGGTCGCTGTCTTTGGCTGCGTTGTCTCAACGTCGTTCGCGCGAGCCCTTGTTCGCTTGCAGGGTTTGATAGGCTCGTGGCTTGGCTGCCGTATCGAGTCATCGACAGGTGAACACAGAGGTGTTGAACTGAACCGAGGAGAGCGTGTGGGGGGAAGAAGAACAGGAAAAGGAGGTGTCAAACAATTGTGGAGATCAGATGGCGCACATGCGTAGATGATCTAGAGCGTGTAATTTTTGTTGGTGCTGGCATGTGCTAGCTGCTATAGAGTAGTATATAGCTAGTGCTCTTGATTGTGCCATGTGGGTTCTAGTTTTTCCATGCGATCGATTGACTTTTGTGCTATCATCACTGTGTACAATGTGCGTGAGTCAAGAAGCACGGAAATATCTACTACCGAACGAATCGAACACAAAGCACTGCGCCCGGTACAGTACGTATGGTATAGCCGTAGTTGAGACTTTCAGATGGATGGACGTCACTCACTACCAGAAATCCTCAGTTTGCTGACTGTCTCATTATTTGTCGAGAGTTTTTTTTTCAGATGTAATTTCGCCGAGTGTTTTTAAAATTACATCTGAAAAAACATCCCAATAGTTAATTTACCGAGTGTATTTTCCAAGAGTACTCAATAAAACATCCCAATAGTTAATTTTGAAAATACAAATAAAAATAGTGCTCCATCAGTTATCTAATCTAGTTCCTAATTTTTTCATATGCTTAATAATAATTCTATCAGGAGTAAAATTTGACCCCACTCCGTGAGCTGAGCTCCCAATCCCAGAAAAAAGTGGAGGATAAAAAATTCTCAAAGTTACTAGTCATCTGGAGGAAAAAAAAAGTCATGTGCCCACAAACAGATGATAATGTGGTAGCAATTTAATTCTTTTGGGACAATTTTATGGAACTGTTGGTTTGGGGGATATTTTTTTCTCTCAATAATTTAATATAAAGTACCAAAACTAGATTTTTATGGCTTTATTTTTAGGCACTCTCGAAGATGCTCTTACAGCCGACATAATGGGGTGTTTAGCTACAAGAGTGCCATCAACTTGAAAAAGAGAGTTTTCAGGATGGATTGCCATGTTGCCCCTAATTCATGGCCCCACTTGTTATTATCTCCATCCCTATTTTTTCTTTTGTTTATGAGTTTATTTATCTTCTTAATGTCGAAGGAGCTCACGCCAGGCATCCCCATGTGTAAGGGAGGGAGTTGTGGGGCAAGGGCTGGCGGTGGTGGTGCGGCCTGAGGGGATCGACGGTGGTGCACCGCCCTAGCGAAGGCTATGGTGCCATATATAGGTCAGCTGCGTTGCGAGGGTCTTCGGCGACGGTGGTGCACCGTGCATCGGGCCGGCGTTGGCACGGAGGTCTACAATGGCCAGACGAAGTTGTGATGTGGCCCAGAAGACGGCCAGTGGTAGGATGAATAGATGAAAAGAAAGCAAACATTTTCTTAATAAATGACAGTGGTGGGTAATTTACCCGAACTCCATATCTTGGTGCACATATGAGAATTCTGAAGTTGCAAAAGAGGTTCTCTACCATATTCAACTTGAGCTCCACCAAGTCCATTGAGTTGGGCTGCTCCATACAGTTGTGGAGTCACCCTATTTGGCTAGCTCCACCCAGCTCTAGCCTAGGGTTGAGGCCGAGCCAAACATGCCGTTAGTATTGATCATTTAGTATCAATTGGATGACATAGTAAGAGTCAATGATCCTGCAGTGTACTCACTAATGATTTCTGGAAAGTGATCCTGACACATCCCAAATCAAATCATTTCGTTCTTAAATAAAGTTTTGGCTGCAAGCTCATATAGAAAATCACTTTCAGTCAAATAACAACTCTCATGTATAGAATCACCAGTTTCCAGTTCTTTGGAGAATCACGAGTATAGATCCTTAGTTCATTTTAGAAAATTATTTCATGGAGACCATTCCCGACAAAGCTCTCCTAGAATAACTTTGGGTCTAGCTTAGCTGAGGTTATAGTAGTTTTTTCCCTGCACTAGCATGTGTGTTTGCCGCCGGCTACGTCTCTTGATTGCAACATCCTCCACGTGCATTTAATTTGTGTGTCTAGCTAGCTGTTCCATCCGATGGAGGATGGACGACCGACTTTTGTACTTAGTAAATAACTATGAGCTCTTTTATAATGATTGGCAAGTACCAGCTGGTACTACCAGGTACTTGTTGGTACTTTAAGTACTTTTCCTGGTACTTACAGATACTTTTAACTAGAATTTTGAAAAAATAAATAAATAATAATAAGGGTATATTAGTATTTCTATATACCCTGATTAGAATATACCCTCTCACAACATATCATGATAATTTTTTTTGCGCTGCCGCCTCCCCCACATATGCGGAAAAAGACGTATATACCCTTTCTTTTTAATTTAAAAATAAAATAAAATAATTAGGTGGGCCCATTTATCCAGTACTTGGTCCCACAATTTTGGTACTTTTGGATGGGTACTTTTAGATACTAGACATTTTTCCTACCGTTGGATTCTATATCATGGTAGTATCATGGTACTTGACAATCATTGTAAAAGAGCTCAATAACTATATATATTCCACTGTAGTGAGATATGCGTGTTGGTAGAAGAAGCACGGCACGGAAATATCTCTCCATGAGATGACTAGGACAACGCCCGGCGCCGGTACAGTACGTCGACCAACCGTGCAGGTCCAGGTACTACGTACATAGCCCTCGGCTCGAGGCCCACAGCAATAAGTCCATCGTCATATCACAAAGGAGTGAGCTGGGTCGCGTGCGCGGCAACTTGACTTGATCACCCACACCACTCAAGTGGCAATGCTAGCACGACGCGGCCGGCTATTCTGAAATCTGAATGGAGGAGTACGCGTGCGTCACTTCTCAAGTTGGTTGTCATGTACTGAATCTTTAATTTTCGTTCTAACTACTCTCCCCGTCCTAAATTTTAAGTCGTTTGACCTTTTCAACATCAACTTTGACCACTCGTTTTATTTAAATTTTTTTTATAAAATATCATATTTTTTTTGTTATGACTAGCTTTTGTAATAAAAGAATTTCAAGAATGACTCAAATTTGATTATATTTATATAATTTTTTTAATAAGCCTAGTGGTTAAAGTTGGTTTAATCACTATTTGGGTCGGAAGGAGCAGGTAACTATGGAGTAGTAGTACGCGTGATCACCGGCCAGCACGGCCGTATCGTCGTGACGCTCAGCTCGATCCGCTCCCAGTTCTTTTTTTCCAAGTCGTGTTACCAAGGTGAAAGCGAAGTTCTGACTTATCTGGAAGAGCTGAATCAGCTGAATTGTCGCTGCTTCAGTCATTCCCGCACGTATCTCTTCGATCACCGCAGTAAAGAAAACAGCTGCATCATTGCATTGCACGACAGATCGTGGTCGGAGGCGAAGCGGAGGACGATGCATAGTCGGCTCTGCTCAATGGGGGCGTCCACGTCCCCCGACAATCTGGGGTTTTCTTATTGCCGCGCGAGTCAACATCCGGAAGGAAAACGAAGCCAATCGATTTCCTATATTTACTTCCTACGCCCACTGGCCTGGAAGAGCTTATCGTGATTGCATGGCCGCAGTTATTCCTAACCACCCTGGCGTGTAACCCCCAAAAAGAAAAAGAAAAAGAAAAAGAAAAAGAAAAAGAAGAAGCTACGAGTCTAGGACCAGGCGAGGACGTTGCCTTGTACCACGTCTTTGTCTTCACTGTTACTGCAGGACGGCTGGTGAAAAGGAGAGCCAAGGCGAAGCGGACATGCGCACGTACGCAGCTTGCAGGAGGCGCTAGCTGCACGTGAAATTTCCAAGATTTTTGTTTAATTTGTCGTGCTACTTGATCTCCCTTCCCTCCTGTTACTATTTCTATCATTATTAGTATACTATTTATGTTATTATTTGTATATAAAAACATTCTCATCATGTCTCTATGTATATGTATAAGAAGAGATTCGAATACCAATTTTTATGGTCATGTAACTCAAAGCCTCAAACATAGTGTCCCATTAACTACATATGGATGTGTGATGCAAAGTATCTTTAGAGTATTGTGTATTTGTGTTATAATATTTAATAGATGAAAGAAAGTATGAGTACGTACTCCATGGATAATTAACTATAATTATCAGCTATAAATCTTATTTGTATATTAATTCTAATAAATTATAAGGAGGCACGAGTTGATTGGCTAGTTCAAATAACTAAAAGAACTCAAGCATAAAGCATAAAAAGATCAGAATGAGACGATATGTACATCAACCACATAAAAAACGAAGACGACAAATGAAGAGATTTGGAGCAAAGACAACTCGTTCTTTTTATTCTTACTCGATTTTTTTTCGTTTCTTTGGGCTGATCAGCCCAAACTTCTTTTGGGTCAATAGGCCCATTACTTGTCATACGAAGGCCGATAATAGCTGAGACCCATAACTTCTTTTGGGTCAATAGGCCAATTACTTCTCCCTGTTTCTCATCAAGAAAAAAACCCCATAACTTCTCCCTTATCGTGGAAGCCGTTGCGATTCCGCAGCATCGTGTGAGCGCGCCCTCGCGCTACAGCTCCACACTCGCCGCCGCCTATGATGACGGCGACTACGAGCGCCTCATGGTGTCTCCCGCCTGTGAGTGGCCCGACATGCCTCCTCTGTTCTCACTTCTTGGTATCCTGCGTGTATTTGCCTATTGCGATTTGTTTGGATTTTTGGTGGCCTGACCTAGATTTCGTTGGCCATGGAGTCACTTCATTGTTTTGTAAGTGCTGTAGGATTCCTGGCCCCAATTGTGTGAGCTGATTCCGGAACAACCATTTTTCTATGTTGATCTTTTTTTTTGCTGGATTATAAGTTTATAACATTATAAGAAAATACTGCCAGATCTTTCTTGTAAGTAAGTGCCGACGAGAACATTGATCGATCCAGAAGTGACACCAGTTCCAGCTCCACGGTATTCTAAATGTTGTCGATAACTCTTATGATTTCGTTTTTTTGGTTGAAACGTGAGAGTACAATAGGAGAATACAATTTGGAGGCGTATTATTACATAATTAGCGTATTGTTTGATAATTATCTCCCTTCTGCAGCCAAAGGGAAAGCTCAGTGAGTCAACAATGGTGTTGCTTTCCTTTGCTATTTAAGTAAAGTGTTCATAAGAAGGTGGACATAATCTAATGTTTGCACGGTTCTGGGCTTCTGGCCATTATGTGCTGCTTATTCGATTATATGGTTACTTTCTTGGCAATGATATAGTTCTGTGTCAGATGGGCACAAGCTAAAGGGAAGCTTGAACAAGGAAGGATCGAAAATTTCTTTTGTGTAATAAGAGCCTATATCATTTTGATGCATCTTTGTCGCACTTGTACTGTTGAGTGCCCTAGTCAGTGTTTCTTACTTACTAGACGGGCTAGATTTAAACTAAAGAGAGAACAGAGTTTTGAAGCACGAAAATAAACAGTTTGATGAGTTGGAAACTTTTTCTGTAGAAAATAGGACGTGGAGCCATGGATTGCATCGATGCATCTCTTGTGGAAGGCATCAACAATTTTTTGTTAAGAGGCATATGTTTTGTGTGGTTGTACGACTTCTTATTTTAATTAGAAAAGAAACTTTTTTACCTCCCTGGACTTAGAGTCGAGTTTGCGTTTCCAACTTAGATTAAAAAACCATCCGTTCTAACTCCTTAAACTCTTGAAACCAGACATGGGACCACACAAGATCAAAACCAATCTATCATGTCACCTAGCCTAGCTTACCTGAATCTCTCTACTCCTTTCCACACCAGTCCCCATTTTATAGCTCGACGAGATGATGACAACGCCTGCAACTTCCGATACTTCTCCTCCACCACGTCTGGCTTGCGGTCGCCACCTTCTAATCCTCTTCCATGTTGGACATGAATGTCCACAGGTCGGCCGATGACCTAGCAACAACGATGTCCATGTTGGAGGCAATAACTATTGGGTGGCCAAAAGTCTAGCTACCTGCCCCCCTCTCGGTAGCTTCCAATCGACTCACCACCAAGCCATCGTATGTACTCTTATTCTAGCAATGTCCTCTCCCCCTACCATTGCTCCACTACGCTGCAACTCAAGGTCCTGTGAATTGGAAATTTCACCAATGGTTTGAACCCACGACGATTGATGGAGGACCTATGGACGGTGAGGTGAGATGAGGCTACAATCGGCAGATGTGCAAATCTCAATGATTTGCTTTTTAGTTAACCGAGCCTCAAATACAAAGCTTTTATCCTTTTGTTTGCTTTGGCTTTCTTTGCTGCTTGCATTTTTTTTGTACCCTTGAGATGCAAATCCCTCAGGTACCACATGTGAGGCAGGAGAAGGACATCAGATGTGCTATGGTCATCTTTTTTTTTTGAACGAACGAGAACGGGATTGTGCCTATTTTATTGATAGAGAAGGAAAAAGAAGCCGGCGAGCCAGTTACACGCGTGTAAGGTTTATTCTCCCATCATTATAGACTCTAAGGACCTAGCCCCTGCTCTAATCCAGGCTGAAGCCTCGTTCTTTATTTTGGCTATTAAGCTAATGGTCGACTCCTCTTTGTGTTGGAAAATCCGCGCGTTTCTCTCCTTCCACACTTCCCATATGATCAGCATTACCAGTGATCTAGACGCTTTCCTGGAAAGGCCAGGTGTGGCCGTCATCCCTGCTCACCAATCCTGGTTTGTATCGCTCTTCTCCCAGCTTGCGGGGTGAAGAAGCGATTGTTGTAGCCACTCGCTTACCAGGCCCCATATCCTTCGTGTGTATCAGCAATCCGCGAGTAGATGTCCCTCCATTTCCATGGTGCAACGGCAGAGGGGGCATGTTGGGCTGTGATCCCATCCCCGAGTTGCCAGGCGGTCTGATGTCCAAATCCTGTTTTGCAGGATGAGCCACGTGAAGAGTTTGCATTTTGGCAATGCCCATGTTTGCCAAATCGAGTTGAGGCTAGGCTCCTTGACGCAGGTAACGAATTGGGCCTTGTAGGCCGAAGATGCTGAGTATTGACTGTCTTTGGTCAACTTCCACGTGATGGCGTCTTCCTGCTCCCCCAATCGGCTGGTTCGGCGAATTAGGTCCCACAGGGCTGCACATTCATGAAATTGAGTCGTCGATATACCGTTTTAGAGGTTAAGGTCCCTGATCCAAGTGTGGTTGTCAAGGGCTTCAGCTACAGCCTTGTTCTTTCTGGTGGAGATAGAGAAGAGTGTGGGGGCAATGTCCTTCAGGCGTTTGCTGTCGATCCATCCATCATACCAAAACTTAGTTTTGTGACCGTTCCCCACTCGGATTGTCGTACTAGACGCAAATAGCTTCTGATCAGTGTCGTCACATGGGAGTTTAGTGCCTACCCAAGTTTTGTGGGCTGAGACCCATTGATGCCATAGCCAGCATAGGAGGAGTGCGTGGGCGAAGCGATCGAGGTCTAACACTCCAAGCCCGCCATTTTCAGTTGGCAAACATGTGCGTGTCCAGTTGACCTTGCATTTCCCCCCGTTAGGGTGGTGCCGGCAGCCCATATAAATCCCTTTCGCATTTTGTCAGGGTCATCTATTACCTCTTTGGTTGGTTTGAAGACCGTAAAGGTGTAGACCGGCTGTGATGTGAGGACTAATTTAGTGAGACACACTCTTCCCGCTTGCGTTAGGTTTCGACCGTTCCATGTAGACATTTTCCTTGCTGCCTACTAGTGGTTGGAAGTCAATTCGTCTGAGCCGCTTAACCGAAAGGGGCAGGCCTAAGTATTTGACGGGGGCTGCTTGGGACTTAATGTGCTATGGTCATCGGGGCTGCTTGGGACTTGGAAGGCACATGGGCTCACGACATACTATGCTCAAATTAGTTCACCACCACCTGATTCGCTTGTCTACCACCTAGATTAGCACACTCGCTACCCCAATTAGCTTGTCGGCCATTGGATTCCCTCATCCACCATCCAATTCATTCATGTGTCCAGGCCCATCGAGCACTCAGCTAGCAAGAACATGGCACCATATCACACAATACCAGTCTGGAATCCAGTCTGCGTGGGCCTTTGTGCGGTTTGGAAAGTTTTGGGAGTCAAAACAGATGGTTTTAGAGTGAAGGACGGAAACTCAGACTCGGCCCATAGTAGGTGGATATGACTTTTTTTCCTTCCCATTATTATCTTCTTAGAATAATTGATAGAGACATATTATAGACTACTTAATGTTCTAAACCTACCCCTGGTGCTACGTTAAAAGCTGCTTCATGTATACATAACTGCATATCCAATTTGGAGGAGAATAATGATGCTGCCTCTAGGAAGTCTATGTCATTTTAGTAGCCATGTCATAAGATTTCCTTGGAGAGTTGTATCTTCTATTGGACATGCCATTCATTTTGGTAGTTCTTAAATGTTCACATATCTATTTCTAGTTTTTTTGGACCTATTCACATTGCTCTATATTTTGTGGTGATTATGCAGCTAATATGATTGTGGTGATTAATGCTAAATTATGATTGTGGTGAGTAATGCTAAAATTACCTCTGAAATTCTAAAAAGCTTTAATTGTAAAAAAATAACTTGTATCCTATTTTAACTCCTCCAAGTTGCCTATAAAATACGGGTGTTTTCTCTTTCGAAATATTTGACAACAAGAGGTAGGACTTAGAGTCCTAGCTAGCGACACGATTCTATGGCTGGTAGGGAAATCTCCAACCCTGAAGACTGCTATCCTTATACCATAGCCTCACCAGGATCTGCGGTAAGGCCTAGCATAATATTTCCCATGCAGCCACAAAACTTGGGAACAATCTACAAGTGTTCATTTTGCCCCAAGACTTTCAAAAGTCTGCAGGCTCGTGGTGGGCACCAGAATGCACATAAAAAGGAGGTTTCTGTGCTTAGGAGGACTTTGGAGGAGGAGATGGGAAACAAACGTGCCAAACGAGCTCTTAGTGTTGCGGATACACCTGATGTCGGTGCAAGCCTTGATGTTGACATCAATTTGTGATTTTTTTATCTCTGTTATCCTAAACCAAATAAACCTTCGCTTGAAATGAGCCTATATCCTAGACCGTTTTCATTTTGTTATCAAAGAGATTAGGGGAAGATGGTTGCATATGCTTCCGCTTGATGTTTTCATTTTTTATGTTATAATATTTCAATGTATTAGGTAAAGCTGCTCATGGAAAAAAATCTCCTGGGGCTCTTATTATTTAGTTCTTTTGTTATTTCATTGATCTCTCTCCTTTCAATTTTGCCTGTGTTTACCTAATAGTTATACATTATTCAAGGGAAAATTTGTTTTGTAGCATGGAAAGAACTCCATTTATGAAACACTACATCAAAAGGCCTCCGTCCTGTAAAATACCACTTAAATAAGAACCGTTACGTGAAAATATCATTCTTTCAACTTTGGTGCTAACATTGTAATCCCTTTCATGTCCACTCTTCTAGAAATTAAAATGTAAATGCACTCCATGTTCTATGGCCACAGTCATCCTTGAGCTATGGTATGTTGCCACACGGCCCATGGAAGTGAAATTTGCATGCTAATTGTCTGGAAACCTATAAGTTTCGTTAAGCAAAAACCTTCCATGGACATAACGAGTTTGCATCTAGCAAGATTTTTTGGGTGCCAAGAGGAGCTCATGGCATTGATTTGAGTATAGGAGCAGAAGCCAAAGAAATGGAGCAGAGAACAATGGACATGCCACTGCACTATGGAATAATTTAATGACGGGGAGTGTCTTGCTGAGCTCTACTCTCACCGGGAGTTAGAGAGGAGCAGAGATACATTTGGTTGCGAGGTTGCAGTAACCACCTCCCTGGTATATGACGTGGATTTCATGTTAAGAATGTACCTTTCACACTATCAACAAAAAATAAAGTTCCAAAGAAAAAGTGATGCCCATGTAGTGTGGATCCTATGTGACATTGTGGGATTCCGAACAAATGATTATTTGTGGTTGCATGTACCCCGATGTTGTGCCCTTGATAAGTTTGATGTTGTCCCAATAACATTTTAGTGTAGGGACAACAATGTTGTTGTCACATGATTCCAAACAACTATCGGTCCCGTGCATGTATAGTTATGCCACCATTTGTTCTTTTATTTCCTCTTAAGTCACAACAACACTAATTAATCATACTATAGTATTTTGGAGTTTTTCAATCTATAGGTTTTCTTCCATTTGAATTCTTTTGAAGCTATCTATTCAGTTCGTTAAGTGTTGTTCCTATATAATAAACTTATATGGTGATATCGACAATGGCAAGGACATATGCATCTTAGACTTATCGGACTACTAATTTTATCTATAGGAAAGTGGGGCCTTAAACATCATGTCTAAGAGATGCCATATCATTAGAAAACCTCCAGTTATAGTCTCTTCAACTAAAGAATATCAAAATGTATCAAAACTTCCAAAAGTACTATATTGTGGATTATCAAGATGATGGGTGCTGACCTAACTATTATGGGATGTGATTTTGTAATTGGAGAATATTTTCCCACTCCTTAGCCGTAAAAAATATGTGGCCATGACAAAGGGAGTGATTTAGTGGACTAGGATTGGCCGGTGATAGAGTCGTGGAAACATTTGTCGATTCCTATTTTGGACCTTAGCTCCATGGAACAATATGCTAGGATTGATCGGACATTAGAGTTGTGGAAACATATGTTGATTCCTCTGTTCGTAAACTTTGGCGCCCTCTTGATTTATATGGGCCTGAATTACTTTCCCAGAATTGTTTGATACGACATGAAACTAAATTGCTAATCTCTTTGCGGAAAAGATAGTCACACTAGATAAATATTAGAGGACATCTATATGAAAATCTTGTAGGCTACCTTACGGAAGTTTTAGTTTGGTGGAAGTTGAGTAGCCTTAAATGTTAAAAAATTGCTATCTCCCTCTATTAGGGCTGAATGGACTGTGTCACCTAAGAACGGGAATGAATTAGGTGTTATAAAAACTAAGGGTCCGATTGCACATGTGAAACTCTATGTGTTATATCTAACACATCAAGAGTTTTACGCAATAGGTTTGATCCTATAGACACAATTGGTGATTTTAGAAGTGGTAAAGGTGAAATGTAAAGTGAAATATATAATGCTGAAAATAAGTGATGTTATTTGGATGGATTCTAATTCTTCTTGGAACCCAGAAATCTTCAAATATACATCTTGGCAAACACATTAGTCTCCATGGTTACGTTGTCACTTAACCACCAAAATCACAAATTATGACCTAAGAACATTTTCATTACAAGTAGTACATTCCAATTCTTTGTACCATATGGCAAATGATGAGTGCCATAAAAAATTCTGACAATCTTTTACTGTTTTCTCTATTTGAATCGGTACATACGTAATGTCATCTTGAATTCCTCACTTTTGTACATCTACATAATTTTGCATTCTCATCAACATGCCACATTGGAGCTTGCGTGTATATGTATAGTATATAATTATTCCATTAGAATGTAAAAAACCTCTACTGTAAATTCTTCAATATTTACAAAAAGGATGCAAATTTGTTACAAACTTTTAACCTAATAAATTTCTAAACAAATAGACATTATAATTAATTTGGTAATGGCTTCATGTCCTGTAACCCCATATGAGGTTCGAGGTCCCATTCTTTAATCTTAGCGTATGGATGCATGGGAAGGACACATATTGATTTGGGAATAGTTGAGAAACACGAAGATACATGCATTAGGCAAAACTATATGTGTTAACCCCAATGCTTGAGGTACGGGGCTGCCACAACTCTTGTGGCCTGCATTGCCATTGTCGGAATCCTGAAATGTGCGTGTGTTAGTAAGAAATTAGGGGCATTTCCCTAATCTCATATATTTTAGGTATCATTATTGCTTGCTGGATGGTGGTTTTAAAGTGCAAGTTTTTATGGTTCTATTGAGATAATTACAGTTGCAGGTTTTTCCATTGGTATAGCCAAACCCAACACTGATATCATGCTATCCCTTGTGCTCGACAATGTTGCTTGTTGGCAACGGTGGTATGGCCATGCACGGCCATGTGTGAACATGCAGCTAGTGTGGGTATGTGCATCCCTTGTCACCTTATTAGAATATTGAATTACACTCTTGTACAAAGTTAGGTTGTGCCATTATGCTCTCAATTTTGTTCTTACAAATAGAATGCCAGTGCACGATATTTTCCGCAACCAACTTGATAGTGTTCCTGTCTTGATGCCTACAACCATTGATGCCTTCAAATGATCACATCTATGATATGCCTTTATGGCATATATATGGCTATAGATAGAGGCTGCCGGTGTTTAATGAAAACAGAGGATACTGGCTTGATAATAGCCGGCTTGCCTGCACTATAGCCCCTACCTTGGGTTGTGTGAAAGTGGTATCTTATACGGGAAGGCTTTCTTTAGTTAATACTAAACCATTTTTAATATAAGAATTTGGATATGTTATCTCACGTACAAGTCAAATAGGCGGTCGATACATCATTCTCATTAATATGATGCCATGATCCGTCCATCTACGATACTATTTTAGAACAATATAACCAAGAGATTTGCTATTTATTTGCTAAAATATATAGTATAGATTGAAATATTATTATATGTTATTTGATATATTTGACCTTACTATTAAAGAATCACTATTTGACTTAATATCATATAGTTGTATTCCAATTAATTGAAAACACGGCAAAAAGATTTGCCATGGGGCCTATAAATACCTTTCTTGATGCTTTTCATTCTTTGTATCCAAGATCGCTTGTCCTAGTTCATATTAGCAAGTAGCAAGATCCTTCTTTCATATCAAGCATTAGCAACTGTTGTAGAACACAAAGTTTGTCCCTATGGATCCCACTAAGTCCAACGGAGAGTGGAGTGCCTCTGAGATCGAGATGGTGAAATCACTCATCGCTAGGTATAATACTAGCAACAATTGCAATGATAACATGAACAAGAAGCACATTGACATTGTCACTGAGGTCCATGCAATGCTCCCCATGAAGGACAAGCTTCAAGTAATCCGCTTGTATGTTGATCTTATAATGGAGATGATGCCAAGCGGCACCAGCAATGACTCCTACTACCATGGGGCGTCGGGCAGGGCGAACCCTGTGAACATCAACATGGAAATTCCAGTGGAGGATCCAGCCGTGTACACTACGAGGGTGGCACAAGAGGCACCACGCCGGCAACCCCCTCCTCGTATGGAGAGGCGCACTGGATTTTGGACCACGGCGGAGCACAGGTTATTAATTCTGCTAGATGTTATTCAATACTCTTACATCAACATCATGTGATCATTTATTTATCTTTGCATTTTTTTAAAATGTCTAGTACATACTTCATGTCAATTATTATTACACTTCTAGTAATATGGTGTGGGATACATTTCCTAAATTTGACGCACAAAAAAAGGGTAAATCTCATTAGTTTAGTAGGCACTCTAGATGAGAGGGTAGGAAAGAGTGGGTTAGAGTTTAGAAAGTGGGTTTTAGTAGGTGACTTGAATAGTAGAGAGAGCAAACAACATAGGGACTTTAAGGCATGAGGGTTGTAGGTGCTAGGGGTGGGCATAATTTCCCGAACCCGATCCCGAATTACCCGAACCCAAATTACCCGATCACTATTTCAGGTATGAAGTTGAGAAACCCAAATTTATTTTGGGAAATTCAGGTAATAATCCTGGGTACCCGAATTCCCAAATTACCCGAACTTAACTAAAAGTATAATCTGTCTTTACCTCCACATCAAAGAAACCTAACATATTTGGCTGCTAGTTCATTTGATCTATAAGTTTACTTATTTATTTGATCTATGCCATATTGATTTGAGTTTTTCTTTGATCCATATATCATTGAGTTGTTGTATGTTGGGGAGATATGAAGAGAGAGTGCAATATATTGGGTAGTTCGGGAAAACCCGAACCCGATATTTCGGGTACCCAAAAATTCGGGTAGTTGTTTTTTCGGTTAAGTTCGGGTAGCAGTTTAGAAAACCCGAATTACGAAATACCTGAATTACCCAACCTGAAATACCCAAATGCGCACCCCTAGTAGGTGCTAGAGAACCACTAGTGGGGACATTGACAATTTGGAGCTTTAATTAACATGAATAGGTTAAGGTAGTTGGGGAAGATGTAGCAGACCAACAAATGGAGGAAGTTGGTGGCAATAAGCAATCATGTGTCACTTTTGAACGGGTAAGTGTTGATGGAAGGAATAAAAAGGCCTCTCACATTGAGAAAAAAAGGAAAAAGAAAATAAAAGCGACACATTAAAGATAGCTTAGCTTGTGGAACGATGATTGTTTTGAAGCATGGACTTCTAGTGATGTTCTAACTGATTTTGAACATACAATGGAGATCTAAATTCCTATCACTGCAGGTTGTTCCTTCGTGGTCTACATGTGTACGGTCGTGGCAACTGGAAGAACATCTCTAAGTACTTTGTCACCACTAGGACACCCGTGCAAGTCTCGAGCCATGCCCAAAAATACTTCCGGAGACTAGGTAATGATGTCCCTCAGCAGCGTCATAGCATCAATGATGTTGGCTTATATGATGCTGAGCCTTGGGCTCAGAACAACACTTCTACCTGGGCGGGGTTCACCTTCACTGGCGCTGCCTACAACCAAAACCGCTATGGTGCTAGTGACCGTGCTAGTGGCCAACACGCCACTATAAACAACCAGCCTCATGTCCAGTCATCCATCCTTTATCACACCAGCCAGGCCAATAACAGCAATGAGGTGGCCGCTTGGGCTAATGACCAGCAGATAGGGGCTACAAGTTCTTCTGTGGCTCCAGTGATGGAGGGGGGTAGGGACTCCCATCAGGCTAGGTCCAATGATCAGTCAGGAGATTTCTTTCCTGGTCGTATGATGAATATGGATATGATCTAGGTGTCACATGTGATCTAGTGTATCCTAATAAGATGCATGTCAACCTAGCTTGTTGAATACTATGTATGGAGGTTAATTGTGGTACTGTTATATGTATTTGTTTGTGTTTTATTATGGTAGCATTTGTGCTATCTATTTAATATATCGACTATGTTTGCATAGACATTACCTTACTTGCTTAATTTGCTAGCACATCTTCGACCACATGACCTTCTCTCTTTTGAGGATCCCTTGCTACCCTGTCCCATCTCTTTGTACATTCTCAAGCTTCTCTAGCTAATCTTTCCAGTTGGAGACTTTGCCACCAGGGGCGCCGAGCCAACAACCACTATTTGTCAAGGGTAGTACTGGGTCGGTTACACCCTAAGGGCGAGGCACTTCCTAATAGAGCACAACCCCCTTAACCTAAACTCTAGAGGGTTATGAAAATAATAAGTCTCGTTACTAAGTGATCCGAAAGCGCCAGCCCTTGAAAGATGCACCAATTCTCATGCATTGGAATATAGGTGTAAGGTAAGATGTGCCTACACTGCGAACTATGTAACAAGTGATGTCTTTCTTCTATATTGTTGTTGTGGGGCCACACTGTAAACTTTTAGAGTTGCCATTACCAAATAGGAACCACGTGGTGATAATTGATGTGACATTATTGATTGGACTGGAACCGAGGCCACAAAAGCAAACTGTAAAAGTTGAAGTCACCAGATGGGTTGGTGATATAGTTCGGTGACTCTGGACGTCAATCAGGTTCTCCTACGCCATGGCCCATGGGTGTTGGCAGCATACGAGCCTGCGGCACTAGCACAGACAATGCAAGAAGATGATATATTGCAGAGAGCAAAGCAGGGGCAATGTTGGTCCATCACAAATGACATACGACCATTGTCGGGGCCGACAACCATCTCAAAAACTTGTGTGTGGCCACATACCGCCCAGCTCCTCCACCCACCTTCGTTGGCGTTCCCTTTCTTGTCAGGCTATTGCTGGTGATGCTCTGGCAACAAGCTCGTTTGCTACGGCTGGCCGTGGCGCAGACCAACCTAACCGCGAGAGTCACCTTAACGCCGCCTGGCTACATCACCAACCCGTCCTGGACATTTAGATTTGGCTTCCACCCCCACGACTCCAACCTGACCCACGTGGTTACGCTCTGGTGATTCCTCCGAGTCCGTGGTGTGCTTTGTGAAAGTCACCCTTGGGTGCCACGCCCAATGCCATAGCATAGTCTGTCCTGAGCGTAAAGGCCGATGGTCAGCTCAGACTCGCCAGGTACTATGGGCGCCATCACCGAGACCTGAGCGTGGGTTTGTGCTCGCTCTCCATGACTCTGACAACCACTAGTTCCTTAGCGACACCGGGTCACCAACAACCAGGTGTTGTGGGAGAGCTTCTCATACTCAAGGGACCACGCTCCTGTCGGGCTACTCCCTACTCTATGACATTGCCTGGTCACAAGGGAAGGTGTTCGCCAACAGTGGCGGAGCCAAGGCCCAACTACAGAGTGGGCCAAATGCCATTCCTTTAGAACTGTTCAGCACAGGCCGGTTCAGCGCCTGGCAGCCGTCGTCCTCTGCGTCGACCTGTTCACCGGCGACATCTTGCAAAACGCATACTGGGCTACGGCGACCAACAGCCCCTGGCGGCAACACGACGATCACCTTCGATCTATGACCAGGACGATCTCAGGCCTCAGCTACACACTCTACAATGGCGCCCTTAACACCTTGATTCCGCCAATGGTGAGCTCCGCCGCCGGCAACTACTTCCTTTTCGCCAGGATGAATCCCGACGGCATTAAGACCGTAACTACTCCCGCCAACTGCCGGCGAGAATAGTCGTCCGGCACGCTCCATAGCAGTGGCAGAGCCACCAATATAGTAAGGCCTCCTCCAACGGTGGTAAAGCTGCTAGCTCATGTCAGAATTTCTCCGACGTGGAGGACAGAGAACCTGCAAAATGCACGAGCTAGCGAGCCTGCAAGCGGCAAGCACGCACACTCTCTCAAAAAATTACTATCTCTGACTTGCTAGTCCTACATCCTCCAAGCGGTATAGATTAGAGTTTTTTTTATTTTTTTGTTTTGTCTTACGGACACATCGGTCGGCTCTTTTGCCACGTCGTTGGAGGTGGCCTAAGGTGCGGCATATACGCAACAACTGCCGCTGCTTGCTGATTCGTGGATGCATCTAGGCTCGTGATGGTGCATGCATCCACCATGGTGGGGTTTAGGAAAACATACCCCACCCTACAACTCTACAAGGTCGGGCCCTGGCTCCGTCACTGTTGGCAAACACCTTCCCTTGTGATCGGACTATGTTATAGTGGAAGGTGAAAATAGACTTTTTCCCTTGCACGTAGGACTTAATATCTTGCATTTGATTGATATGAAAGTCATGGTCAAGTGACACTCCTATTCTATTAAATTATGTAGCTAGGCAAGTATGGTCCTTGTAGTGACAACGGGCACTCGTATTCTATTTGTTCAAGTAGCCAATTACCAAAACTGATATTACAAGGCAAACAAAAGTACCTGCCACATCTAGTCCACAAAAGGACTCGCCAGTAAACTTCCCAAGAGGTCTGACTTCTTGGTTATTTTCCTGTGAAAACTTACCTATAGGAATGTAATCGTTTGGAATGTTTTCGTTCCTTTTACTGTGAATCAAACCATAGCAAAGCCACAAATCCTTAGGAATCAGAACCCTTCAAAAATCATTTGCCAATCCTCCAATCCAAAGGCGCCCTTAAACTTGTATCAACAAACGGACAAAGATATGCTGATAAGTTTTGAATTGTGCAACTTGCATTATGGAAATGCAAGTTAAGAAGACATGGGTCTTCAGCCACCGAAAACTTCAGTCCACCCTGTCTGCTTCCCCAAAAAGATATACCAGCCTGACTGCCTGACAAAGCCCTGAACCTAAGAAAAACAAAAGGAACTCTGAAATCATAAACATACCTGCATTCAGAAAGCTGGCTAAATCGAAATGCATCACGGTGGAGTTTAGGAAAACATACCTTCAAGTTCAGAGAACACGGAACATCTTCAGGAAGAGCTGGTCGGAAATATAGTCAATAGATCATTCAGCCCTATCTGACAAGATTGAAAAATCTCAGTAGAAGCAACATATCGTTTAACTAAGTAAACTTCACTGGAAACTAGGAAACAAGAACTATCAACGAGGAAATGGTGTGACTTTAGATGCTTAGTACACACTCTGCCAAAGAATTATAGGCAGAAGCTTGTAAATCAAAGTAGACGCAGAAATTGTAATGTCATGAACAGCACACCACATAAGAATCCCATGAAGGGAGTATTATGTACCTGTAATTTCTTCTCAGGGATATGAACAATCTTGTTCCATTCAGCACCTTCCTTCCTTTGAAGCTGGCTGTCAAGCTCTGGATGGCATTTGTACAAAAAAATCGTCTGTGTAGAAGCTGGCAGGCCATATTCGGGGAGAAACCTCATCATTGGACACCCACATAGAACTAGTTTCTCAAAAGAGCCCATTGTATTCAAGTCAGCTGGCAAGGAGCAGAAATTGTAACAATCTGCAACAACCAACTCCCGGAGAGCAGTAAGATTTCTAAATCCGTCCAATGAAGCTAGTTCATTGCAATCTTTAATGGTTATTGTTTCCAGAGCAGTGAGGTGGTGGGGTCCAGAAGCAAATGACAATGAGGTCATCAAATGGCAGCTATTGAGCACCAGTTCTGAGAGACAAGTTAAGCCTTGCAAATACCTTGGTAATACATTGTAATGAACTTTGCTTTGAGCTATTTCAATATGGCAAAGAGATGGAGGAAGGAAATTTTTGTCCTGGTTTTCAACTGCTTCCATACTGATGGATGAAAGTAACGTTGAACAGTTGCTAATCCTTAACACATGAAGAGAGCTAAGTCGGTAAAATCCACCAGCTGGCATCGGATCTGTGCAGTTCCTCAGGTTTAATTCAGCAACATGAGAAAGCTGATCTGTATTCAGGTTACTCATGAAGCTGTAGGAACTGACAAAAAAGATCAACCGTGACACTGTAGCAATTAGTGAATCAATTAAACAAGAGACCGGTAGGGAACCAGATGCTATTTCCACTTCAACCCTTGGTGTTGCACTAAAGGCTGGCGTTTCTCGAAGCTTAGGACACTTAGATATGTATAGCCTTTCAAGACATGGGAGCAAAGAACCATCATCAATTCCAGACCACCCTTCCCAGTTGAGCATGCCATCAAACATAATGTCTTCTAACATTGGAAAGCCCTTTATCTCACCAGTCCCATAGAATTCTTGACCTATCTGCCTGACAGAATGCATGCCTCTCAGTTCAAGATACTTGAGCACAGGAAGCTGCCCAAGAGGGGGAAATTGTATCCAACTCATGCAGTTCTTAAGAACCAAGGAATTCAGTCCAGTAAGCCAATTTGTCTCAAACCAAGTGGGTGATCTTGTTCCTCTGTATCCAATGATCTTCAGCCGGCTAAGATCAGGGTGAGGTCTAAGGGCATTCAGCACATCATAATCTAGTTCAGAAGTTAGAGCCCTCGCATGGATGCTCCACTCGAGTTCCAAATATTCGATATGCTCGTTGCAGTCTAGGCAGGCATTGATTGCCTCTTGCTGATGTTCAACATTCTCAAGAAACCGAATTTTTATTTGTCCCCTGATATTTTGTATCTCCTTTATTATCTCTCCTAATCTGTAGCCGCTCTCCTTCTTGATATGGAACTCACCTTGGCCATGAAGAACAGTTTGTCCTGCAAGACCAGAAATTATTGTACCGCCAATATGGAAAAGGTAAGCTTTTCTCAAATTGAGCAGATTCCTCTTCATGTTTTCAGGAAGATTGATGCATTCACTTTCCCGGCAGGAATGTCCTACTGTGGCCAAGACCTCCAGCTGGTAGAGTCTACTCAATGATGTTTGCCATGGTCTCTTAGGAACCCGGAACTCGAAATAACGCAAATGTTTAAGAACTTCGATTGATGTAGGTAGCTTGTCCAAGCAACAACCACTCAAGTCCAGCACCCGTATGCTTTTCAACTTCTTGAAT
The DNA here is from genome assembly GCA_015342445.1 of Digitaria exilis. Classification (NCBI taxonomy): domain Eukaryota; kingdom Viridiplantae; phylum Streptophyta; class Magnoliopsida; order Poales; family Poaceae; genus Digitaria; species Digitaria exilis. The sequence goes on from JACEFO010002477.1 coordinate 1,252,877, forward strand.
ATATCATTTGGAAAGGAAGCATTTATGCAAGGCCATGGTTTCCTGAAAACAATCAAGGTACGCAAATTTCTCAACTCTGCTTTCTTTATGATACTTAACAAATTTACTGATATTGATAAATGGCGAATGTTTGGTGGGATCTCCTTTTGTTTATCATTTTCAACCCTGACATATTCACCCTTTGAAACATTTCGAGCCAAGTCATTGATCAAATCATGCATCACATACTCAGTTGGAAGGTTCAAAAATGAGCGCTCAAAGAATGATCTCTGCACAAGTTCGTCAAAGTAGCCCTTAGCTACATCCTCAATATTGGAATCAGTGTCATATGAATCCTCCTTCTGTACGAAACCCTGGGCAATCCACATTTCAATAAGCATTCTAGGCGCAAAACGCCAGTCCTTTGGAAAAAGACTGCAGAAGCTGAAGCATAGCTTCAACTGGACTGGTAAGTGTTGATAACTCAACCTGAGAACCTTCATGACATCATCAGATATATCACTATCCAGGACTTTCTTCCAGTGGCTTACATCTAAATCGGCATTCAGTAGCCGGCCAATTATCTTCGCTGCTAGAGGCAGACCATTCAATCTCTGACAAATCTGTACTCCTATTTCCTGAAGTTCTGGAAATTGCCCTGGATATTTCTCACCAAATGCATAGTTTCTGAATAGCAACCAGTAATCATCTATGTTCAATCCTCTCAAACGTAAAGGGGGTGTCCTAGCCTGTAGGATGCTGCATGCTTTGTCAGCTCGAGTTGTCACTAAAACCTTTGACCCTTCCAGTCCAGTGTTTAAAGATGACAAGACTTTGTTCCAAAGCAATTCATTTGCCCATTTTGTCTTGTCCTCATCATACCAAACATCATCCAATACGATAAGAAATTTCTTTCCTTCAATCTTTTCACGAAGAGCATTCTGCAATATATCAAATTCAGTAACAGTTCGATAATTTGAATCAGTTAAAGACTCCAAAATCTCCCTTGTTAATCTTATCTCATCATAAGTATCAGAAACAGAAACCCAGATCCTGTGACCGAAGTTCATGCGTATCTGTTCATCTCTGAAAGCCAGCTGTGCAAGGCTAGTCTTCCCAACCCCACCAACACCAACGATGGATATAACATTAATGCTCGAGTCACTGGACACAGGTGCGTTACTGTCATTTATCTCAAACAACATATCTCTCAGCTTATCAAGTTCATCATTTCGACCAAATATATGGTGATTTTCCTTCAAAGGGGAAGTTACCCGCAGCCGTGTTACTGGCAATAACCTTGCAGTGGCATTGTCAAAATTAACAACTTTCAATAAGGTATCTGCTGTCTCTTTGATATTGCCTAGTTTATCCAAAATATCTTCGAGCTTCCACCGGAACTTGTCGGTACCTATCAAACGTTTACCCAAGCGAATACAGGATGAGGTGGCTCGACTCACCGCAGATTGTCTGTCGATCTTGGACTGCAGGACCATGTATTGGAAGCTGTCCAGCACATCAACAGCACTGTAAATGGCATCTTTAAGTTTGCTTAGCAGCTTCCTCTGGTTGCCATCCGTAATCTCCCGTTTCTCAATCACATCCACAATGGTCAGGATCTCTGTGAGCATGGTGTCCAGGCGTTCAAGGTCCTTCTCCTGATCCTTCTTCCAACTAAATTGACCCCTTATGTAGGCCAAAGCGCTGTCTTGCATCTCCCGTATGATTGGCGACAAGAACCATCCCGTAACAGTTAGTTCAGCACCCATCTTGAGAAGAGGTACTATTCCTGCAAATCACAAGATATTCAATTCCAAAGAAGAAAATAAGTTAAAAAAGAACGAACTTATGAAGAAATGGAAGGTAGAAACCTGAGGAGGCTAGCTGAAAGGCCAATTGACAGATCTAGTCTTTTGCGCAGGAGTTGAGGTTGGGAGAAGAAAGATGGTTGTGCTTGGTGTGGAGAGACGGGATAAGAAAGCCGTGCATGTGGGGGCGTGGAGCAGTAGCACTGTAGCAGAAGCAAACAATACTTTGACCGAAGAGCACATGGACCACAGCACACTTGTGGAAGTTTCGTCATGTTTAATATTCTGCGGGCTTTTTAGTTGATGAAATACACTATAACAAATTATGTTGCGAAGTGTGTTTTATAAAAAATAATGAATAATATAAATAGTAGAAAATTGTTGATGAATATTGAAAGATTTATTCTAGCTGGATATATCTGGTCCGGTTTATTATTAAGAAGAAGAAACCTTCTTTGAGTGGTTGCGACAATTACCGTTGAATCCCCTAGTCAACTAGACTAAACAAACTTTGATAGACATCACTTTCTTATAATAAATTATTAGCCTGAAAAGTCAAAGAGAAGATGCATCTGGTCCTTGCCATTGATGGTGCCACCAACCTATGCCATCTTATACGAAACTAGGTTGGTGCTAACCCCGTACCAGTAGAGAATTCGTGTGTGCCGTTGTATGACAAGAAAGCTTTATTGGAAGGATGTAGTTGGCGCTCTGGGAAGCGTGTTCTGTGAAAGGGGCACAATCCTCAGTGTGCCAAGTTGGTGAAAAGTTGACGAATTAAACAAGGGAAACATTATAAAACACACATCTTGAAAACATGAATATATTGTTGCTAGTTGAAATTGACTGATATACTTCCTCCGTCCCATATTAAGTATGTGCAACATTGAAATATCCAGCTAAATTTTATAAAAAAAAACTAGATTGAAATATCTATATAATGATATTTAACTTGTACCACAGACTGAAATATATTTTATATATATTACTAATCAAAATTGTTTCTCAGAAAATAAGAAAGATAGTTATTTTGGGATAGGTGAGTAAGATACAAAGTATAACATCAATCATATCATTGTCTCCTGTTGTAATTATAATCAATTCCATCTTTGAGCAATGGAGGTCTTGAAAAAGTCGACCTCAAATTGCAAATAGCTCAACTCATGAGTCATGCTCGAGCATATTTATACAGGTGGATGCCAAATGCTTGAACCATACAATATCAGCAATCCATAGTCAAGAGATATATGTAATTTTGTTAGACTACCATATCTACTTCCATTAGGCTTCTACGCTACACATTTATTATGAACAAATAAGGACCATGTTTGAAGGTATTAGTTTACAAAAAAGAGATGAATATGGATCAAATCTTTAATTTTTATTTCATTGAGAAGATCGATATCGGTAAGTAAATTCGCCCGTTCCTTTTTTTATCATGGATTTTATGTTAGTAACACGATGAACTCAAAATATGTTTTAATTATTTATATTGTTTTTAATAATATAGAGTCTCTATTTTGTGTTTCGCACGGGAGCCTCCTAAACTTAGACGGCCTGCGGCTCAGCTCTGTCGCTGGTGGCTGCCCTCCTTCTCCTGCTTGTCGCCTGCATCATCACTATTTGTCTCTTCAACTACCTGTATTGCATAAAACAAGCTAAAAGTACTAACACTTAGGATTGGAGAACTAAAATCATTTAATGTCATACAGAAAAGAGAGTGTACCTGTATTACTCACTTTGCTGGATCATGGCCTGTTGCATTAGCTTCATGTTCCATCTTAACTAGGTGCTTCTTTCATGAGAAAAGGGAAAGCAGAGGCCGCCGCTACCGTGCCGTGTCCGGCCGGGTCCCACAACCCAGCTCGGCCATCCTGCCGTCGTCGTGGCCCCCGCCGCATGGCTCGACGGGGTGCCACCGTGCCGCGCGCGCAGACCAGAAGAAGAGGAGCAGGGCAGCAGGCAGCCGGATGGGCTCTTGCTAATTAGCATTGGGCTGGTTTATGGCCCGTTTGTTCTTGTGTTTATTCTCCAAACGCCGTCCGATTCTCATCCAACATCCCTGGCAGTAGTATGTCCCTCTGTTGTAATCGAAACAATGTTAGGATCTTGTAGTAGTATGTCCCATCTGTCACGGAAGAGCAGTGCCGGGACTACTGCCGTTGAGACGGTCACGCTGTTTGGGTGGGCGGCACACCTGGTGTGCGAGCGGAGGGCTGAGCTGTTGCTACACGACGATGACGACGATGCTGATGTTGTGGAGCACATGGAGGTCTGGGTGGAGAAGTTCGCGCGTGTGTCACTCTGGTGCATGGGGGCCGTACCCGCTGCTGCGGCCAACTATGGTGATGCAGATGCTGCAGACCAGAGATGGAGCTCCCAGCTGTTACATGGAGTCGTCGCCTTTGATACCAAGATTGAATGAGATCGACAGGGATCAGAGTACTTAATTTCATTTCACGTTCCATGTAAGCCCATGGACTGCATGGTTTTTTTTTTCCTGAACCTGAGTGATTTCATTACTCACACTGAACTGAGTCAGCAACATTAACCCGAATACAATCAGGCAGGGTGTTTAGCACAATTTCTATACCCTCCTCACATTGTCAAGATAATGTTCACGTTACACAAATATATTGTTCATTAGATCCACATATGACAATTGCCCCAGTCGATCGAATAAGATATGATTGGCTGAATCTGCCAGATTGGCTCGTTTTCTATATCGGCTAACCATAGCATATACGACCTGTGCGAGATGTTCGGAACCCAACTGATACGCTCTTGTATATTACGTTTTCTCATTTCCTTGACAATCAATAGGTCAGATTGACTAGCGCACCCCGATCACCGAAGGTCAACGGTCCGAGCTTGGCCAACGATAGGCTTGGACTTGAGTATTGATTTTTGCGTCAACACATATATATATATATCCTCAAATGTCATAGAAAATATGTAGTTTAGTTTTGGGGTTTATCTATTCATCAGTTGATTTAGATTTGCTAGGGTATAAGTCATCCTCCCCCACCCCTACTGCCCACCAACACCCTGGCTCCGGCATCCAGCCGGCCACCTCCGCCACCACCCATTGGCCGAGGCCACACTAACCTCAAACAATCTCCATGCACCCGTCGACATCCGCCCGCCTATGCCGTCGCTCGCCCTCCACCACCCACCATAACTCGTTCACCTCGACGCCCCCGCCGACCGTCACCACCCACAGTACCGGCGGCCTCAGGCGCCGCCGGCCACCACCCGCCGAATGTTCAACCCGCCTCCACCGCCGCCGCCACCGCCCCCAAACCCCTCCTCTAACTCCGGTGGACATGGAAGCCCTAGCAACCCGAAACCCTAAACCTAAGCGGCAGTGCAACTCCTCCAGGTCGGATCCTCGATGGCGGCAGCGGCAATAGCAGCAACGGCACATAGAACAACATTTGCGGGCGACTATGTTGCTCGGCTTGAGAAGGAAGAAGCTGAGGACGAAGAAAGCAATCAGCACGTTCCTTGCCGATCGACTAGTACCAAATTATAAAAATATATGCAAACATTTAGTAGCAAAGCTAGGACGGTTGACCGGTCAACTGCTCCATGCAGGGCGGTGTAGGATATGATAATTGTTGTCTTTGACCAACTATATGGTTGTGGATATATCCAGAATATCATATGATTTTTATACTTAGAATAATATTATATGCTTGATATACATTACAGATGTGACACCTAAATATTTGAATGGTCAAACTTGATTACTTGGAGTTGACAACGGAAACGTCAACTCAGAAATGGATAATTATCTAATTGGCCGGGTCCATGTGTTCGGTCACCATGTCGGCTTCGTCGTCAACGCTGGGGTGCCATGTACAGCTAAGCTAGCTCCCCGTCGACCTCATGTCTCGCTTTCATCTCCAGCTCTTAAAGCAATCGAGCTAGCTGTCCTCCATGCATGTTTAATTTACGCCGCAGCTCGAGCAAGAGTCAGTAGCTCTCGATCGCATGCCTAATTTTTCCTTTCCATGTTCGAACATCATCATCCATCTCTCATGTCTCTTTCATCATCTCCTTATTATGCCAGTCAACAATGGCCGCCAGCTGCACTTCGTCTCTTGCCAATTCGGTCTCTGTATAAATAACACACCTTACTCAAACTCAAGCTTCCACACCACACCCTGCGCAGGAGCTAGCAACGTGGTAACAATGGCGTTGACACTCCTGAGGCCGTCGCTTGCTGTATCCTTGGCACTACTCCTCACCCTCCTCGCCGGCCCGGCGTCGGCGCAGGGGAAGACCGGGCAGGTGACGGTATTCTGGGGACGGCACAAGGACGAAGGCTCCCTCCGCTCGGCCTGCGACTCTGGCCTCTACACCATGGTCATCATGTCCTTCCTCGACGTCTACGGCACCACCCCCACCACCTACAACCTCGACCTCTCCGGCCACTCGGTCGCCGGCATGAACGCCGCCACCAAGCGCTGCCAATTCCTCGGCGTCCCGGTCTCCATCTCCATCGGCGGCTTCGGCTCCGGCTACTCCCTCCCAACCAACCAATCCGCGCTCGCCCTCTTCGACCACCTCTGGAACACCTACTTCGGCGGCAACCTCACCTCCGCCCTCCGCCCATTCGGCGACGCATGGCTCGACGGCGTCGACATGTTCTTGGAGCACGCCACCGCCGCCGAGCATTACGACACGCTCGCCGTCGAGCTCTCCAAGCACAACATCAGAGCCGGGGATGGCAAGCTGTTGCACCTCACGGCGGCCACGCACTGCAAGTTCCCTGATGATCGTGTCAAGGAGGCACTCGACACGGGCATCTTCGAGCGCATCCATGTCAGGTTCTACGATGACCCGGATTGCGCCGCTGGGTTTAGAGGCGACGAGTGGGGGAGGTGGACGAACGCGTACCCGTTCACTAAGATTTATGTTGGTGTGCCGGCGTCGCCCCAGGCGGCGGCGAGTGGGTACATGGACCCGGCGACGCTGCGTAGAGCGGTGCTGCCGGTGGCGCAGAAGGCGAGTAACTATGGTGGCGTTATGGTCTGGGATAGGTACTTCGACAAGCGAAGCAACTACAGCGGCGCCATCAAGAACTGGGTTTGAGATCGAATTGTGTCACTGTGTGTGAAACTACTAGGTGAATGTATTGTATCTTATCTTGAATAAATAAACGTGCAACAGTAAGATGAGATCAGCAACAATTTTGGTTGACCTCATGTGTATGTCAAATTTTTCCACTTCACCCCCCTTAATAAGATACTAGAAAAGCCGTTGGCGCCCTCGAGAGCCCTGTTATGGATGTATATATCCGTACTTACAAAGTTGTGTTGCGGAGTTTATCAAATTTGATTTGGATTGTGTGTGTCTATATATATATATGTATATATGTATATATATATGTATATATATGTATATATATATATGTATATATATGTATATATATATAGTATATATATTGGGAGTCTGTAGGCTTCCGATAACTATCGGAAGCGGAAGCCTAGACACAGCTCCTGCCACATCTACCTTCCATGCACCTCACGTCCCACCTCACTCATGCATGGACGCATGCATGTAAGAACCACCTGTCCTGCCACCTCTCAACCTCCCATGCATCTGACACATGCATGAATTCAAACCACCTTTACCACTTAGTTTAGTGTCTATAATTTTTCACTCGAAGACCCAACTCACAAAAAGTTTTCACCATAAGATTCGTGACATTTTTATACATAGTTTGAGATCCATTATGAATATTTTTTTATTTTTTTAATTCAAAATTTGTGTGGTCATACAAACATACTGACATGACCATATAAACTGTGTCGAGCACAGAAATGTATGGACATGATCATACAAACGTAGTGACATGAGCATAGAAACATACGAGCATGAGCATAGAAATATATATACTTGGGCATATAAAGTGTTGGTGCATAATATTTTGAATTCAAAATTTATGTGGTTATAGAAACATACTGTTAGGAGTATAGAAACAGCTTCGAGCGCACAAACATATGACCATAATAGAAACCTTCAACTCTTTTTTTGTCTACTAAAAATGCCTATCATAGAAAGTTCCGCTCTGATCGTATATATGACAAATCATATATTGAAGCTGAGACTCTATATACTAGACCAAACACCCCCCTACCAGGCATGGTTTTGGGATTCCATAGTTTATGGCTCTATACTGTGCATAGAAGCCAAAAACACTTTTTTCCTACTTAAAATGTATGTCATATAAAGTACCGCTCTGATCATATATATGTCACGACTAATCATATATTTCAAGCTGAGTAAAATGCACGTCATAGAAAGTACCGCTCTAATCATATATATGTCACGACTAATTATAAATTCGAGCTAAGACTCTCTATACCAGACTTAACCTTCCCCCTACAGTAGGCTGGTGTTCTATGACCAGAAGAAAAAGTTTCTATGACAATGGTTTGGAGTTCTATGACCAGAAGAATATATTTCTATGACAGTGGGCTGGAGTTCTATGACTAGAAGGGCATGTTTCTATGACGCTCGAAACAGGTTTCTATGGAGCATACAATCATACACAAGCTTGTGCATGGTCATACATACATGTGTGCTCGATCACACATACTTCCTGATGTGGTCATACATTATATATGCTCATGTCCATATGTTTTTATACTTGAATCAGTTTCTATGATCATCTCTGTATGTTTGTATGATCGTATGAATTTGAATTCAATTTTTTTTAAAAAAAATATTCACAATGGATCTCAAACCGTGCATAAAAATGTCACGAATCTAATGGTGCAAATAGTTTATATTGGATCTTCGAGTAAAGAATCATAGCAAAAAAACCAAAAGAAAAAGTTGGAGAAAAGGTGGGAGGTGGGATGGTGCAGGCTGCATGCATGCGTCAGGTGAGATGTGGTGTGTCTGTGGCACGCTAGTGTCTAGGCTCGGTCCCAGTGGCAGCTCCAACCCAATTGGTTTGACAGTTTGAGGTGTGAACCATTGAAATATATCTATGGATCGTCCATGTATTCGTAGCGAGAAAGCTTGTATGTGGCAGTCATTTTAGGTGTTAACATTGTGGTATATGCGATGTGTAAATATGCGAGACGATTTAATCTGTCACGGATACATATTAAAGGAGTTGGTTTCGCATAAGTCTCGGAGGTCTTTTACAGCGCACAATACTAGTGCATACTAGTGTTTAAAAAGAACTAGTATGTAAACATCGGACGGTTGAGATTGATTGTATACTGTACAAAATGGTCCTAGTGGTACGAGTAGTATATGGGAGTAGTATGAGTGGTATATGAGTATTATAGTAAATGAATTTTAATGGCATTAGTGTATATAGCTAGTATGGCCTATGAAACTAGAGGCATCAGCTACACGCTTGTACATGTTATGTATTCTTAGAGCAACTCCAACAGATTTGGTAAAGGACCATGGATTGGTAAATTTAGACAAATAGCAATAAAATTACCTTCCAACATCATCTCTAAAACCATCGACTCGCTTTCTTATTTGCTATCCCGTGAAAGACGGTAGGCATATTTACCTACGCGTTGCCGTTCGCCATCTCAGATTCGCGCGCATGTGCTTCCCTTCCCGTGCGCGCTAGGAGCACGAAGGCAATTGACGGGTGTGGAGGCTTTGGCCGGCCGCCATATGCCGGCCAGGCCGGTCCGTCTCCGTCCGATCCGCCGCGCGTCGTCGGAACTCGGAAGAGGAGGACGTGAAGGACGTCACGGTCGGCACTCGGCAGGACAGGGAGCGATGATCGCAGCAGGTGGGGAGAAACAAGACAAAAGGAGTCTGACGCGTGGGGTTCATTGGTACTGTAGCATATGAATAGCTTGTTAGAATATTTGGGTCTGGCCATTATTCTATTTATATTCTAAAAGGATTATAACCTACTTTTAATGTTATAGTTATTATGGTTAAAACCATATTGGTAGTGGAAAAAAATCTCAACCAACTTAAAGGGTCAACATTCGTTGCACCTCTTGTGAAGCCAGTAAGGCAAGATTGGGGAGCCACACGCGCGCGCGCTCGCTCGCCGAGCCGTGGGCGTGGCGTGGGCGTGGGCTGGCGAGCCTGAGCCTGACTTGCATGCAGGAGGGGTCTCGAGTCTTCTCGATTCTCTCCCGTCCAGGTTCATCCTCCCGTCTCCCTCCGCTGGGCTATATAAACAGGCCCTCCTTCCCCTTCGAGATCAGATCTGAGATCACTACTCCTCCTCCTCCTCTGCTGCTACTTCGCTTCCCCATCGTCGGCGCTGCGCGCACATCACCGGCGAGAGCAGGTGCCTCCGACACCGTTGCCTCTTCGAGATCCTGCTCGGGATACCGGGGCAATCATGTTTCTGGGGAGCGTCTTCACGCGACTGCTCGCCCAGAACCGCTGCGTCTTCACCGGCATACGGTTCACCGTCCTGAACACTCCGCCGCCGTCGAACGACTATACCGCGCTGCGTCTTCTTTCTGTACGACTCCGGCGCACGGACTGCACTGCGTCAACGGATCTCCCTGCATCGAATTTGTACGACTCCTTCGAGCAAGGCCACTCGAGGGATATCATGACGGATGGTATTGTGTGTGTCAATGTCAGTAACGGCGCAGCCAATGCCTCCGGCAAAGGTCCCGCCCCGGGATACTTTTCGATGTCCGAACTGCTATCCTTTATTTTATTTGTGTTCTTATTTAAATCTGTGTTAAATCTGAACACGTGCACATGGATTGTTTCACTCACTATAGTCAAGCAAATATTTGTGAATTTAATAATAATCTTTGAAATTAAAATATAGCCAATTACAAATAATTATCCAACATAGCTCAGTTTTACAGAATTTGTTGGTTTACCTCTCAGTTTAGGAAGCTTTTTATGTTTTAGCTAACCTATTAAACCTTTAATTTTTGTTATGATTATTGCTAGTTTCTTGGAGATGCTCTTATTCTCTATATATAAAAAAATAATGTAACTTGATCACGTGACTTAGACAAATTGGCTATTCGGGCTCCATGATAGCATGCAGGAACAATGTATTCTGATTCTATTCCTACAATCATTGCTAAGTTATTTATTTTTCTCCTTCTCAAAATTCCGTACAAGGAAAATGAAAGAAGATAAGCTGTCACAACCTGTCAGCGCCAGAGAAAGAGATGGCGCCGCCGCAGGCCCCCCTTGCCGGCGTCGAGCAGCCTTGCGTCAGCGCCCTATGGCGTCACGCGCGGCGGTGGGGTTCCCCGCGAGTGCTCGGCCTGATTTGCCCGGCGAGCCCACGGCTCGGTCTGTTGCCCTGTTTCTCCCGCGCGGGGAAGACCATGATGAGTTCGTTTCCCTTCTCGAGTGTCTATCCAACACGGGTGTTTTGGAGGAGCACTAGCACCTATATTTTGAACCATCAAATCTAGAATGGATGGCTCAAATCTTCACATTTTCTCCCATCGGCTATAGCTATTTCTCGCTTCTCTATCCTCTTCTTCTCCGTCAACCACCACCGAGGGGCCCCGTCTACTACCTTTATATGGGGAAACCACCACCGAGGGGCCCCGTCTACTGCCTTTATAGGGGGATTTTAGATAGAGGAAGAAAATGAATCTAAACCCTCTAAAAAAAACACCAAAGTGTTGGCCAGTTTTTTCTTTTTCTTTTTTTTTGAACTCAAGGGTTAGGGTTTTGGGCAGACCTTGTTTTTCTTTTATTTCTTTCGATTCGTGATGTTTCTTTCACAACTCCGATCTACACACAATCCTGGCTCTTGATATCAAATCCATTACTCTGTTCCCTGTCGATCTTATTCGATCTTAGCTTTGGAATCAAAGGCGACGATTCCATGTAGCAGCTGGGAGGGTCAGGCAGCACCTCAACCTGAGCTCCATCTCTGGTCTCCAGCATCTGCACCACCTGGTGCATGGTTGGCCGCAGCAGCGGGTTCGGCTCCATGCACCAGAGTGCCACACGCGCGAACTTCTCCACCCTCTCCATGTCCTCCACAGCATCGGCATCGTCGTCTTGTAGCAGCAGCTCGGCCCTCCACGCGCACACCAGCTGCGCCGTCCACACGAACAGCGTGACTGTCTCGTCGTAGCTGTCGTCACCGTCGTGGCGCATTGCGAGTGAGAACTCACCGGAGCTGTTGTCCCGGGGGCTCGCCAAATCGCAGCTCTGCGGCACGAACGCCGGCATGCAGCCGCTGTCGGTGTGCTGCGCGTCGATGTAAGCATCTCTAGTGGGGGCTTCTAAATGGGTCTCTATTCTAAATTTTAGGAGGGGGAGCAAAAACTCAACTCCAGTGGGGATCTCAAATGGGATCCTATTTTGCAAGCCCTTCTAAAATCTCATCCCAAGACCCCAGGAATAGGATCCTCCTATCCACCCTCCTACCCGTGGCCCCACCATTTTTTTTATCATTTTTCTTTTTCTTTTTTCCTCCTCTTTTCCTTTCTTCTCCCCGCATCGCCCTCCCTCCCACCCACCGCCGGTCTCCCGCCGCCGCCTTGCCCCAGCTGCCGGACGCCCGTTGCCCGCCGCCGCTTGCCCGTAGAAGCTCACCGGCGCTGGATCTCCGGGCATGGCGCAGAAGGAGGTCGAGTTCGGGCCCCACATTGGCGGATCGATGAGCCAAGCCGCTGCCCACGGCCTCACCGCCGCGCCGGCGCCGCGCTTCATCTCAAGCGCTCAGCGCCCTCTCCGTCCGTCGCCGCCTAGCTATACGAAGCCGCGGAGGCACAGCTTCGTGCCACCACCTCATAAATGATCAGCAATAAAGTGACTAAAGCAGTGACAAACAGCAATAATCAGCAATAAAGTGGTAGTCCTTTGCTCCTCATAAATGATCATTAACATAAAAGGAAATGGGTGACTGAAGCAGTGACAAACAGCAATAATCAGCAATAGCCAGCGTGGTTCAGCTCGAGCCCCATGGTCTAATGCTGTCCGCACTCGTGGTACCCTATTTTCATCCCTAAAAAGAATATTCATGTCCTAGTCATCAAGATTCCGTACTCTATCCCAATTTCTCCCGCGACGGTCATACTCTATATCTCATACCCTATAACAACTAACCTATATTTTATTCAACCATCCTAACTACCATCCCCTCTCTCCTCACATTTTTTTTCTATCCCCTCCTATTGTTTTTCTTTCTTCCTTTTTTCTTTTCTGTTTTATCCTTTTATCCTTATTTTTTAATCTATTTTCATTTTTCCTTTTTTTTCCACCACCATCGGCGCATCCCTCTCTCCGACTCTCGAGATATTTTCTCGACCCAATCTCTCCCCGGCCTCTGATTTCTTTGTGCTCCGGCCAGCGCCATGTTTCCTCTCGATCTCCGCCAGCGTCGTCGTCCTTGCTCTGTGCTCAGCGGAGGCAGGTGGAGCAGCAACTCAGGCCGCACCGCAGGGGCCCTCGTGCTCTCTCTCTCCGTGCTGGCAGGGGCCCCTGCTCCGCCTGGCCTGCCGTTGGGGACGGTGAGCAGGACGCCCAGCGAGCTGCACCCTCCGCCTGCTCCCACCCGCGGCCTCTGCGTCCTCCGCGCTCGCGCCGTCGGCCTCGAGCAGCGCCGCCATGCCTGGAGCCCTCGCGAGCATGATCCAACGGCAACAGACTTTGATTCGTCAGCAACGGAGCTCGATTCAAGGAAGAAGAAGGTCGATTTGGGGTCGATTTGGCTTCGACGGCGCGGAATCGGCGGTGGAGCTCCATGCACGACGGAGGAGCAGGGTCATGGCGGCCTCGTCCGGCGGCAGCGGCGTGCTCGACTGCCCGCGCACTCGAAGGCCTGCGTGCGGCAGCGGGCTCTCGACGGAGACGCGGATCCAGGACGGTCAGGCGAGGCGACGACGCGAGGTCGACGGCGATGGCCACGGCTTCCGGCAACGGCGGCGGCTGGTCCTCGGACCGCCTACCCTTCTCCCTCCGCTGCGCCGTCCTCCCCACGCACAAGCAGCTGTGGCGGGAGCTCGGGGTCCTGGGCGCCGTCCTCGCGAGCACCCAGATCCGACGGCTGCTGCGGCGGCAGCCTCCCTCTTCTCTCTCCAGCGCAGCCGCAGTTGCTTGGGATGGCGCGCGACACGCGGGCCCGAGCCACGTGTGCCAGATAGCGCCCTCCTCTATGCCGCCAGATTTGGCGCCGCCGGGCTGGTGCGCAATCTTACCGCACCAGATAGCGGACCCCGCTGCAGCGTGAAAAACGCTAAATCGGTGCTGCAGCCAGGGGTAGCGCACCCCAGTGCGACCAGCCTAATTCACCTGGAACTCGTAGCAACACCGAATCCCAAACAAGCAGAGTACCACGCAGCGGTACGATTTCGCCTCTGCGTACATGGATCTTCGCTCCAAGGCAGAGCTTACTAGAAAGCTAAAGGTCAAAACATGACAGAAGCGAGCAGAGCAATGACGAGATCGCGGACGACCGGGGCTGTAGGAGCTGAAACAATTCTTTCGCTACAAACATAGCCGAGCAGCGCACCTTAACGGAAGCGAGGACGCGAACGATATGCAAGGTCAGATCAACCTGCAAGGACGCCGACGCCGGTGGCGAGAAGGACGGCGACGACGACTGGGGGGAGGAGGGCGCCGCGTCGGCGTGGAGCAAGACGGTGACGGGGAGCGCGCCGGCGTAGGGGTCGCGGGGAGCTGCACGATTGGATCGGGAGAAGATTTTTTTAATCTGACTGGTGGGTCCCACAGAGAAAGGAGCCATATAGAGACCTCCACTGGAGTTGAGAGCAAAATTGGGCTCCTAAATTTTAGGAGTGGATTTACAAAATAGGATTTATGAGTCCAAATTTGCATGACCCACTAGAGATGCTCTAAGTGTACCCGGGCGGGCACAGGCAGCTCAGCCGTTCTTTGGTCTCGAGTCTTGACACAGTAAGACCCTGGGCGCACATGCTTCGAGTCGTGCTCGTCTGCGGCTTCTTCAGATTGCAGCCACCCTCGCCGGGGAGCACCCCTGACACGGTCCATGGCGTGCTCTCGCCGCCGGTTTTTGGGCGGAAGTAGGTACGGACGATGCCGTCCGGGTCCATCCTGCCGAACTGGAAGTACTAGTTTCTATCGGAGACAGAGCTCGGCATGGGTGTGGAATCAGGCTACTGCCGGTGTCGTCGTCGTCGTAGAGTGTGTAGCTGACGCCGCCCCGGTCATCGAAGGTGATGGTCGTGTTGCCGCCGAGGCCATTGTTACCCATAGCCCAGTAGGCGTTAACGTTGTGCATCAGGTGAAGAGGTCGGCGCAGAGGACCACGTTGCCGTCCTGCTGGGCTGCCAGGCTGAACAGGGCGTTGCCGGAGTCGGTGAGCGTGAGCACAGATCCACGCCACGTGCTGGTGCTCGAGGTCGTCCACAGCACATGGTTGTTGCTGCCGTCGTCGAGCGTGAGCTGGCCGTCGGTCGTGATGCTGAGGAAGGACCGAGCCGTGGCGTTGGCCGTGGCGCCCCTGGAAGAGGACGAGTCCTTGGCGAACCACACCACGGACTGTGGCGGAGGCGGGGCCCGGGAGGAGGAGTTGCAACCACGTGGCGAGGATGAACTTGGCTGGGTCGGTGTCGTGGGCGCGGAAGCCGAAGGCGAAGGTGCCGGATGGGCTGGTGATGTATAGTCCGGCGGCGTCAGGATGTCCCCCACAGTCAGGTTGGTCCGCGCCACGGCCATTGGCAGCAGCAGATGAGCCACGGCAAGGAAGGGAAAGAAGTGGCGGAGAACGAAGCCTTGTAATAACGGCATGATGATCGCTTAGCTTGCAACTTTAATTGGCGCTCTCTGTGGTTTCTACGGAGTAGCTAGGAATCTCTTGATTCAGTTCTCGTCTTGCGGATGTCTGGGTTCATATAGTCTGATTTCGCTTTGAAACATATTGCTCCTTTCGAAGTCTTTTTGCTGGTCATGTACGAAGTGGATCGATCTGAGATTTGAGACAGCATGCCCGTTTCTGTAGACCTTTTCGAAAAAGATTTTGGGAAACTTTCTTCAGAAAATTCGGCTGAAATAAAATAAAAAAAAGCATCGTTGAGACTTGAGACTACTGACGACTTGACCAGTCAAAGCAATTCTAAAGAGAAATTATTATAAAGGGAATTATTCAACACGCATGCGTTAGTGGCGCCAGAGAATGCGCACTGTGCTCCATGTAGCGATTTATTTGTAGGGAGAAAAGAATATGGCAACAAAGACCAAGCTGGCTCTCGCGCTTTAGCGAGTGCTCATCAGAGCTCCGTGTCCCACTGTAACAGACCAGAAATTTTGGTTGTTTGAAAATTTTGAATTTCAAAATTTTTTTGAGTGAATATGAAAACTTCCTTGAAACTAAATAGAGCGTCCTCTTTCTCCCCTAAATTCTTAGAAGCAATTAAATTTGATTTCAATTTGCTAAGGACAACTATGGTAGAGTGACAATTTGGATTTAATTTGGTTTATTTGGATTTCATTTGTGTGTGAGGTTTGAATTTGAATCTAATTCAAATTCAAATCTAAAGCTAACTAAATCAAACTCTAACCTTGTTGGGCTCTAACTACCTCTAAACTCGGCCCACACGAGCACAGCCCAGCCTGCTACCCCTCTTCCTCTCTCGCGCGCGGCCCACAAAGCCCAGCTCACGCGCGCCCCCTCTCTCTCGCTCTCTATCTCCCTCTGGCTGGTGGGGCCCGCCTGTCGGCGCTGCCCCGACGCAGCCGGCTCGCTCGCTCTCTCTCTCTCACTGACAACGGGGGCCCCGCATGTCAGCTTTTCCTCCTTCCTCTCGCCGCGCCCACGCGAAGCGCGTGAGCCGCGACGCGGCCGCTCTCGCTCGCCCACGTCCACGCCTCCCCGCTCCGCGACAAAGGCCGCCGCAACCACCTGCTCGCGTGCGCCTCACGAGAGCCCACGCCAGCCACCAGCTCGCCCACAAAACCCTAGCCGCACCCTCCGTCGATGGGCGCCGCGTGTCTCTACGCACGGACGCCGAGGATCCCCGCCGCTCGCTCGCCCTACCTACGTCCTTGCAGCCTCGCCAAACCCTAGAGCCTCTCTATAAAAGCCCTTGGCCGCCTCCAATTGGAACCCTAGAGCCCAATTGGGGTTTTTTCCCAACCCAATCCGCCGCCGCTAGTGGAAGAGGAAGAAGAAGGAAGAGGGGAGGAAAAAGGAGGGGAGGAAGAAGAAGGAGGAGGACACCGCGGTGGGGAGGAGCCTCACCGCCGTCGCTGTAGCCCGGGGAAGTTGTGCTACCGCAACCACAACGACGCCGCCGCCGCCACGGAGGAAGTGAGCGACGCCGACGTCAACGCCGAGCCGAAGCACCAACAGGGAACCGCAAGCCCGCGCTACACCGCCTCACCTCGGCACCGACCTCTCCCTGCCCCGTCTTGCTCTTCTTCAAGGCCCAAGGTGAGCCTCTGTGCCCTTGCCATGTTTTCTCCGGTGGGTCGCCGTGAGCAGCCGTAGAACGCCGCCGTAGGAAATCCCATCCCCTTGTCCGGCCATCGAGCCATGGTTTCTTGCAGGGACCCCACAAGGCGCCGCCTTTGGCCCTTGTCGCCGCACCCCACCGACGCCTTGCCCCTGCCTTGCCGTCGTGCCGCGATGCTCTGTTCGAGCTCGGCGCGCACGCGCGTTCACCTGGTCACACGCGCGCACACGGCTGCACGGCTTGCACATGCCACTGCACGACGAACGCGCACGGACACGCGCCGAACGCGCCACGCGCACGGCTCACCGACGTTCGGCCGTGCCATTGCGGCATTTCGCCGACCGCCTAGCGAGAGCACACGCGGGCACCCCCCCCCCGCACACACCCATGCCGGGCCACACGGCGCTGGCCGCACCGGATCGATGCGCAGCCGCATCTGATCCTAGGCCGCGCCGCGTGACCGGGCCTTGGCAGGCCAGGGCCGCGCCCAAAGCCCACACAGGCTTTTGGCCCACGCGGCCGAGCCGAGCCCAGCCGAGCCGACCTGACCGCGGGGGCCCACCTGTCGGTGGCTGACCCCCACTGACCGTTGGGGCCCACGCTAACATGTAGGGCCCACTAACCAGAGACACACAGCCGCTGACCCCTGGAGCCCACCGCTGACTTGTAGGACCCACTGACCTGTTGACCGGTCAACGGTGACCGTTGATCAGTCAACGCTGACGTCAGCAGGGCCTACTGCTGACGTCATCGCCGTTGGACCCTGTACTGGCGCCATCGTGACATCATGCTGATGTCAGCATGCCACATGTCATCCTCTGGTATTTTCTGGATTTTCCTTTTTTGAATAATCATTTAACATTTTCAGAAAATGATTTAAACTTAGACAATTCATAACTAATTCATATTAACTCAGAAAAATATGAAACCACTTTCTAAATTTCTCTAAAAATATGAATAACACTTTAAAAATAAAGTTGAAGTTATTGGGAGTCTTTTGCTAGTCTTTTTGGATCTTATTTGCAAATAGAACCTTAGACTTTGTCGTTTTCGTGTGATCAGGATCCGCTGCTGAAGAACCAGTCTACAAGGAGGAGAACGACTATGTCGACGACTCGAACTCACCAGGTTCACGCCAGAATGCCTATCTGTTTACCTATAGGCATTGCTATGCTAGATACGCTAGCGCTTTGCATGATATGTTGAGCTTGAATGAGCCTTGCACTGCCCTGTTATTATCGTATACCTTGCTATACCTATATATATACTTGTCATTATGCCTTGTTTTGTGATGATGAGTTGCATGCTGTGTGCGGGAACTTGTGGTAGATACTCTTGGCGTGTGTGGGGTAAAAATGGGAAGGTGATGTGATTTTGACCTTAGATGGTCCTTGCCGATGCGGGTAGATAAACCCAACCTAGGCTTTCGGGGTATAGCTGGGGTGATGCTTCTGGGCGGACCCCATCTAGTGCCTGTTGCGGGCACATGGTTGTGACTTGGATGAGATTTGGAGCTAGGAGTATGGCGGTTACCTGAGATGGTAACGGTTCACGGACCACCGCGTTGCGATGCGGAGGATACATTTTTGGGACGATGACACCCGTACCGGCACATAAACCTTGTTGACTGCTTCGTACTCACTGTACCGTACGCACCAGCTTGCTTAGAATGGGATGAGTAACAGCTAGCCTAGTATAGGGTGGCACCCGGACTGTAGGCGGTCACAAGTGCGTGACAAAGTGTTAGGGAATTGGGTTAGGAGCCTCCTTTTTTTGAGTGGCTCCGGTGGACCATTATCACAGCTCTCGGAGCCGACGTTAGCGTGCCAACGCATCCAGATCCGAGGGACGCAGGAGGGTGCCATCCTCGCTAGGGACATACTAGTTGTGGGTTGTGTCTCAAGTTGGTTGCGGCCAGCTAGCAGCCCGAGTTGGGTACAGGCGTACAACCTCTGCAGAGTGTTTTTAATCTATACGTATAGCCGTGGTCTCGACCATGGATACTGCAGTGTACTACACGGCAGTCGGCCATTATTTTGGGATCTGCTTCTCTCCCCCTATAGGTGAGTGAGTGAGGGCGTGGGTGCAGTCGGGGAGAGGGAGGTACAGCTCCGCTTCCCTTGTGATCCGATTGTGCCTATTGAGATGCCAGGGTTGGAAGCCCGTGCACCGACCGAGAGTGACTGTGTGTGTGTTGAGGTGGATGTCGTCGGGAACCCGTCGTGTGATGGGACTAGCCCGGGGACAGATATGTGGGATATGGTGGGGTGAAGTTATATTTATATTTGCCGCTATGCATAGGCAACCCTCAGCCTCTTCCTTATTATTATTGTTATCCTCTTAGTTGATAGGCCACTTAAAGCTTGCATACAGTCGGTGACGTGAGCCTGTTCCAATCCTTTGGGAACAGATTGTGAGTACACAGGTGGAGATGCCAAGATCGACAACAACTTTGACGGGTGGTATGACTAGGCTGTGATCTACGCTCAAGTGCAGCCTGTGGAGATGGAGCCCCGAGAAGATGAAGAATCGTCTGCCAGCTTTCGTATTGCTAGAATTTCACTTGGTCGCTACTTTAGCCCTGCGTGGTAAATAATCGAACCCTTGAAGGGAATGTAATAATTAATGACTCTGTTATGTTTCCGTTGGTTCGGATATGAGATTACACTGTGTCGAGCTCTGTACGTGATAGCTACTGATCCAGGGACTATCACAAAGGTACAGGGATCTGGTTTCTCGTAATTGAAAAACTGGGTCGTTTCACCTAACAAAGTCAAAGTCACTCGAACAGGACACAGGAGGGCTTGAGATGACAAATATATAATTTGTTTGGTTTAGTAGAAAATATTGGTACTTGACAAAAAGCGACTTAGCTTTACGTATCCTAATATTTAATATTGAGAGTGGTGGGGATTTTGTCTCGGCCTGTAGCATCCACGAGTGGACCTAAAAGACTAGTTTGATAGTTATATCTACCGTTATCTCAGGCCCTGAGTTCAACTATCTCGAGTCACAACAACCCCCGTGTGACCCTCAGGAGATGTTGACGCAAAAAAGGGGTCCAACTCATCCATACAACCATGTGGGTAATATCCCTCAAAACCATGCATATGATATCCCGGATGTTATCTTAGACCCGAGTCCAACTCTTGAGTCCCAACACCAGGTCCAACTCTTCCATACAACCATGAAAGTAATATCCCTCAAAACCATGTGTGTGATATCCCCGATGTTATCTCAGGCCTTGAGTCCAACTCTTGAGTCACAACAACCCCGTGTGACCCTCCTGAGATGTCCATACATACATCAGGCCTACTCTTTCATCACAACCATGTGTGTGATATCTTGGACGTTATCTTAGGCCCGGAGTCCAACTCTCAAGTTACAACGACCCCATGTGAACCTCCGGAGACGTTTATGAGTCCCCCGTCACTATGTTAACCCAAAGATGTTCCGGATTTCATGATTTTCAGTCCTGATACCACTTGTTAGAGTGCGTAGTGGATTCTGGCCTGACCCGCTACACCTAGAAACAGGCGTCCCACACGGCCAAATCCACCGGGACCCACAACAATCAAGGCCTCAGGCTAACTCAACCCGAAATATTAGTTTGGTAAGAGGACAAATGCTCCATCTTATCTGTTGTGCTCTCCTACCATCGATGATGGCTGATGTGGAACGACTACGCCCAAGACTACGCCCAATCGTCATTGGCGTGCCCAAATCCGCCTCAAGGATCAACAGCGAGTGTAGCTACGTGGTCAAGTCTGCTTTGAGTACCGTGTCTTAGTCATCTGGCAGTTGTTGATGTTGCATATCTGATTTTGCAAAAGGTGGGATTCAACCGCCACAACGGTGGGCTGGCTGGGCCCATGGGACTAGTTGGTCCCTTGGCGCCGCCTCTCCGCCATCGCCTTCGGCGTGGTGGGCCATGGGTTGAGTTCTTGGGCCTTCTATGTTTTGATGATAGCCTCTGTTGTACTTGAATTGTGAGCCTCTCTACTGATTTGAGCATTTTCAGGACGGAATATTCGTTATTCGTTTATGCTCCTTTTCACCAGTTATCACCCTATGCTACTGGAATCATATAAAGACAAAATACAAGTGGAACTAAGTCATACTTAACAAAATATGATAGTAAATTAGTATTTTCCTTGAGATGTTGACAAGAATATTTAGCATTAAGGATAGTCAACAAAGCACATGTTGCCCTGGGCATTGGTCCCATGTACTGTTCTGGGCATTGGTGCCATGTACTGTTCTCGGCGTTTGTGAACCGTTGTGGGCAAAAAGCAAACCTAGCATCGTGGACACCTGGCAGTTAATGGGACTTCTCAACCCTCGCCACCGTGGGTGCATCCACGAATGAGCAGTGATACCACGTGAGCTCAGGCTCTATTGCGAGCTAAGATACCTCCGATGGTGGAGGTACAATAGTGCTGATAGCTTCAATTTTTGTCATCAATTTTTGAAGTAGGATAAAAATATTAGAAGCATAGTTCTAGGCAGACTATAGCTGCTAGAAAGAGCAGTTGCTATGGCATTTAGCATGCTAAATACTGGCTATAGCCTACTAAGTGTCGTAACGACAACCCTTTTTAGCCGGTGATTTAAAACCATGATTGAAAATGGGTCGTTGGTCTCCGAAGTGACTTCACCTTGAAGTTGGGTGGAGGAGAAAGCATTAGACCGCTGTGGAGATAGCTTCATGTGGAACCGTGAAAGACCGTTTTGTGTGTATTACTCTTTTTTCTTTGAAACTGTGCGTATTTCCTATACTCCATGTTCTCTATCTGGGGCGACGTAAGGGAGAAGGTCAGGATAGTAACGTCTGGGCCCCCAAACTTTTTATTATTCATTCCAACTTTTCACTATTTCTCTCTCACAAAACACGTTTCTCAACGAATGCTATAGTGTTTTTCTGATGCTACAGTGTTTTTTCACCGATCTAAACACATCTTCCTCTTCAATCCAAACAAATTATAATTTTGGCATTTTAAGTGCTCGTGTCTGGCTGTCCCAGACCGACTTCAACTTTGATGCGACAGTACATGCAGCTCTTATCAGCATCCACTAAAGCGCGAGGGCCAGCTTTGTCTTTTTTACCCTCTTTTCTCCCAGCAAATAAATCGCTGCATTTACAGTGTGCATTCTCTGTAAAACTTGTTGAAAAGTAAGCAGTTTTCGTTTCTGTGAAGAAGTTTGTCTCCTGGTAGAGACTTTTTAGAACAGAAAAGATTTGCCGAAACTTTCCTCAGAAAATTAGACCCAGATTAAATATAAAAATCATCGTTCAGACTGACCACATCTGTGAACGGAATTCTAAAGAGAAACTCTTATTATAACTAGAAACTGTGGCGCAGCCGTTGCCGCGCCTACTTGAGTGGGCTAGTGTGTTTTTGTCATTTAGGTATTTCCTTTGTAGTAGTTGATATAAATAATGGAAATGGTATTTTTGCAAATAAGAGATAAGCACCAAGAAAGACTTAGCATGATGAGAACCCTGCTATGGGCCCTGTGATCTGGTTGTATTCATTCTGTGCAAAGAGGTTAGCTTGTTAATGTAAATGGGATGAAAAAAAACATATTGTAGTTTGAGAACTTCATACATCAAGCAGTAAAATGGGGGTGAGAGGGATCTGAATCATTTAGGATTGTGTCAAAGTTAAATAGAACTGCCTAAATCTGTACGTAGTTCATATAGATACCCAAAACATATCATTCATCACAAACTTGGAATAAGTAGGTGATAAATCTCAAATTGCAACTAACCTTTCATCATCCGATGGTAGAGAATCTATGGGGAGAGAGGCACTCGTCAGGGCAGTGGCCCGGTACAGAGAATCCAGCTTTCTTGGTTTTTAACTAAGGATTAACTATTAAGTGACGGCTGAACACATTATTTAACTAAATAGTACTATCTCCGTTCCAAAATGTAGGGCGTTTGACTTTTTTAGCCCCAACTTTGACCGCTCGTCTAATTCAAAAAATTTTGCCCAATATCATATTTTTTTGTTATGGCTAACTTTAGTAATAAATAAATTTTAAAAATAACCTAAACTTGACTACATTTACACAATTTTTTTTGAATAAGTCGAGTGGTCAAAATTAGGGCTGAAAAAGTCAAACGGCCTACATTTTAGAACGGAGAGAGTAGTATTATATTATAAGAGCACTTGCCCAGTTCATTTTTTTTTCATTACTAGTATAGTGCCCGTGCGTTGCTACGGGGCTGAAACAATTGTATAACAAATCACATTGATCATTCCAGAAGACAATAAGAACAGTCAGTATGGTACTTGGATTTTGTGGTCTTGCTTGGTTTGTAATAAAATTAAATTTGCTTGATCTTGTGCTTCCTGCATGATCGACTGATTTTATTGTGGGTTGAACGGAAACTGTGTAGTAGTTACCCACACCACATCATTTTTCCTACTATTTGAAAGAAAATTACTACGGGTGATTCAGATGTGGAAGCAGGATTGGATTTTCTACATATGGAGCCAACTTGCCAAATCTATGCATGGTGTAAATCGTCGTCCCTACTGATGTTACGTGGAACCAATTCCCCAATGCCTCATGTCCCAGGTGGATCTTTGACCTGGCTCTCAAGTTGGCCTGCAGGCTTGGCCCCAGGAGTCATATGCATGTACATCGTTTCAGGGGACATTGAGAATGTCAACTGCAATAAAAAAAATATTCTACAAAAAAATTTTATTGACAATAGAAGAACAAGAGGTAATAACAGGTCGAGAGTAGCTTCGTTATTGTGGCACAAGCACTAAGCAACAGGCGTCCTGAAAATTTCAAAACAAGATGATATTTCATAATCAATATCAAAAAATATATATAATTAGAAAGTTTAGTTAAGAGAAAAAAATATTTGCAGAGCTAATATGTATATTACCTGGTTTATGGCAATAGAATCTCCTTATACACGGTATTTTTCGTGTACATACCATTAAATGCTGATGTTTCTATCTTCTCAATTATTTTTTCCTCCCCTTTTTATTTGTTTTTTTGTCTCCTTTTTATCATTTTTTTTCCTCCTCCTCCTGCTCCTCTTCGGCATTAGGTGGGAGGGCGAGCATCTTGATGTCTGTCGTGGCGGTGGCTCTTGACATTGCAACATACAACTGACCATGAGAGAATACAGGATCAGGTAAGTAAACACCTACATTTGGGATAGTTTGCCCCTGTTATTTGTTGATTGTCATTGCAAAGCTCAATCTGGTAGGAAATTTCTTCCTCTTGAACTGAAATGGAAACATCTCGTCATCTGACGGGCACAACGGGATCCGAGGAAGGAAAACCCTTTTTCCAGCATGCTGGCCTAACACAATCTCTGCATCAATGGTATTTTTTTTAAGCTTCGTACCACCAACCTCGTACCATTGCAAAGTCCATTTGCAGGGTCTATATTCCTTAGCAATATGACTGGACAACCAACCTTTAGCTTTTAACACATGCGGAGGCAGCCCATTAGGGGTCAAAGTGTTAAGGAACTCCGTTGGATAATAGTTATTTGGGTCATCTATTGCAGAGTCAAAACTATGGTAGTCCATCTCGCCCCTTTGGAACATCCCTATCATTTTCATATTAATCCTGTCGACCCAATCATTACGTGTAGACAAAATCGCCCTTGAGGTGATGTAGTCTTTGTTTGTCATGTTTTCGTTAAGCCTTGGATATATCCAATCAATGAGTCTATCAAGGTTTTTGCCATCTGCTGTATACGGTACGCAAATATCATCGGGAAGTTGAACAACACCATTAGAGTCAACCGCCTCTGTGCCACCACCAATGCGCAGCAAATAATCCGCAAACCATGGGTCACTCTTGGCCCGCATGTTGCGCACCAACTTTAGGTGGCGCATGGAATCCCAAAGGTAAGACCTCCGTAGCGAGGCATCGACTATCTGAGCCCTCGACCCCCTTCGGATATCCGGTAGAACCTGCCTGAAATCTCCACCGAACACAATAGTCTTCCCACCAAACGGGAGATCCGGTCGATCCATTATATCTCGCAGGCTGTTGTCGAGTGCCTCCACTGCCTGTCTCTTTGTCATAGAAGCCTCATCCCAAATTATCAGAGACGTCGCCGGTAACAGTTTGGCAGTACCACTTTGTTTAGTGAAACTACAACAACCACCGTCGTCGATAGTAAGGGGTATCTTGAAGCGTGAGTGGGCCGTCCTACCACCAGGCATTATGGAGGCAGCAACACCAGACGTAGCAGTCGCCACAGCAAGCTTGTTTTGACTCTGTATGTTTGCAAGCAGGGCCCTATACAGATATGTTTTTCCGGTGCCACCAGGGCCATCAACAAAGAACAAGCCACCACGATCGGTGTCTATAGTAGATATTATCTCATCCTAGGCAGCTCTCTGTTCATCATTAAGAGACTCTGATAGAGCCACATCGTTAATGTTATGCTCAATAGTTGCCTCCTCAACTATCTCTTGAGGTACACCGTTGGCATCGTCTTAAGTGGCATCAATATCCGGAAGTGGGAATGACTTTATATCCTTGCCCATTAATTGCAGCATGTTTCTAATATCAATCAAAACCATCTGCTGCACGAGGTCAGGGGATGGGTTATTGCGATGATAGTCCTCGAACATTGCAGCCTGATGTTTGTGCCATAGTCCAAACACATCGCTCGGCTCGCAGAATACCAAAATCGTGGCAAATAGTCGTCGTAGAGATGATGGCATCTGGAACAAAGAAGCTTCAGTCAGACAATCATCCCGTGTGTTGTCTTGTTCTATCAGGCCCCTTCTTCTCGCAGCTTCTCGGAAGGTAGGTTGGATGACACCATCAACGGTCCTCAGATGCTCATAGGAGGTAAGCAACATGATTTAGCAGAACTCAGAGATAGTAACGTTCCCCATCAGCTGGATGAGCCGAGATGATTCTGCCAACCTGCCCACCCGTGTCATATTTTCTTGGTTGCCAAAACTTGCCATATGATTGCCAAGTAGAAAACTCTGGAAAGTCACGGAACAAGATAGTATGAGCCTGCTCATTCACCCTGTTTGCATCGAAGTATGCAGTTAGCATCGACTCATCGGAACTTGGACGGTTAACCACCCGTTCGATCTTTTGACGCTTATGAAACGACACCATATGCATGTCCGGAAGATGACACCATATGCATGAAACGACACCCACCGAGCATCTCTATACAACTTGATCTCATCGATATCTCCATTGTTGTTCGCCTTGCCGGTTTCCCTCACGGCAACAAACGCCCTATCGTGACCCTTGTATATGTACTTGAATAAGTACTTTACAGATTTGATGCTCCCACATGCCTCGACATTAATGTGACAATTGAATGTGCGCAGCAAGTTAGGGTTGCAAGGGACGACCCATTGATTGTTCAGGTCATGGCCTCGAACTTTAATGCTCTTCCCATCATCCCGTCGTCTATAAACACGATATGGAATCCTTGCCCTGGGAGGTAACCTCGCAGAAAGGACGTGGGTAACGATTCTTGCATGAAGCACGACTCGCAGTGCATGGGCATGCAGGATTCAACAATCCGCAGGGGCCATGCATCATATGCTTTGTGACCATCTTATATAGTTCAGGGTATTTCTTCTTGTTTGGGAGCTCCGCTGAGATGAGGCGGTCATATTGCTCGGGACATGTGAGTTTAAACTTTCTGTGCATGATTAGCAGAAAATGGGCATGCGGTAATCCTCTCTTCTGGAACTCAACTACGTACACGTATGCCCGGACCATACCAAGTATGTTCCGTTTCGTTAACCTCCTCTTTAGTTCCTCGAGCTTCGCCCTGAATACCCGAGTGACAAGATCTAGACGGTCCTGAGGTATCTGACCGGGGCAAAGTTCATTTTTAATCTCATCCCAATTAGGGTTGCATGTCATTGTGAGGAAGATATCCGGTTTACCATATTTCCGCACCAGGGCCATAGCGTCCATGTACCGTCTCCTCATATCATGTGGACCTCCGATGAATGTCGTACCCAACACAGTACGCTTCCCAACTACATCAGCTTTTTCCTCACCAGCAATCATGCTATCAACAAGGCCCTTGTACAAATCAGCCCTTAAAGTGTCATGGTTGTTCCGAAAGTAGTCCAATCATGAGCTTTCAATCTTTGTGTATGTGTCGACCGCAAACTGCTGGAAGAGACGCTTGCCAAAGAGTATTGGGTTGACTATCCCAGGCCGCATTTGGAACTTGTAGCAGTAATAGTCACGCACGGACACACAATTGTTGCCAGCAGACCCTGCATGTATCCATAGTTAGGGCCAGTGTTATAACATACTATATTATATAATATAATCTTGCCAGAAGAGCAAGTACGATGACATCTCATTACCTAGATCATCATCATCGCAATTACCCTCAGAACGGGCTTTAACACGGGCCTTGCGTGTTGCTTTAGTAGCTTCCACCTCCGATTTGGTGACACCCCTCTTCGGAATGTTGTTGTGCCAACCTAGTTCACCTCTAGGAAAGAACAGGGGGTATGAAAGTGCGTCATAGCAGCCATGATATGATCGGATGCCATGTATAGACCTATCCTTCCCTTGCAAGAGAACACTATTATCAAATTGACCTCAACGTTCACTTCCTTCGATCCAAATGGCAGCAACATCTGATGTGATAGGCACATTATACGTTCTCTGGTCAAGCCATGGGTCGAGGTTCAATGCTACATGATAGTCCTCGAGATGTTCAGCCTGCCCCATGGTCCTAAGATGATGCGAGTAGGGATTGCCATTCATGATACCCACCAGCTGATCAATGACCTCCTTGTCCTTTGCTTTGCACTCTTCACGACACTTCGCATACCGGTGCTCAAGTGATGGATCATCATCGTAGAAGTAGAGTTCAAGATGTCTAGATTCCACTCCATCCACTTTACCAAACGACCGTATGTTATGGTAAATTTGGCCATGAGCACGAAATGTGTAGACACCGCCATTCCTCATGTCGGTGGTAGTGCCCATTGAAAAATCTGATGTTTGAACGGAAGTGCCTAGCATCTGAGTCGGAACTTGTCCACAACCTCATGAGCTCAAGTGGGGTGTCAGGTGTGGAGAGAACAATCTTTCCTCCACGACAGCAGAATGCAGGCGGCTCAGACTCAAACCTCTTCGTGTTGCAGTGCTTACAGTTTTCAGCAGGCTTAAGCATGTGTGTTTCAGATGGCACATTGGCATAAACCTTGTCGAATGGATCTGGAACATCCGGCATGTCGTCATTGTCCCTAACATCGTCAGGTTCAACATCATGTTCTTCTACTTCGTCATCTGGAGTTGTAATGATCAGTTTCACGTTAGACCATCGTATACATTTTATATATGAATGGATGCTAAACAAACAGACACGTACCTTGTCCGGCAAAAAGGTATCCCTCGTCCTCTTCGTCATCATCCTCAAATATGATATCATCATCACCATCAGTCGTCGGCAATCCTTTTAAGATAGCATGAAAATTAGAGTTAAACCCCGTACATCATCATAAGGTTTTTACTTAAACAGAAAGGTATAGAAAGAGGTACAATTATGAAGCAATGTCTGTACAGTACCTTCGGTCATAGATGGTCTTGTGTTAGGTGGCGTAACGATATGAGGGACTTCATTGGTGTGTTCTGTCAATTATAGAATAAGGTTGAGACAATACATTGGTATAAACAATTGTTTCAAAATATTTATTTTTTATTGTCAATTTACCAGTATCAATGTCTGAAGGTACAGTTCTTGGTGTCGAGTCACTAACATCATTCTGGATAACATCATCTGTAAAAAGGAATAGATTCCCATAAGAGGAATGGCCTTAATTATTGTAGAGTGAGTTAATGTAGGATAGAGTGAGTTACCGTTGTCAATTATTGTAGAAGATTGAGTCTCGGTCTGGAGTCCAGTGATGTCTTCTTCAGCAATTTTATTAGCTCTTTTTGAAGCAGATGTTTCAAACTTTTTAGTCTGACGCACAAGTAACGCATGTCTCTCCCCATGTGTTACATGATGTCTATGTGTCTGGTGATCAGCATGATCTGAATGGGTGTCGACATCTCTAATATCATCTGCTAGCTGGATGTAAACAAGGTGGCCGGTTACCTCTGGAATAACCCAATCGCGAGCACTAATCTTGGTTTCATCATCTGTAGGGACTATAATCTCTGGGGTATAATGTGGGTTTTCCATGGCGATTGATTCATGATGCAGATTATTTGCCTGAAATTCCTTCAATTTCCTTTTATAGGATTTCCTTCCCTCAACCTGTATTGGTGTCCTATTCTTTTCCATCTTTCGTTGCTGCCTTGAGGATTTCTGATCTGGTGTCTTAGAATGGTATGTTTCACGCCGGTGACTGTTTATCTTCATTCTCTGTTCTTCAGACATTGCCGCACGACGAGCTGCAGATCGTGCTCTTTCTCTCTCTCTTTTAAGTTCCTTAGGATCAGCCACCAGTGGACTCGAGAAAGGGGGTTGCTAGGTAACATAATAGAGAGTCAGATTACCATCCCTACATGTAAAAGCCTATCACCTACATCGGTTTACAGTATGAGGAATCATACAAGTCATTAAGCGGGGAGGGGGGGGTTGGTTTGCACCTGAGTTGGTGTGTTCAATCTGCGCTGCAATAATCACACAATCTCCAGATATCTCTGGGTTGAGTTCTGCTTCCATATTATTAGCAGTTAATTTATAGTATGTATGTATACAAAAGATGTACAAAAAAATTTGAAGTACAATACATATCAGATTATCTATATACCTGTTGTCTGGGTTGTTAGATTACGAGGAAGGCATGAATCATTTTTGAATAACCAATCATCACTTTCATCAGGATTGATGGATTCCCGGTTTGAAGCCTCTAAAACATCTAGAAAAAAGATGAAAGATGAATGTGCTGGTTATATTTTAGCTTAGATAGATAATGCTATGAATTAAGCTTTGATCATCTTATAGATAGACACAGTACCTGAATTATTACTGGAAGGATTGATGCATTCCATGTTTGAAGCGTGTAAACCTTGTGGAGAAAGAACCAAAGATGTATGTGCTGGTTATAAAATTTTTTAGATAGATAATGGTATTAAATAAGATTTGATCATCACAGTACCTGGATCATGACTTGAAGTATTGATGCATTCCACATTTGAAGCGTATGAAACATCTAAAAAACAACAAGAATGAGCGGGCCGATATTTTCCATGTTATATTATAATTCAGATAATAATATTAAATAAGATGTGATACAATACTTGAATGATTATTCAATTGCTTGCATGGACAACACCATGCATGAGCGGAACGATATTTTCCTTGTTGGGTTTTTTCTGTTTGTTGCTTTTTTGGTGGTATGCCTCATGATGTTTCTTATTTACCTCCAGCCGTTGTTCATCAGACAATGCTGCACGACGAGCCGCAGATCGGACTCTTTCTCTCTCTCTCTTTTGCGTTGTATAGAATCGGACACCGGGGTTAGCGAATCATTTGCTGCTAGACAAACGAATGCAAAGTCAGGTTAATTGTCATGATTCCAGCGATTTGATGATCAATGTTACCTATGTTACTGGCATTTGTCAGGTCCCGAAAAGGATGGTGCTCCCCCCTGTTGTTCCTCTTTTCCATTGTTTATTTACTGAAATAAATGGCAGACCAATAAACAAGCATCAATTTATACGGAAGAGGCATACTGTACAAGCAACAAGCTTTCTCTCGCAAACAAGTAAACAACATCAGGCGGGTGTCTGTCTGATGCAAAAGGACGGTGAAAAAGAGCTACCAAAGAAAAGAAAGAACAGAGGAAATAATACCATATAATTACTCTATTACTGAGATACCGAGAGTTACTGAAAAATGGGAATTACTGAGCTTAGTCAATTTCAGATAAGAACTACTGAACTATGATAAGGAATTACTTAAAAATAAGATGAGCTACTAAAAAAATGTTTAAAAAATTACTATAAGAATAAGATGAACTACTGAAGGGAGAACACTTTCTACTGAACTACTAACAGACTCAATGATACTAACAAAAAAACAGGACAGTGAACTACTGATACTCTGCCGCTCAATAAACTACAACTCACACTCAGTACACTGCACCGGACTTATTGGGTTGCTGATATCCTCTTCTATCAGTCAGAGGCATTGTATCTAATTCCTTCCGAAATAAGCATGTTATTTCTAAATATTCAGGCTTTTGGCTGTAGGACAAAATTATAAGTGGTTTCTAAACTACAATCATGCTAGAAGTATCATTCAACCATATGTCAAACTTGTTCTCCTGATGTTCAACCATAATCTCGCAAAAGGATGGTGTCGATTGCAGCATCAGGTGTGTATCTGATCGCCGACCACATTCTGGGCCAGTGCATGAAAAAGGAACAGTCGAAGCATTTGAATGATAGGCAATGCAATTCTGGAAACGTTATTGGTCAGTAAAACTGGTATTGAGGTTCAGAGTTCCTTAGGCTACCTCTTTGGTGGCGATGAAGCTCCAAAATCAGATGAGAAGCCTGTGCCTGTTCAAAAAGCCAACTCCTCCGTCACCTGCTGAGAAACTAAAAGATATCCCAGCTGGTATTCAAAGTAGTAAATCAAACAATTAAATGAGATATGTTGAAGCATATGGAAATGTCCTTACGGTCAGTATCCAATGACCTTGACACCTAACATAACATAGATATGTTGAAGCATATGGCTTGAGTATTCCGTCGAACATGCCATGGGCGAAGTAGGTGATGTCTGACCTTGGGTAGAGACAGGGGCACAAGGCGCAGCTCGACGGCCGGCTTCACAGAAGGGGCTTGGTCGAGGCGACAGGTGTTCTCGGGCTCTGGCTCGTCTCGTCGGCGGCGTCGGTGAAGGCGCGATGCAGTCGTCGTCGTGGAGGTGAGTAGGTGCGGATGACGTCTCCCCACGGCGGCGAGGTCTCGGGAGGCGGCGACGTGCGGAGTCGGCGTCGGCGATGCGGCGTGCGGAGGCGGCGACCTGCGGAGGCGGATGGCGGCGTGCGGCGTCGAGGGGAGGCGAGCGATGGCGGCGTGCGGAGTCGACGGATGCCGGCGGCGTGCGGAGTCGACGGATGCCGGCGGCGTGCGGAGTCGGAGGATGCCGGCGGCGTGCGGAGTCGGAGGAGGCCGGCGGCGTCGAGGTGAGGCGTACGACGGCGGCGTCGAGGGGAGGCGCGCGATGGCGGCGTGCGGAGTCGGCGTTGTTGGTTCTCGGGGAAATTTGAAATTTGAACCACGGGCTTCTCGCCGAAGACGCGGACGGGTGGTTCTCGGAGGAAGACGCGGGCGCGGACGCGAATTGATTTCGCGGTCGCGAAACTTGGTGGTCGACGACTACCGAATTCTATTTTTTTAATAGTATATATATAATATATATATAATATAATAAGTATATATATAATATATATAATAGAGATAGAGATAGAGATTCACATATTAGGTATATGTGTCTCATCAAGTTGGGTGCAGGGTTTACCAAACCGGTGGGAACCGGTCCGAACCGACCGGTTCCCGACCAAACCGGTCCGGCCCGGTTGAAAAAAACCCCGGTTACCCGCTCCCAAACCGACACTATAAAACCGGACCACTCGGCTAACTGGTCGGTTTTACGGTTAACCGGACTGGTTTTTTTCTTAAAGAAAACCAGTCAAACCACGGTAAAAAAAACCCTGGTTGGGTGCTGATCTGAGCAGTAATTATGGTAACTGAAGAGAAAGTTACATTGGTCAATTATTTCATACAGAAATAAGGTTTGCCGATTATATGCTATATGGCAATAGCAGAATGAAGTTCCAAACAAAGAAGGTAATGATAACTCAGAAATAATTAGCATGATTGAACAAAGAAGTAATTAGCAATAGACAACAATGGGAATGATGAAACAAGCGATCAGATGTTAGAACTCTCATTTTTTTATTTATAACTTGATTGCTATGGTTTAAATTGTCAGTGGTACGTACAGTCATTGAATTTTGAGTCAGTGTAACATGAAGCAGATGAGCCTTGTGGAAACATAAAAAAAGCTAAATCAGTATTCATGAGTGAAGTGAAAGACGTATATTGTAGGTCTTCTCAAAACCTACTCCTAAAATATGTCAGTAGTGACAGTGGCCAAAAGATGGAATCTACAGAATACAAATTTATCTGCAATTAAGAGGAAAACACAAATAATAAAGTCCGTCTATGGAACCATGTGGCTTGTGCATAAAAACTAATTTGGTTGGCTTACACAATTTTGACAGGTCCTAAAATGCCATAATGAGTAACCAGGTGGAGTGGCTAATGATCTTTTATGCTTTGCACATACATTGCACCTTCAGTTTGAATGGGTGGAGGAGAAAATCACTTTTTTTTTCTGCTATTAATCTGAATGGGGACTAATTCCTTACAATTACAGTGAGTTGAAATCATCATGCGGCCTGCGGCCAGGTGCAGCGATGTTCCTCACTTCCTCCCACGGTCACCCACGCTGGGTGCTACCTATTGATTGTTCCTTTGCGGGGAGGATTGAGACATGCTTCTATTAGTCGATTGATAGTTTCTGCAGAAGGAAGGAAATATTTGAGCAATCTATGCGCATACCATCTGTGCTGCGTATTCATTCTTCACAGCAAAGTGAGGCAAAGAATGCGTACTCACCCTCATCAGAGTTAACAGGTGGTGCGCGATGCATTTCACCGAGCAGGTGATCGACAACAGCTTTACCTCATTTAGTCATTTCCAATCAAATTGTGCCTGAAAAAAGGACGGTTGTTCTCAACGACGTGTATGAGAACTGAGGGGCAGAACCCGTTGTGGCTCACCGCTGGTGCATCTCTGACCATCGTCGATACCTGGGGACCTCTCAATAGAAAAGAGAGGGGAGAGGAGAATGGAGGCCACAGGCCAGGAAGTGACGTAGTCCGAAGCGGCGACCCCAGGAGGGACAGAAGGGGGCGTGGAAGGACGCGACGAGGGTAGCGTAGGCGAGGGACGGCGACCGGATGTGAAGGAGGCGAGCCGGGCATGAAGCGGCGCTGCAGTGGTGGAGGACGGGCGGCGAGGAAGAACAAGCTCACGCTGCCGTTCGCGGCGACGCGAGTCAGCGAAGGCACGCGAAACGTCAAGAGAGAGGTGGTGCTGCCAACCGGGAACGACGCGAGAACCCGAAGCGTGGAGAGGTTGGTTATGATCGTAGATGAAAGATCGGATGGCCGAGAAAAACTAGTGACGTGGCTTAACGAGGGCACGAAAAACACCCGAGACCGTGACGGTAGGCCGTGTTTGGATTCGAGGGCTAAAGTTTCGCCCCGTCACCTCGAATGTTTTGATGCCTATTAGAACGACTAAACATGAGATAATTGTAAAACTAATTGCATAACCTCTAGGCTAATTATCGAGACGAATGTATTAAGCCTAATTAATCCATCATTAGCAAATGTTATATTTTTAAATCATGGTCTAATTAGGCTCAATAAATTTGTCTCACAAATTAGCCTAGGGGTTACGGAATAGATTTTACCATTAATCTATATTTAATACTCCTAATTACATAATAAATATTCGATGTGACGTGGCTAATATTTAGCCCTGCGGAACTGAAATTGGACTCAAATTTCTCTTCCGACATAACCAGCAAAAAGAATTCCAAAGGAACAATTTCAAACGGAAATGGGATGGGACTACATGAGTCAACAACACAGCACCATGTCCCGTGCCGTCTGCCACCAAGGGTTCGGGTCGACCCATATGAGAAGTCGCTTCGTCGCTCCTCGTTTCAGCCCATGGTTCAAAACGGGCCGTCCCACGAAAAAATGGAGCACCTGTTCTGTGACCCGCATGACTCGCGGTGACCTGCAATCCACGTACGACGTGCCGCCACGGGCGGATGGCCGGAGCTTGGCCACTGTGTCACACCCGCGGTAGATGGCTAGGAGCGGCACAGACGACAACGGATACGGAAAGTTGCGGGCGTTGGGACCGGCGAGCGCAAAGGCGAAGAGCCGAAGGTGCGGCGGGCGGCGGCGAAGAGTCGGTGTAGATGAGTGTGAGCTCGCCGGCGAAGCAGCCGTCGCCGGAGAAAGGGGCAGCCGAACATGTCGCCGCCGTCGATGCTGAACTCGTCGATCTCCGGGTCGCGGAAGGCGGGCTGCGCCGGCTTTCTTGCCGCAGGGGCGTGACCGCGGACCGTGGGAACGAGTGAAGCACGGAGGTCGGGGACGCCACGGCGGCATGGAAGGACTCCTCGCCGGAGTCGTAGGAGGTGGCCTGGGGCAGCAGACCACCAACTATCCTGGGCAACTGATCAGGTTGTGAGGCAGCATGGAGCCGATGAGGCCAGGGTCGCTCCTAGGTTACCAACGGGTCTGGCGGGGCGACTGTGCTACAGGAACGGGTCAATCCATGACCCTACATCTGCAACGGAGGAGCGGCGATTCAGGAGCGACCCGGGCCGTGCCGTTTGCAGGCCTACGGCCAGCTCACGCTCACCGACGGCAGCAGCAAGGTGCTGTGAACGACCTCGCCTACCAGAGCCGAGCCGAGCGAACGGCGGAGGGCCTTATCATCAGGAGCGTTAGATTCCAGCTGGCGGCAATCTAAGGCAGGACTGCACCGTGGGGTATCTGCAGCCCCCTTATCCATGTTTTTTCATTCCTTTCGCCATAGCACTAGCCCTAATTAGAGGGTGTTTCTTAGTTCGTGAAGTAAGTTTGCGAAATTTATTGTAGCAAAATTAAACTGAAGATTAATAGGATTAAATGTAGACTAAATGATAAACCAATTATAAATCGTGAGATGAATCTATTAAGCCTAATTAATCTGTCATTACTCATTAGGCAGTATCATGCTATGCTACAGTACCTCTCATCATTAAAAATATGCTAATGACGGTACATATTAGGTTTAATATATTCGTATCGTGATTTGTAGTCTACCTATATAATTAGTTTTGTGATTAGATCATGTTTAATACCACTAATCTTTGGTTTAAGTTTGGTAGCAATTTTGCGAAATTCACTGTATAGCAACTAACAACCACACTGAGTAGCAGGTTCATTGATGCAATGGCTCAACAGCCATTCGGGTCACCTTTGAATGGACGTTCCTCTTGCGTGTCTCCCTCGATCCTTCCTCTCCATCCTCTACAATGCCTTCGTAAAGACTCGATCGAGCTGCTGACTGCCGAGTCTTTCCTCAATGTCGTGTTGAAACCGGCACCACATGTCTTTTTCCACGACGCGTATCCCCACGGTCGGGACCAAGCAGCTCAAAAGCTTGTGCGCTCGGAAGCTAGGCACGAAGCTGCGGTCATGGCGGACGTGCTGTGCCCTGCTCCTCCACGCGCCCTCACCGGCGTTCCCTTTCTTGCCGTGCTATTGCTGGTGGTGCTCCTGCAACAAGCTAGTTTGCTGCCGCTGGCCATGGCGCAGACGACCAACCTCACGGTGGGAGATACTCTGTCGCCACCCGGCTACATCACCAGCCCTTCCGGCAGCTTCACCTTCGGCTTCCGCGCCCACGACACCGACCCGGCCAAGTTCATCCTCGCCACGTGGTTCCGCTTCGGCGACAGCTCCTCCGGGCCGCCGCCGCCACAGTCCGTGGTGTGGTTCGCCAAGGAGTCGCCCATGGGCGCCACGCCCAACGCCACGTCGCGTTCCATCCTCAGCATCACGAACGACGGCCAGCTCACGCTCTCCGACGGCAGCAACAAGTACCATGTGCTGTGGACGACCTCGAGCACCAGCACAAGTCGTGGATCCGTGCTCACACTGACCGACTCCGGCAACGCCCGGTTCCTCGGTGACGACGACCACACCGTGCTCTGGGAGAGCTTCTCGCATCCGACCGACACGCTGCTGCCGGGCCAGACCTTCCAGGGGATGCTCTTCTCCAAGCGCGCCGACACGGAGTTCACCACGGGGCGGTTCAGCCTTGCAGCCCAAGACGACGGCAACGTCGTCCTCTACATCGACCTCTTCACCGGCGACATCTTGCAGAACGCCTACTGGGCTACGGGTACCAACAGCCTCCACGGCAACACGACCATCACCTTGGACGACCAGGGCGGCCTCAGCTACACACTCTACAACGGCACAGTAAAGACCTTGATCTCCCCCCTCCCGAGCTCCGTCGCCAGAAGCAACTACTTGATGTTCGCCAGGATGGACCCGGACGGCATCGTCCGCACCTACTTCCGACCTGACAACAACGGCGGCGAATGGACCGTGTCGGGCACACTTCCCAGTGAGGGTGGCTGTGATCTGAAGAACAACAGGATGCAAGGCATGTGCGGCCCGGGGTCTTACTGCGTCGAGACGAGAGAGCGGCTCAATTGTCTGTGCCCGCCCGGGTACACTTACATCGACGCACAGCACACCGACAGTGGCTGCACACCGGAGTTCGAGCCGCAGGCCTGCGGTTTGGGTTCCCCGGACGGCGAGTTCTCACTCGTCGAGGTGCCCAACACGATCTGGGAGATCTCGATTTACTACAAGAAGTTCCCATCGGTGACGGAGCAGCAGTGTCGCGACTACTGCCTTCACGACTGCTTCTGCACGGCAGCGCTGATGATGAAGGGATCCGACTGCTTGGAGCTCGGGGCGCTCGCATTCGGGCGTCACGACGTCACGACGAACGCGCTGGTCAAGGTGCGTAACGGGAACAACACTTCGAGAGTACCTTCGGCAAGGACGATGCTACGTCCGTACATGATCATCGTCCCCGTTTGCTTGGGCTCTCTCCTCGTGATCACCGTCGCCATCCTCGTGGCGCAGCGTTTGGTCACGAGGGACAGAGAGAGCCAGCAGCAGCCGTTGTGCTCCAGCGTGAGAGCCTTCAGCTGGAAGGAGCTCTACAAAGCCACCAATGGCTTTGAGAAACTGCTGGGCAAAGGGAGCTTCGGGGAGGTCTACCAAGGCACGATAAGATCGCCGCAGCCGCACCTCATCGCGGTGAAGAAGCTCGTCGACTCGACTCGAACGAGTACAGCGAGCAGGAGTTCGCCAACGAGGTGCAGTCCATCGGGCAGATCCATCACCGGAACCTGGTCCGTATGATCGGCTACTGCAAACAAGGCAAGCACCGGATGCTCGTGTTCGAGTTCATGCCCGGTGGATCTCTCCGTAGCTTCCTCTTCAACCCTGAGAAGCGTCGGCCGCCATGGCGGTGGCGCGTTGAAGCAGCAGTTGCCATCGCCCGAGGGCTCGAGTACCTCCACGACGGCTGCAGTGCCCCGATCATCCACTGCGACATCAAGCCGGACAACATCCTGCTGGACGAGCATGGCGTCCCGAGGATCACCGACTTTGGGATCTCCAAGCTACTGGGGAGCCAGCAGGTGCACACCACGGTGACCCACGTCAGGGGAACCAGAGGGTACATCGCGCCCGAGTGGCTCCGCGGCGACGCCCGCGTGGACACCAAGGCCGACGTGTACAGCTTCGGCGTCCTGCTGCTGGAGATGATCTGCTGCCGGAGGTGCCAGGAGCCGGTGACGCCCGACATGCCGGAGCGCGCGGAGGACGACGACGAGACGGTCACGCTGTTCGGGTGGGCGGCGCAGCTGGTGGGTGCGCGGAGGACGGAAGTGATGGTGGACGGAGACCTTGACATCGACACCGTCGAGGACACGGAGAGGGTGGAGAAGTTCGCGCGTGTGGCACTCTGGTGCATGGAGCCCAAACCGCTGCTGCGGCCAACCATGCACCAGGTGGTGCAGATGCTGGAGACCAGAGATGGAGCTCAGGTTGAGGCGCTGCCTGACCCTCCTAGCTGTTACATGGAATCGTCCCCTTTGATTCCAAACCTAAGATTAAATGAGATCGATAGGGATAAGAGTACTTAATTTGATATCTGTTCTAAATTATAATTCGTTTGACTCTTTTAACTTTAAGTTTGACTAGTCATCTTATTTAAAAAAATATGCAAAATATCATTTTTTATTTCTTGATTTATAGACGAAAATGCTTCAAAAGTATTTTAGTGCTCAACGACCAGTAATTTAGAATGCACGTAATATATAATAAGATGCATGGTTTTAATGTCAATGATTCCCTACTCCTGTAAGTGGCCAACGATCATCGTTGTTCTTTATAGAGCTTTTTTACGGTGCCTTATACTACCTCCTAGTAGTATTGAGTATAGATCAAATCTAACTACCTATTGATTAGGGTAGTTAAGTAAACTTGCATTGGCGGCCCAGTATCATTCCCCTGCACTAGCCCACCGGCGGCCCAGTCGTCCTCCCGCGTTTTGCTGCCTCCCGTTCGTCCCCAACAACGCAATCACGCAATTGTCGTCCCGTCCGCCGTCCTCTTGCGGTCCTGCCTTGACCGCGACTCCCCACGATCGCGGCACCGCTGCCCTTCCAAAGACGAGCCTCCCCTTCCCTCCTCTCCACGACGGCGCATTGAATCTCAGCCACCGGCCCTGCTGCCTCCCATCTACCGCAAGGCAGCCATCCCTCACGACGATACCCGGCCGCCCAAGCTGCAGGCATGGCGTGCTAATATCTCTGCACCTCCGCTGCCTAGCAGAGAACCAGGACACATCTCTCGGGAGCTCAAGAAGGAATATTGAACGAGCATGCGTCGTTCGCCTTCAATCCCTGTGCCACCCTTCGCCGCCGGCCGCCGGCCACCATGAACGAGCATGCCGGATGAGTGAACGGAAGAGAGAGGAAAAGATTGATGGGAGAGGACAGGAAACGTCTGGTCAAATAACCAGTATTATTCTACTTGTTATAATTTTCACAATTGCCAAAATAGTGTTACCAAAATATTGCACATTTGCCATTGTAATTTTTGGTCCAAAACACCCTTATACTACCTATACTTACTTGTATATACTACCTATACTATCAATTAAGTTATTAAGAGTATACAATTATTCTGGACCGTTAGATCCTTTCATACTAGTCCTTTTGAGATAGTAGTATGCCCCAGTATAAGGCATTGTAAAAGTCCTCTCTTTATAACCATATATATCGAACTCGGTAGTGAAAACCAATTAACCAACAAACAAAATGTGAATAACCCGTCCCAGCAAATAAGTTGTACCTTTTACCAAAAAAACCAATATCAACAGGACATATTTATCAAAAAACTAAAGTATATATTCAGTTTATTAGGTAATTAAATACATACTAAAAGGCTAAGTTTTGGAGGTCCCGTAAATTGTGGTCCTACTAATTAGGTGGGACTCGTATACTTTACAGGTGGGATTCACGTGAGCCCCGTATATTTTTTAGGTAGAGCTACGTGGGATCCGTATAACTTTAGATGGAACCCACACATAGTGAGACTCACGTATATTTATTGTGGGGTCCACTTAGTAAGACCCACAGCGCATTAGGCGCTTTTTTTTCTATATATAAAGTATCGACGTTCCGCGGCAGGCCACGGCGTCCACGTCAGCGTAAAAAATTTCCACCAACAGATCCGCGATTTATGGCGGTTACCGGTCTCGGGCGAATAGGCAAAAAAAACTGCTCTTCTATCGCCCGGTCATGGCTGAATCAACCATACATTGGTGTAGTTTAATAGGCGGTCTCATGCATTGTCACGTTATTTTGAGACGATATAACAGGTAACTCATCCAATAGGTTGTGTTATATGTTGTTTCATAGTAAATGCATAATCTTTAATTTATATGCATGGAAAAAGGAAATATTGTGAGTTGCATAGCAACAACAACTCGTACAATAATGAGGAAGTGGTCTCGTAGTCTTAAATTTTAGCCTATGAGGCGGTTGCCTCGTGAAACAACTACCTACTAGTTCTCTCCCCTCCCTCTCTCTCTGCCACCTCGTCGAAAATCCTACATAGACTTACATGAGACAACCTATAAGACCGTTGACGCGTAGCAAAGATGAAAAAAAAATCGGCAAATCCAATGTCATACACGTGCGAATCAACATGTATACAACACAAATTGGTCAGATCGAGCACAAAACGACTATATCAAACATAAATCAAATTAAATAGAAACAAATCAAATCTTGGAGAAGCTCCTGCGATCCTTCCAGCTTGCGGTGCCAACCTCTGCTTCCGTCTTGGGCCTTCCTACGAGCCAGTGCCGTCGTGCGAGGAGATGCTCTACGGGGTCAGCACCCCGGATCAGAGCCAGGCAGCCAGCCACGAGGGGATGGGAAAGGGCGGGCGCATAAAGACTCAGGATTTTTCCTGAGTAGCGTGTAGTAGCTTTCTGCTCGAGTTGGAAGTATTGGGCCATCCTACGCGTACCTTTTTTTTTTATTAGGCGTTTTTCATTATTTTGGTGTTTACGACAATTTGGTCAACCTGAACCGAGACATATAACCAAAATAATAACCAGATTCATTATCTTATTCAAACATCACCACTGAATTTAGGACCGAAAATGTTTACAGCCTATTTGATATCATAACCCCTGCTATATAAAAATTGCGTTTTCGTGTTCTATTACCTCTATTCCAAAAAGAATACAACTATGGGAACCACGCCGATCAAACTAGCTCACATTTCACCAACTTTATGGTAAATAAATAGTATTAGCACTTATGTTTCTAAATAATTTAATTACAAAAACTTAATTATATTTATTTTATATCATGAATGTCTGTACTTCCTCCGTTCTAAAATGTAAGTCGTTTGGCTTTTTGAACCTCAAATATGATCGCTCATCCTATTCAAAAAATTGTGCAAGACATCATATTTTTTGTTATAACTTGCTTTAGTAATAAAAGAATTTCATGAGTGAACTGAATTTAACTATATTTGTACAAATTTTTTGAATAAGACTAACGGTCAAACTTGGGATCGATAAGGTCAAACGATCTATATACAATTTCATGATTTAACATCCATCTATATAATTGTTTCGTAATCAATCTATATATTCATACTTATAATTAGATTCAAATATATGGGGCTAAAGTTTAGGAGATCCAACCATCCCCTCTTATACGTTGAGTCGTTGACACGTTGTACAACGCGGTACGCCATGCGAATATCTGTTGTGCTCGTGAGTCGTGAGTAAAGAGTGCGACATCGTCGTAGTCTCGCTGGTCAAGCACGCTTTGGTGGGTATGCCGGATGCGGGAGCCGGGATGGTTGAACCGTTTAAGTTTCTGCCCATTTGGAGGTCATGCTAATTTTTAGAACGAACGGCAAGAGCTTTGTCGAATTTTTATTAGAAGAGAAAAAAAAACTTACACAACTACTCTCCCAACCACCGGGAGGGATCAACTCAGCTCAACTAAACACAACTCAACAAAGAAAAAGCAAAAGGCACTCAGAAAGAAAATACGTACATACAACCCAAATATGGACGAGGAAAAAAACTGCATGGTTTCCTGCACGGCTGTGATGTATGGACCTCGCGTCTGTGCTGGCTAGGTCTCTCCGCCATATTAACAATTCTTCAGTATTGTACACGTTTCGAATGGACATGTCTCTTATATGGTGATGGATTAGGTTATACTTTGAGTGAAAAATCCCATGCATTGATCCTTTGTGTGATTGTTTTTTTTAATGAGCAAATACAAGATTGTGTTTATTTCATTGATAAAAGCAGAGTTTAC
Source organism: Digitaria exilis (assembly GCA_015342445.1). Taxonomy (NCBI): domain Eukaryota; kingdom Viridiplantae; phylum Streptophyta; class Magnoliopsida; order Poales; family Poaceae; genus Digitaria; species Digitaria exilis. Next base: position 1,295,605 of record JACEFO010002477.1, read on the forward strand.
ACGGCCTGCTCGAAGGCCGTACAAAATCAAAAGCCTATTCTTGCGCTAAGAGAGACTCCAGATGATGCTTTGATCCCACCTGGATCCATGCACCAGCCTCGTTTTAAATCTTCGCAAAGATAGAGCGAGAGAGCCCTGGACTCAGGATGTTGGAAGGTCGTAGCGTTTCTCTCCTTTCAAATTTCGCACATAATGTGCATGGTCAGGGCTCGCGTAGCTTTCCTTGGTATATCCGGTTTCGTTGTCATATTGCTCCGGCATTCAAGGACTGCTACTCGGCTTCCGGTTAGAAGGTTTAACGTTCGGTTGGGGAATCCAGGTTGCTACCAGTTCGCATATTCGTTTTGTCTATCTACCCCTACATTCCACCACGAGGTGGAGTGCTGTTTCTGGTGTGACTCTGCACCGCTAGCATGAGGGGGCTATGGTCCCACCCGTGGTGTGCCAGTCTATCTGAGATCCGGATGCGATCCTAGGTGAAGAATTTGCACTTTGGTAGCGCCCATATTTTCTAGATTAAGTTAATACTAGCCTAAGAATTGTGCCTTGTATGTAGACCCTGGCGTGTACTTCCCAGAGGCCGTGAGCTCCCATGCGATCGTGTCTTCTAGGTTTGATTGGATGCGAATGTGTCTTATCAAGTTCCATAAAGACGCAAATTGCAGTAGGTGGCCAACGGTGGAGCCCGTTCTGAGTTGAAGGTCCTGCATCTAGTTGTCGTTGTTCAGTGCATCGCTGACGTTCGTGTTCTTATTTTCCGTAGATTGTATGAAAAAACACTATAGTTAAAAAAAATGGAGGAATAATATAAATAGAAAAAAATTGAGATAAATAATGTTTTTTAGAAAAGTTAGTGAATCTAAACACATCGTTAGCAAAAGGCCCTATGTCCTTGGGCCCGCCTACCTTGTACCCACGCTGATCTCTAGAGACCTGTCTTGCGTCCATTCCCAATGCAAATGGTGGTGCAGGCAGCGAATAGCAGGTGATCAGTCTCGTCGCATGGGCTTTGTGTGATATTTGCTCGCGCAAAAAGAATTTTTGCCATCGTTACTATTATTTTGTTTAGCTTTTAAAAATAAGATTTACTCCTTGTCACAAGCAAAGCGAACCGGAGCAGCCGGGGGCTCTCGCGACGCATCGGATTCCATGAAGTCGACGCGCCACCAGCCGAGGGAGCAGCGAGGAGGAGAGAAGGATCATGTCGCCGTCGCCTTCTTTGACCGGCGATCCTTCTCAGCGGACTCTGACAGCTTGAGGTGCTCCTGGAGGAAGTTGCCGTGACCACCACCGTACCGTGGGGCTGCCCCAGAGGCACCACTGGATGTAGTTCACGCACCGGAGCTCGTAGCAGACAACGCAACCATCAATTGACTATTTCTGACGAAGAACCTCTTGCATCATCACTTTGCTGAGTCCACTGGGCTGAGAGTCAATTTCTTCACAAAACCTTCATGGTACAAATTAATCTGACACAGGAAAAACTAGAGCTTCTATCACAAACATTTGGCTGTCAGGAAGGCACCTTTCCCTTCACATATTTAGGAGTACCTCTGGGAACAAGAAAGCCAAAATTGATGATTTTCTGCCCCTGATTCAAAGAATAGAAAAGAAGCGGTACAAAGTGGTCATAAAGCAGTTAGATAAATAGAGAAAACATTGTCTTTGGAGATTTGGTGATGTTGCACAGAAATTAATACTCATGAAACTTTCATTAGGATTGGAAGGCAAAATTGGTAAATGGTGATGTGTCTTGGCAATTTATGCTCATAAAACGCCCATTGAGATTGGCCAATGGCAGTTTCATGAGCATTAGTTTCTTATTTCATTATTTGACAAGGTATTTATGAAGAGAATGAGAAGTTTCATCACATATGTGAGAGGATTTTTATCTATATATCATGTGTGTGGGAGTTTCATCTCCATAAAACTCGTATGGTACCGTTCATAGTTTGCAGTCTAGCTAATTGTGAATGAAATCCCACTTAGCAGCAGGGTGCCAGACATGCAACACAGACAAAGTGCGATCACAATCAGCAGCATTTATTTTTCCCACTTGCCAGCATATCACAATTTCATATTCCCAGGCACAAGAAACAAGAGAGTTGATAAAAGAGTCCTTTCATAGTTGTGCTAAGAGATTACAGTGTTTGCTCACAAACCAAAGAATGCATGTCTCTGAGTATAAATAGCATCGCCAAATAGTTTGTGTGAACAGTACCCCGTCAAACAAATGATAATTTACTCTAAAACAATAAAAAAGCACGTATAACAAACGTAAAATTCACAATTTACACTGCTGGCCGGCGCCACAGGCAAGAGAGGTAAGCTTCACAGTTTGTTGTCTGCAGCAGGTACCGGCACCGAAGAAGCTAATAAACAGGAGGGGTAACTTAGACACAATCCATCTTCATCTACAGCAAAAAAATTCCCCATCAGGCCTCCTCAGGTATGTACACGAGGGGGTAGATCTTGATTGAGCCTCTTCGAAGAGGGGTCCCATAGTCCTGATCAGCAGTTCACGCCACATTGCCCCAAAGCAACGGCTTTCTGTGTCGGGGAGATGAAAGGGTCGATCTTCACCCACAGCAGGGAGAAGATGGACGCAAGGAGGATAGACCAGACAATGACAATGGTTGGCGTGCGGTTCTGCCTGCCCATGAGACCCTTGAGGAAGGGGTAGAGATGGAGGATAACCCATATTGAAAAGAACAGCTTTCCAAAAAGCGGACCCCAGGATTGGTAGCCGCTGTTAATGGCATACGAGATTCCTGCCACCATTCCAACCAGGTTAATGACAAGAACAGTGGTCGGAGGGATGAGCAAACTGGTCCACTTGAACACATATAGCTCAGCAAAGTCACCATCCTCATCAGATGCCTTTGAGGTAACTGTGAAGTTGGTATCAATACCGGCCAACACTTTCAGCAGACCCTGGAACACGGCGAAGAGATGGGCAGAGGTGCCACCAATAACCCAAAACTGCTCATTTCTCCACCAATCTTCAATGCCAACACCACTCCATCTGAGCTCCAATATACCAGTGGCAAAAATGGAGGCGAAAAGAAGAATGAAGAACATCCCAGCATAATTACTAATCTGCACATCACAAAAATATATGAGCATTAGAAGTTGACCACATGATACTCAATGGAAAGGGTTTTCTGCATAAGTATAGTAGTTATGGATATATGTTGAGCACTTGTACTATTTGTTAGTTCAATGTGATAGCAGTAATAGGATAAAAGAGCTAGATATCTTGTGACTAACCTCAGGAATGATAAATTTATTGGTAAGGAGACAGATAGCAGGAAGCACACAATAGGCGATAAGTGGAATGGATGTGATTGGATAAACGATGGTGTTGATGTAAGCCAGCCTCTCCAGAAGCTTCAACCGCCCGTTGTAGCCATACCAGATAGGGCAATGTCTGCTAAGCAGAATTTCAACTGACCCAAGAGCCCAACGGAGCACCTGATTAAGACGATCAGAAAGATTGATTGGTGCAGAACCCTTGAAACAAGGCCGTGGTGGCATGCAGTAGATTGACTGCCAGCCTCTTGCGTGCATTTTAAACCCAGTCAGAATATCCTCTGTAACTGAACCGTAGATCCAGCCAATCTGAAACAACACAAAAAGGCAGAAAAGCGTATTGAGTTCAGGAATGCGAAAATAAATTATATACCATGATACGAAGTTAAATAATTCTATACCATCAAAGAAAGAGGGAAACTTTGCTTGCCACACTAACCTCTTTTCCCCATTCAGTCTTGTCCTCATACCCGCAGCTGATGACATGGATAGCTTCCTTTAGTAGAGAAGCTGGGTTTGTTGAAGGTGGTATGCCACCTTGAGTCATAAAGGTGGACGCAATGAAAATTGGAGACTGACCAAAGCGTTTCTCCAATTTCCTCTGGGACATAAGCACTGACCTTTCATCCTCATAACCTGATCGGATTCAAAAAGTAAGATCAACAGGAACCAGCTAACTTGAGTAGCTTAAGATTATTTTGTTCTTTTATGTCCAAAAATCAGACTAAGTGAAGTATGTTTGGCAATGCAATATAAGCAATTACTCCTCAGATCTCTAAGAATAAAAGTAAGTAAGAAACCCATGACAGGAAGCACATACCTTCAATTCCTTCTTCGATGTCTTCCATGTTGAAGATGGGAGCTGAAGATTCTGTTCTCTTCATAATACGGTTTTGGCTATCCATATAACTCTTGTTCTTTTTCTTCCTTCTACCACAGCAGCTCTTAATAACAATGTTAGGTTCTAGATCAGCTTCCGTCAATACAGGATCATAGCCATACAAAGCCTGCCTATTGAAACAGCATCCTGTTCCCACATAAACTGGACCCTGGATGCCATCTAGACCTTTCATGTTGATCTGCAAAACAAATATCATGTGAGCTATGAAAAAATTGTTCTGATGATTAACAAAGGCACAGCCACTCCATCAAACTTACATCAAAGAAAACTATGTTGCGATTAGCATATCGATCATGCAAGTCAATGCCATCGAATCTTTGTGGAAATTGTACATAGCAAGTTTTCCTTCCTAGTGCAGGATCCATCATAAAGCACATTGCTTCTCTAAGAGCTTTGCTGCTGTTGAAATAATGGTCACAATCCACATTGAGAAGATAGGCACCATTTGTAAGCACAGCAGATACACGAATCTGGACAGCATCAAAGGGATATAATTAGTATAGAATATAAAATACAGTACATGGTGTAGAAGTGAATTCATGGGACAAAAACATACCAGTGCATTCATTGCACCAGCCTTTTTGTGATGCTGGAAGCCTGGTCTCTTTTCACGAGAGACATAGACAAGGCGGGGTAACTCATTTCCATCAGTGTCAAGCCCACCACTGTGCCCCAAGAACACCTGATTTCCACATAGAAAAGTTCAATAAGATCTAAGTTTCATTCTTTTTTTTTAAGAAATGGCTTCGTTTAAAGTTAAGGGTACCTGAATCATGCCAGGATGATCCCTTGTGTTATTCCCAGGCCAAGCAGTTCCATCAGCCATGGTCCAACCCTCTTCAGGCACTTTCTGTGCTTTGGCAACAAGGGCATTGATTCTTACTTTGAATTCTTCGTACTCTCTCTGAAACAAAGCATATCCAAGGACCAAGGTTAAAACCTAAGCAGAAGGTGCAGCAACAGTACATTAGTGCAACTATGAGATTTATAGCTTACCTTCATTGCTCGCCTTTCCTTAACAAATGAAGGTTGGATTTTGTCCTTCAGGTAATCTATTTTTTGAGCAAAGTAAAACTCTGGAGCTCTTGGTTCAATGTTGTGCTTTTTGCAGAAGGGAACCCACTTCCTAGCAAATTCTGCAGTTTCTGAGAGAGCCTCAAAAGTCAACATAGCTGAACCATCGTCAGAAACATAGCACGACACCTTGTCAACAGGATAATCCACAGCAAGAATGGACAAAACAGTATTGGCTGTGATCAGTGGAGGTTCCTTCAGTGGATCCACTGTACTGACAAAGACATCAATGGGTGCCAGCTGCGATGGCTCTCCCTCTCTATCATACCTGCAACATCAGAATTAGACATATCAACACCATAATGTCAACAAAAGGAGCATTTCAGTACCCAAAAATCTTGAATAAATGTGCAATCAAAGTTGCAGCTTACCTCAATGCAAGCCTGTCAAGGTATGTCTCACGGTTGATTGGATGCCATTTTGGGAACTGATCAAGAAGCCAAGACAAGGCAAACCAAATCTCACAGATAACCGATACTAGCCACAATCCATAAGCATCACGTACTGGATGAGTGACACGATACTGGAAGAAGAAGCACAGGATGATAAGACGGAGAATGATCACTATCCGGTAAAGGTTAAGCTGATTTGAGGGAAGCGGAACAATACGGCTCAGAGGTAGCCGAGCATCATCAACCCTGCAACAAAGAAAATTACAGATAACTCAGTTTATTTGAAGCGAAATTTATAATAAAAATGAATGTGTACACACCATTAGTAAAGGTTAACTAAGGAGGAAAAAATATATCCTCCTACTCTGAAATGGTATATCATAGTCACTGATTATGAATTATGATGAATGGGCACTTTAATGCCCTTGTGAGTCCTCTTCTGTGTATGCTGGTGTAATATAACCCCGCTGGTTCATTTCAGAGCAATCCTTTCCCATATTCAATATGAACTTATTTGATGAAAACCTAAATAAATGCACTATAGGAAGTATAATAACATAGACAAAGGAAGGTAATTTGTACATTTGCATATCTTCACCATTTGAGCCAGTTCCTTCCATGTCTCCTCCTCTAGCTTCTGGATATTTATTAGTCACTTGCATCATATTTTTGTCCTGCTTAACCTTCCAGCTCTCAACTCTTTCCTTCCAGTCAACACTATTAAGCCCATAGGAATTCAAGTCCTTTGAAGGGTCAACAATCCTCACAGGAACTGAAATCATAGTAAAGAAATATTAATGCTTCCCAACTAACAAGCATATAAGTTCCTAAAAAGTAGCAATTTATGATGTATGTAGAATACCTGGGACACTTGGATCAACATAGCTAGATGTTGGGCTGCGGATAGATTGACGGTCAGGGGAAGCATCAGGGATCTCTCCAGATATCTGATGAAAAATTATCAGTACATTAGTTGGTAAGAGCACACATTCATATAGAAGCAAGTATAATAAGTTAATAGCAAGTATAATAAGTTAATAGCCCAAGCAAATGCATCACTTTGCAGTATTATGCAATGCAACATACTTTCAAGATTAGCGTCGATGACTAAACATGAATGGCATATATTATACCTGCTGCCCACTTGTCAGGCGGGGAATCTGATGATGCGGCTCATGGCGAGCAGATGAAGACAGATCAGCATCATCCCACTCTGGGGCTTTCCCATTGCCTTGCTTATAGTTAAATTCATTGTCTAGGTCATCAACATCTTCCTCCTCCTCATCACCATGAACCCGAGGACTACCTGAATTTCATCCAAGAGGAAGTAAGAAGAATTCATTAGTTACTGTTATGAAGAATGAAATGGATGAGAAAATTTAATCTTGGTTGTCAACATCATAAGGAATGTCCACTATAGTACAACCTTTTGTTCACATAAAGGTAAACACATGATGTGGACTCCCGATATTTTATCATACAAACACAGAGGTTGTAAGGAAACCAACCTTTCTGTCTCTTGTATCTGGTCTTGCACTGAGGGCAGCACTGGTTCCCCTCCTTGCGCTCATACTCATAGCAAGGGCGGCAGACAGGGAATGCGCACTCATTGCAGGCGACAAAGACATCACCAGTGGCTGAAACACCAACAGTGTCACCACAAATCTGGCAGACTTGCCCATTCACACTCTTGACGGGCTTAGCCTGTATCAAAATTCAGTACACATCCAAACAGAATTTCAGAACTAGCAGACACATCAGTTACCCATGCACTTCACACTTGAGAAACGACCGAAAAGCATTTGGTAATCAAGTTGAGGCTAAGATCTAAATTTTGGAAGATTGAGCAATTTACAGGAGAAGATGTAGAAATTCAATGCTGCTGTAGTCACAAAGGTTAATTGCTAAAGGGGCTACTGAAGCACACAAATTACTAGGTAAAACCAGGATCTAAACAATCCAGGCTGCATTTCACTGGATCTCCGAGACAATAAACTCGCCCGCCACGGAATGGCAACTTGCAAGGCACTTCCAATTGGCGATTCCCCGCATGAAGCCCGAGTGTTCGAATAATTCGATCACGCAGCAACAATTCTGAAATCGCCGGGAAGGGATGCTCTGATCTAGTGACTTACAGAGTGAAATGGAAGCATCGCCGCATCAGACAGGAGAAACAAGGCAAATCTACGAACCGAACCGCAGTAGCAAACGCAATTAGGGCGAAATCCGAGCACTACACATAAACCAACGCCACCTCCCAGATCCACCGACACACGCGCACGCACGGCATGAACCGTTGCGAACAGAATCTGAAGGAGCGAGGACGGCATTGGGGAGGCTGCGCACGTACCGCGGCGGGCGCGTCGCCGTCGTGGCGGATCATGACGAACTCGTTGCGGTTGTGTGAGCCCGCCACCATCCCCTTGTTCGCCGCCATCTCCGCCGCTCCCCTCTCTCACTCCCACCGACACCGCTTCACCGACGACAGCGCGCGAGCGGAGACCGATCGGCCCGCGAGGGCGTCTAGATCCGAGCGGCGGCGGCGGCCACCACCATGCCCTTGGATCCCTCTCCCGCTCGCCGCAATGCCGCAATGCCGCTGCTGCCGCTGGCGCCTCTGCTTCCTCTCCACACCTTCCCCTTCCTCTTTTACATACCACCACACCACCAGCTCACTCGGTTAGTTGGTGGGAGTCGCCTGCCACCGGCTACCGCCGGTCGGCGCCAGCTGTTACACGAAACGGCGGGGGACGATCTCAGCCGTACGTTGCGAGGCGGAGGGGGTAAGAACCGTTGGACGCGGAGGCGCGGGGCGTCGCTGTCACCGGCCACTCAGGCTGCGCGTGGGGCCGGGTGACCGGCTGTAGCCGGTCGATCTGTCGGCGCCTCGTCGGCGGACCAAATGGGCCTGTTGTTTCTTGGCAGCAGCAGCAGCAGCATCATCATCTTCTTCATCCATTCTTCCTGTTCTAGGTTTCTCTCCCACAGGCTCCCAATCCAATACAAGGGGCGTGTTTAGTTGAGGTTGGTAAAAAGTACTTTTTTTCTGGAATGCGTGTTATGTGAGGGAGATGAATAGGAAAGGTAAAAAAGGAATTTTTAGGGATGCGTGTTCTGTGAGGTGGATGAATAGGAAGTAAAAAGGACTTTTACGAACTAAACAGGCCCGAGGTTTCTACTACTCCTACATACGAGACTGATGAAATTGGTTGAATTCATGGCACTCAGCTGAACATCTCTTGACAATGGATTATTTCTCTATTTTTTTTCCTAGTTTGATTGAGGAGCATCACAGATTCCGCCCCATGTCCTTGAACTATTTTATATCGCTTGTGCAAATTGGAAATGCTTGAGCTACCAAACACTCCTGGCAGACGGCCAGACGTTTCTCCCAACCTTTTCATTTCATGCACCGACAACGAAGAGAGGGATTGATTTTTCCTTTTGTTTATGTGCATGGACATAGGAAAAAGAAAACATGCTTGTCCTTATTTTAATTAGGCAGGGGCTGAAGGTCAGTCTTGGTATTATTTCAGAAATCACGTAGTACCTTCTTTTTAATTTTAAAAGCAAAAAGTGGGAGGTTTTATTGAAGATAAATATATGTATATGTTTTGCAGGCCATGCAACAAAACTGTCTTTCGCATCTGCATCTTCATCAGAAATATTCATATGCGACTAACAAGCAGGACCTGCTTGGATGCAAAAAAAAAAAAAAAAAGGATATACCATCTCCCAAGTTTTAACCTATGTTTTCCTTTTAGACACAATTTCGGTAGAGCCTTTACACCTCTAATAACTATATGTGGATTATTTGTTTCGAGAACTGTAAAGGGGTAAAAGGCTTGTTTGGACAGAGCATCAGCAGCCAAAAGGACTTTCTGAAGAGTTATTTTGTTTATGCAAGTTTCTAACTGAAACTGATCACTCCAACAAGCAAATTAAGCATAGCATTCCTGCTTCCTTGTGTTAAACCAAAGGGACACGTGAAGCCCCAAAGGCCAAAGGGCACAGCCCATCACTTTCGTGTGAGCTCAGCAGTGTAGTGCAAGTGCTGCCGCTCAAGACCATATTTTAAACTTAGATGGCCCGTGCTTTGCATTAAACTTTTCCGGTAATCCGTTCTTGTCCCAATAATGGTGGTTGGCGTGCATCTTTCCTGGCCGTCACTGACCTTCTTTTTTATTGTTGCTCTCAATATCTCCTCTTTTTCTTGTGTGATTGGGTTTGACAACACTCTGTTGTGTTTTGTCGTGATAGTACTGTTTGATTGTCACTCGTTCGTTATGGCATCTAAACTCATGAAAAAGAAAAACACTCTGAATTTCATGTGGAGTCAGCAGTTACAGTGTACTACCGGTAAGCTGTCATGACTCGTGCGACTAGTGTCTCTAAAGCTCTTCCAGTGAAAGCCACACCTCACCAAATTTCCAATGCGAAAATAAGGTATCATCATGTTGCAGGGAAATATACTAGCAACGATCAAGCTTATCCTAAATATGGCTTATTAGTGGGCAATGAATAAAATTATCCATATTGCTTCAAAAATGTCATTTGAACTTATCCTAAATATGGCTTATTAGTGGTCAATGGATAAAATTATCCATATTGCTTCAAAAATGTCATTTGAACTTATCCTAAATATGGCTTATTAGTGGCCAATGGATAAAATTATCCATATTGATTCAAAAATGTCATTTGAACTTATCCTAAATATGGCTTATTAGTGGCCAATGAACAAAATTAGTCCCCCCATACAACTTTCAGCAGAACACAGTTTACCAGCTGGAAGCCTGACATGGGGCAGTTATTTCTTTCTTATTCAGCCTAGTGAAGCTTAAGCAGCAGGTCAATGTGTGTGATGACAGTGATAAATCCCATGGATGCTTCGCTGGATTTGGAGCTGCATCAACCACCATTATTTAACGCGCCTGCGCCTTGCTGGTCACATGTGCTGCAACCGGATTTTAATTGGAGAATGGAACGTGAGGAATATTCAGAGGACAGAGCAGAGCCCTTCCAGAGCTGTCTCCCGAACCTCGGCTCTGAACCGACATGGCATGGCGATTGGCGATAGGAACATCGGTAAAGCAAGAAAAATAAGAAACCAAATAACATGTTCTTCATGAGTTGTCTTGCACACACCATTCTTCTTCAGGTTATCCAAAGATCATGTTCTTCGTCGCCAGCCACCCAAAGATCTTTGTCTTAAGTATTAGCGCGGCTCAGCAGCTCCAGATGTAATCTACTTGCGCCTGCAGGCTGCAGCACATCTCGTCAGCCAGCGATGAGAGTCGGCGGGCGGTGCAAGTGCAACAGTTACGAAAAGCAAGTGACGCAAACAGAACAAAGTTTGAATTCTTAACAAGCAATTGTAACATATTTTGCACTTTCAAGGAGCCATATGTTTAACAAGCTATCAGAAGTTTGAGCTTTTGCAAGGACGCCTGGATTTCAAGAATGTGAACTTTTTTTTCGAGGAATGAATGTGACCTTCTATAAGTTTGCATAGGCGAGTAAACAGTCATCTAATTCTTTTGGGATTTCAGCTCATGTGGTCATGGGTCGAATAAATTTTATTGGCAGCAAGGCACTGCCCCACTATGTAGGTAGCAAAACAGAGCAGTACATGGATACCAGAAACTAAATTATAGAAGCAGTGCATAATCTATGTAACTTTCAAAAAATATAGTGCTAATTGGCCAAACCTGAATCTACTAAGCCACCAGTTCAGATTGGTTGGATGTTCAAAATTCTCCCCAGATTTGCCAGTCCCTGCCTGCAGAAAAGAACATGCAGCGATAAAAAGAACTGATTCAGTGCCCAATCAACCACAAATTTGCAATACACTTATGCAGCATGGCACGGAAAATGAAACTATAGAAGGCCTATACAGCCACACTTATTGCTAGAGAAATTCACTTATGCCAAAATATGAAGGATATACTCCACAAAAGAAAAAGGAAGACGAAGAGGGAAGAAACAATAGAGATGATGCATTTTGAATAGTTGGGGGAACAACAGCTTACGCCAGTGTTCAGAAGATTCGTCGATATATTTCGTGCATCCTGGAAGTGCAGCAACCTTGTTCCAGTCAGCACCTTCCTTCTGCTGAAATTGTTCTTCCAATGCTGGATGGCATCCAGTCAAGATGAAAACTTTAAGCGATACAGGAAGACCACCCTTTGGCAGTGACCTCAGCAGAGGGCAATGCTTAATGATCAGAAGCCCAAGTGAATAATATGAATCCATATCAGGCAGTAACACCAAGTCAGAGCAACATGTAACCTTCAGCTTAGTAAGGGACACAAGGCCACGTACCTTCTTAAGTGATGATAGTCCATCGCAAGATTCTATTGCCAGTTCCTTTAGTGCTGTATGGTAGCCAGCATTCGACAATTGCATCACTTGAGGGCAACTTTTCAAATGCAATATCTGAATAGATGGCATGTTATTGGCAACTGGTAGATATTCCAAGTCATAACATCGTTCTACGTTCATTTCTTCCAGGGAAACCAATGATTCTGAACCCTCAAAAGACGTGATCCAATCACATTTATAGATGTTCAAGTGTTTCAGCATTCTAAGGCGGTGCAAGCTTAATGGTGGACAGGGCGTCTCTACAGTGTCACAATCCATCAGGCACAGAGTATCAAGAGAAGAGAGGTTATTCAACTGCTTGGAGAAAGAGGATGGTTGCAGGTAGCAGTTCAGTAACTCAAGGCTCCTAAGTGATGAAGGAAACACAGTTGAGCCATTCTCATTCCACAGTGTAGCAATTACAGAACAAGTATTGGTCTGATGTAGGCCATGTATTTTCAACTTCTTGAGAGATTTCAGATTGCCAAACACTGTTCTGGACATGCATACTGCATGGTTAACATAGATCTCCATATCCTCAACAAACTCTAGGTGATGAGCATGCAAGACATGAAAGAAGCTTGATGCCAATATACAAAAAGATCTGGATATTGTAGCACTACCGATATCGCCCTTAACTTGAATTCGCTCATTGTCCATTATAGCTATATGTTCAAGTGTACGAGGATACGTGGGATATTCTCTTAGCTTTGGACATTCAGCGATAGAAAGATGTCGGAGATTGTGAAACATTTGATAGTTATCTACAAGACACTGTTCCAATTTTGGTAAGCGCTCCAGTAGAAATCTCTCCAAAGAGGGAAATCCGGCACATCCAAAGAACTCCTGACCAAGTGCCTTCAGCCCTTCCATTCGCCGTATTTCAAGAGTTTTCAGTAATAACAGGTCCCCTAAAGGAGGAAGTACCTCCCATCTGTTACAATCACGTAGGCAAACAAATTGGACTCTGCCCAGCCAACCAGACTCTAGCCAAGAAGGAGACCTAGCACCAGGATATCCACTTATAGTTAGCTCCTCAAGATCAGGATGTGGTTTTAGGACATCAAGCACCTCAAAACCCTGCTTGGTGGAACTAGCACACTTAGGTGATTTCCGTTGTAGCTCCAACTTCGTTATATGCTCCTTGAGGTGTAGATCGGCCTTTGAAGCTTCAACTTTGTTTCTCACTTTTTCTAGAGACACAATGGTGAGTTGTCCTCGAAGCTTGTTGAGGTTCTTCAGGCCTAGCAAACTTCCCTCCTTCTCGTTGACATGGAATTCTCCAGCACACTCAATATATTGAAGTTTGTGAGTGCTGGATAACATAAGGACATATGTCTTCTCAACATCAATATGGACCAAATTAATAAGTTTATTGATGCTTTCTGGAAGATGAAAGTGTCCTCTAATGGTCTTTGCATTTTGTGTTGAAGAATTGCCATATTCCCTAGGGGAATAACATGAGTGATACTGCACAAACAATGCCTGCAAATGATACATATGCATCTTTCTTGGTAGTGGGTGATAAGTCCGTTGTATTGCTAGATACCGCAGGTGAATCAGGCGGTTGACAGCATCAGGTAATTTTTCTAAACAACAACCACTTATGTCCAGCACCCGGACACTCTTGAGCTTGCCAAGTATAGCATGGCTCGGAGAGACATTGGAGCAAAACCAAGATTTGCTCCAAACTACCAATGAACGTAACATCCCCAAATCATAATTCAGAAGATTTTCCAGGTTTTCACTAGAAATGGACAAATGCCGGGTATAAAGCGGCATCGTTTCCATATACTCACTCTCAACCTGAAGGCATTCACCCTGAGAAACATGAAGCGCCAGGTCACTCATTGTATCATGCATAACATAGAATGTTTGGCTGCCACGACTAAGTATTTCAAAAAATGATCTAGCTAGCAAATCATCAAAGTAGTTTCTTCCAGAATCTTTCAAAGACTTGTTTCTGCTTCCTTCGGTGTCCACAAAACCCTGAGCTATCCACATATGTATCAATTTTTCTGGATCAATATGATAACCTTTGGGGAATAAACCACAATAAGCAAAGCAACGCTGGAGGTGTACTGGTAAACCTTCATAGCTTAATCGCAATATCCTTAACATGTCGTTTTGATTGAGGATATTGCTGCGAAGAACATCATTCCATTCTGCCACTTTGTTCTTTGTGTATAAATGTTTTCCTATTACCTTTATAGCTAGAGGAGAACCATTAAGTTTCTGAACAATTTGCATTCCAACGCTCTCTAGTGTTGAGGATGTTATAACATAGTGGTGGCAATGTCTAAACAGCAACCAGCTATCATCCTGTCCAAGGAGTCCAGCATTTTTGCTACTAGTCCCATACGGGTTGTTAGTAGTATCTTACTTCCTGGTAGTGCATGTTCCATGGGAGCTATTAATTCCCTCCACGTCCCTCTGTTGATGTGTTCCCCAAAATTCTCATCATACCACACATCATCCAACACTAAAAGAAATTTCTTGTCAAAAATTCTCTCTTTAAGTTCTTCTTGGAGCATATTGAAATTGAAATTTGTCAATTCGATGTTCGTACCGCCAGCTGTGTGTGCAATTATCTCCTTAATCAGATTAATCTTGTCAAAGTTCTGTGAAACAAAAACCCACATCCTCAGATCAAAACTGTCTACTATTCTCCTATCATTGTAGATGAGTTGAGCTACTGTAGTCTTGCCAATGCCTCCATCACCAACAATAGAAAGCAACTCTGTGTTTGATGATCCTTCATCATTTGAGGAAGTCATGTTTTTCTTACTCGTTATCCAACAGACTAGTTCATCAACCTCCTCCTTTCGTCCAAAAATGCATCCTTCATGTAGCAAAGATCCAGTGGCTCTAGTTCGGACACAATCAGGAGGCTCAATAAAGTCCTTGCTCTCAGCTGCCATAATTCTCGCAAACATTTCTGCACAACCTCTAACTCTGGCCATGCTTTTGATAACCATATGTAATTCTGATCTCAACTTGTCAAGGCCTATTAGACGCTTACCAAGAGAAAGCGAAGATGCAACTATGCTCCGAGCTATGCCTTGGTGCTCAACTTTTTCTCTTACAACTTTGTAGTCAAATTTGTCTAACATATCTTCTGCATCACAAATTGCTTCTTTCATCTGACGCAACAGTTCTACTTGATTTGTGTCCTTTACATGTCTCCTTTCAGCTGCATCAACTACCAGGAGTATCTCTGTTAATGTAGCCTGCAAATTCTTGAGGTCAGACACCATATTAGAATTCCAGCTGTACTGACTTGATATATAGGTCTGCACCAGAGAAAGCATCCCTCTAAGAATAGGTGAAACAACCCATCCTACAACAGTGGCTGTTGATACCGCAGCCATGGAACCACGAATACTCCTGTACAATGCATAGTTAGTTACTTGAATGGTTGCAGAGCCCATAAGTGGTGAAATTAGAAAATTCTGAACAAGACAGCGCATAAGAAACTTGTTCGCAAAGCATGGGTTTTCTTGTATATGTGCAGCATAAAGCCTATAGTTTCCATACAGCGTATCAAGATCCAAGCTACATTTACTGAAAAAAAAAAGGCATCCAATCTGTGTGATTTCTTATTTTTCTTAGCAACAAATAAACAGATTTCTGTTCTGTTGAAACAATCAGGCTTCTGGCTTTGATGCTATGCCAGGAACTAAATTTCTTGCATACGAGGATGGTTGTGTTGCCTTGTTTTCCCGAACTGAAGTGCACATGTTTGCAGTTTGCTACTTCATGGAAACATAAGAGTCAAGTCAACTAGTGGAAGGCCATCTGACATGTACTTCACTAATTTTTGGGGAACGGATCTGTAGGCCAATTGCTAGAACTTATAACATCAAATCGACCATGTTCGGATTACAAACTGACTTCTATTCATTCCAACTTTTTCCTATTCATACTATTCCTCCCTCTCACAGAACACGCTTCCAGAACTTAGCTGCAGTGTTTTTCTACAGCTATAGTTTTTTTTTTTACCCCAATCCGATGCGATGCATATCTGCTGACTAGTTTTTTTCAGAACTGGCAGCAATACTAATAATATTCTAGCGCTTGAAAAAAATTCATCATCCTATTTGAAGCACGGACCCTCTCCATTTATCAAAATTTTGCTTAGACGCTGCTGCAGATAAAGCACTTATATAAAAACTAAAAAAAAAATCTGACTGCCATATGCCCATATTTGCAAAAGGAAACCAACAAAGTTTGTTTTCCCATGCTATTAAATCAGCAGATGTAAATACATACGAGGTAACTGCGGAGTGCGGACTAAAATGAGGAATTGTGAATCTGTGCTAGAATTTCGCACTTGCATAAACGAGGATCTTGGATCCAAGGAACATTAACTTGGAGCTACATGGAACGTTACCTACCTGATTAATAGCCTGACCGGCCGTGTGAGAACTGAACTGCAAATCTGCAATCTTCTATCTCTTCACGAACTGCCTTCTTCTTGGGTCAAAGGAGAAGCTTTGCAAATGAAGGTTCGGACCAGACGGAGGAGGATCAGAAGATACCGATACGCAAAAAGCACATGCGACGCGCAGGCGCAGGAGTGTTGACTTCCGGGTCTCCAACTGCGTATAAAGAAAAGACGAGGATATTTTAGGGACAAATGCTGTGTTTAGCTGGGGGACCAGGGGAGAAAAAGTAATTTTTTTTTTAAATGTAAGGAGATGAATAGGAAAGATGGAAAATAAATTTTGAAACGTGTCATGTGAGAGAGATAAAAAAATAAAAAATAATTTACCGTCAACATTTAGTCGCAGGCTGCAGCTGAAGCACTGCTGCACTACATCCGCCGCCGACGGCACCGGTGGTGGGGCGGCAGTTCGCCAGTTCGTGTCGTCCGGCGACGACGGCCCGAAGGAAGGCCCAATGAACAGAAGAAGATGGCCTTGACGAGTTCGTCACGGCCCATCGATGTGCATCGTCCCCTTCCGGCCCTCCCGCTCTTCCTCAGTGTGATTCGGGATGGGCCGAGTGGCACGCGAGACATGTGACGTGGCCCAACAGCTGGCAAGTCCATGTCAGAAAGAGAAAAAAGAAAACATCTTAGCTTACGAAAAAGGGCAGAGCACGCATTTGATTTGATTCAGCAGAGCAGGCATTTCGTAATCTAACGGATCTGTAGCCCATTTGGGTCCCTGCCCATTTTTAGCTTACGAAAACGTAGCTGATTTTGGCCTAATTAGTTGCATTAAGTGTTTGACACTATTAAACATAGATTAATTAAAAATAATCATAAAGTGTAAATCGGAGACTAATCGAGCTTAAATTTGTTGTCATTAGCCACTATCATGTTACAGTAGTTTACCATTAAATTTATGCTAATGATGATAAAATTAGGCTTAATAGATTCATCTATATAATTAGTTGATTAGTCTATGTTTACTACTCTTTATTATTGTTAAACATTTTATTTGACGAGTTTGTAAACCTTTTTCACGAACCAAATAGGGCGTTTCCTAGCTTTACAATAAGGATCTGTCTATATGGCAACTGGGTGTTTCTAGATCTGCCAGCATCTAGGTGTTTTGTCTGTTGGAAACACACGGTTTTGAGGAAGGAAAAAAATTGAGTGTTTGTAGAGGTTGCAGCACTCAAGTGTTCAATTTGCATGAAACGCATGGTTTTGAGTCAGAAAAATTTCAAGTATTTGAGGCTGCTCTAGCACCCAAATTTTGAAACCATGAGATCAACAACCAATGGTTAGAAAAATACAGTAAGGCAAAATGATCACAGTACATCAGAAATTTGGTCTTGTAAAAACAAACATCAAAATGAAAAGAGAGAATAAAAAGTCCAACTGTGACAATTACAAAAACTTAACATTCACTGAAATAGAAAAAAAAGAGCATCAAAATGCTTCTAAAACTACAACTTGAAATTGATCTTGCACCAAAGATTCCAATTATGAACCGAAATGACAAAGGTAAAAAACATATATGAAGTAAATAAAGACATTGACCAATACAAATGTGGTATAATAGGACACATGACCAATAACTATGTCATATATTACAGTCACATACAGATGAACAGGCAAGGGCCACCAAGTAAAGATAAGACAAACAAATATGAGATAAACAATGCTTGATCACAATGTCAACCTTAGAGAAATTTGGTACACTTTTGACTACTGAATAAATTTGTGGCCCCTGTATGAAATACAAATTTTTCAGAGTAACATATAAAATGCAAATTTTTCAGAGTAACAAATAAGCTGGATCTGAACTAAATTACACAGATTGGTGATCCATGTATGGCTCAACTAGAAGAAAGATGTAACTTTTAGGAAATACATTATCATCACACTCCTGCACATCGATAAAACATTGAAGCAAAGGGAGACACGAACTGGGACATAATGTAAGCATGCAGCCAAATTAAGTAAAATCGTAGAAGGCATTGCCAGCCAGAAATCACCTACACTAGATGGCAAAATTATTTGTTATAAAATAAAACTCAGAAAAGGAGGAAAAATAAAAGGTGCCTGCTCCAGAGTGCCATTTCCATCTGATTGAAAAACCCATCAGAACCCCAAAATATATACAGATTTACAGAACATGCAGAAATGAAGAAAGGGAAGGCCCAACAAAAAATGAAAGCAAATAGCTCACAAAGAATAACAAGTTAGGATGCAAAATGCAAACAAAAGAGAAATTAAAACACTAATGAAGAGCAGATTTAACAAATTTAGCAAATGTTTACTATGGTAGTCAAATTGCAAATTACCTGGGAGGATGCTGAAACCCTTAAGATGCAAATAAAAATAGTCAAATTAAAAATAAGCTGGGCCTAAACTAAAGCAAGGAAGATTAAAAAAATGTGAATGAACGTATTAACAAATATTTACTATGGTTGGTAAAATTGCAAATTACCTGGGGCTGTGCGGAAATCCTGAAGATGCAAATTAAAATAACAGTAACCTACACCTAATATGGTATGAAACAGATATTGCAATATCATTTACATTACAACATAGTAGAATTGACGGTCTGAGCAGAACTGTCATCAAAACAATATTATGCTGTCAATTGTAAACAGAAGATATTTATCAATACGACCATTAACAAGCTATTTTCAGTTCACCCTTTGTCTTTGGATTCATGCAGGAATTTGCTAACAATATAAACAGTTTGACAGATTTTGACAACTAGTTGTATGAACTTATCAGGAAAGGAAATTCAATACTCTCAGTATCTAAAAGCTGCAAGGTCATATGCAAAAGCAACCACCTTCTCAGTACAACAGGCAGGGTATACAAGATCATAGACAATTACATGGATTCCATACCAAGATAAGGATGCATATAAAAACTTGAACTGACGACAAGTAACATGAATCTGGCAAAGATACCTTAGATAATTTTAGTACAACATTGTGGGTCTACTGCCTATTCTGTTGTCTACTACCTATTATGCACCTTAGTTAAATGTAACTAAGCAGCAACAAGATAAAAAGGACAAACACATCTGTCTACAAGCCTTATAGCAAACAAGAAAAAACAAAGGGCGCAAATGAGGAAGCACAAGGCTGTGGGATTGTGGAACATGAGGAACTGACAAAGGAAATGTTCAGAAGAGGTGCAAATCACTGCTGCAATAGGGTCAACAAGCAGCTCACGTCTAAGGACAAGACTCTAAGGGGAAACCGAGTAAAAATCTCACAAATAGCAAGGCAAAGCAATCAACGAGCTCAGGATAAAAAGGCCAGAGAAAAATTGAAATGGTCTCACCTGTGTTTCATGCTGAAGAATTGAAGATAGCAACGAGCAAATTTTTTGTTATGGTTGACAAATTCAAATTTTTGTGGGGTGAACTTAAACCATGAAGATGCAAATGAAACAAATATAAATATGAAAAGGCCAGATTAACAAATTTTTACTATGGTCCACAAATTACAAATTTTTGGGGGTGAATTTAAACCCTGAAGATGCAAATGAAGTAGATAAAAATATGAAACAACCAAACTAACAATTTTTTGCTATGGTTGGCAGATTACAAATTTATTGGGGGTTAATGTAAACCCTGAAGATGCAAATGAAGCAGATATAAAAAGGAAAAGGGCATATTAACATATGTTTACTATGGTTGACAGATTACAAATTTATTAGGGTGAATTTAAACCCTGAAGATGCAAATGAAGCAGAGGGCAGATTAACACATTTTTTTTACTATGGTTAGCATATTACAAATTTTTTAGGGCGAATTTAAACCCTGAAGATGCAGATGGAATAGAAAAATTGCTTGGGAAAATATATGGTAGATTCTGCCAATTTCTAATGTGGTTTTACATGAAAACAAAGTACAAAACACAACTTATGTGCAATTGTTATTTATATAGTAGTGAGAAATGTAGGACAATCATGCAAAAATACACAAGTGCATATTGGGAAGATTGACATAATAACACACCATGAATGATTATCTAACTATAGTTGGCATTTATAAAATGTTAGGATGTCAATAATATTCAGTTTATGCAGGAGTTTGGTAGCAATGCAAACAGATCATGCACAAGCTTACCAGCACTTTAAGCAATTACCAAAAGTCATATGGAAGAGCACCTGCCTCCTCAACACCATAAGCCTCTACAGAAGATCATACACAATTAAATAGATTTCATACCAAGAGAAGGGTGCAAATCACAATTAAAGGGAAGAAGCAATAGGCGTGATGCAGATCCGGGCCACCACATATATCAAATAGCACCAGTAAGCAGTAGGAATGATAACAGACTGACAGGTTACTAACTGATAGAAATTTAAAATGTTATATTGGAGAGAATATGAAAAGTTGGTAACTAGGAGGTTACTAACTAAACTTATGCAACTATTATGCAAAGTTCATATCCAAAACATTGCAAATAATAGGCAAGTCAAAACACTGATTATACAAAGGAAAAGGAAAATTTAAGAAAAAAATATAAGTATATATTAGCAATTTTTTACTAAGTTTAGTCAAATTGCAAATTTTTACTATAGTTTGGCAAATACAAATTAGGTGAGTTGTGATTGAAACCCTACAGATGCAAATATAGGCAGATTGGCAAATATTTACTATGGTTTGGCAAATGCAAATAAGGTGGGATGTGCTTAAACCTTGCAGATGCAAATATAGAAAGATCGACAAATATTTGCTATGGTTTGGCAAAGGCAAATTAGGCGGGCTGTGCTTAAGCTCTACATATGAAAATATAGGCAGATGGACAAATATTTGCTATGGAGTAACAGATACAAGTTAGGTGGGATGTGCTTAACCCCAGCAGATTAAAAAGTAATGAGAAAACCCAGTTGCTAAAAAATTGGCTATCAACAATCATTGACAAGATAAGACACTAAAGATGCCGGTCTTTCTAAAATTGTCAATGCAACAATATTATTCTGTGAACAATAAAGAAGATACTGAATAGGACCATTCAGTGAGAGCTCAGTAGCACTAGCTGCAGTTGCGGTGCAACTCAAGCTGCAGCAGCATCCCTAGCAGCTAGACAACTATCACATACACATTGCAGCAGCACAAAAGCATCGATAACAGGAGGAATAAAGAAATAGAGAAACGTGCGAAAGCTTGTTTGGATTTCTTGACAGGTTTATGGGAAACATTCTGGACGAAGGAAATAATGGAAACAAATATAGATTATAGATAATATGCATAACATGTGGAAATTGGAAATATAGAACAAAAAGAAAACTAATCATTACCAGATCAGCCACTGCCATCTGCAACTTTCTTTTCAATTCCTTAATCTTCTTGAACTGTACATAACAAAATATGCTAAGAAGCAATAAAAAATTGATAATCAAGCTAATAAAACTAGAAAACATGCAGTCCATACTTACATCTTTCAGCACTTCTTTATAAAGTTCTGCCCTAAAGGCATTGGATCCAGATTTATCCAGAAGAGTTATCCTAACATGAAAATTGTATGCAGATTACAAAATAGCACATAAATAAAAGAAATGAAGTCGTATAACCAAAATAGATAACTGCATACATATTTATTTATAATAAACTTACATCACATTCCAAGCTAGCATCATTATCACTTTCTGCAGCATCAGATACAAAATCCTCTATAGGATCATCCTTATTGCTGTAACTTTCTAAATCCCGACGCCTCTTTCAAGCCATCTACAAGACATGGCCAAATATAAGATTCATATCAAAAAATTACAAGTAGCTGTAACCTGGAAAATATAACACTGAAATAACCAAACTTCACATAGATTGCATTGTGAATTTAAATATGAATATGTCAGCTAACATTACAGGAATTTGACATAACAGATCAATTGATAAACAGATAGCAGATCAATCGATAAACATAATGACCCTGCTAGGACAATAGCACAAATAACTTAATCAGAAGAAAATAATGAAAAAAACAAAGATCACGTATAGTACCAATAAGTATAACCTTAAAAAAATATAACACTAAATACAACATAGACCAGACAAATTAGGACATATTTCATTGTGATTACACATAAAACGAACATATATGGTGACATTCCAAGCAATTGATACACAGATACCAGAAAAAATGGTAAACTATCAGCTACAACACTAGCAACCCTATGGTTCATCGATCTCAAAAGCCAGTATAATCACAGAAGACAAAAAATGAAAACAAATGCTCAAACGGGAGAAAATGAACGGATAAATGTGACATACTACGACCCTCACATTGGCTCCTCGCATAAGCCGCTCAGTTCTGATGGAGTTGGACGAGAAATAGAATGAATTAAAGCCAAATAAACAAATCCAGTGAAAATGTGACCAGATCAAAAGGGGGAAACAGATGAACTAGATCTCGCGGAGCAGCTCGCCGTGGAAAACATAACAAAAATGAAATGCCCAAGAGTTGGCTCGTGGACCTAATCAGCAGATTACTTGGGATATTGACGGAGGGATCACCAAAATCGATTGAAATGTTACCAAAACAAAAGGGGGAAACAGATGAACTAGATCTCGCCAAGCAGCTCGCCACGGAAAATAATACAGTTGTGGAATGGGTAACTATTTTGTTTGTTCGCAACAACCACGAAATCAAGGAACACTCAATCGTAAACCTGATCAAATCAATGCAGATTGACATACAGAATGAGAGAGCAGCTCGGCTCCTCCCACTATCACAATACAAACAGACAGAATGAGCAAGTGAAATTAGTTTGCTCGCGGAAACCACAAGAGGAACGAACTTCACTTAAAAATCGACGCAAATAAAATCAGAGGAGATGAGGGGAGCAGATCACCTGGGAAATCTAAGAGCGGATCGCCCTCGCCAGGTCCCTGTAGCAGCGGAGATCCTCAGGAGCAAGTCCGAGAGAAAGGGGAGGGGAAAGTGAGAACGCTTTGTGAGATCTCAGACAGGAAACGAAAAGGAACATGTGGGGCCAGGGAAAACAAACAAACCAAAGCCAGACCGGAAGGGCAGATCGGAGGGACAGGAAAAGGTCAAACAAAGCAACGGATGGTTAAAGATTTGTGTGTTGGCAGCTAGAGAAACACCCATATATCCTTTAGCTTTTCCCTTACAATAAACATGTGAACCACCTGGATAAGGGTTAAGGGTGTGTTTAGATTGTAGGAAAAAACACTGTAGCATAAGAAAAACATTGTAGCATTCGCTGGGAAACGTGTTTTGTGATGGAGGAACAGTGAAAAGTTGGAATGAATATTGAAAAGTTAGAATGAATAGTGAATAGTTGGGAATCTGAACATGTCCTAATTGGATACACGCCGCTACAAATTTCTCGTTTTTGACACATACCGTTACTTCTCGCATCATAAAACGGATGCCATTACAATTGGATACACACCTGAGAAGGAGGCATCGACCGATCACCAAAGGGCAAACACCGGCATGGTGAGGTCGTTGCCCCTGCCCTTGCTGCTGCTTCTGTGCGGAGCCGGCGGCGGCGGGGGCGTGCGTCTTGGCGGTGGCGGCTACGAGGACTGGAGGCTCGGCACCGCCACCTACGTCAAGGAGTTCCGGTCGCATCCTCTCAACGACGGTGTGCGCCTCTTGCTGCGTTTCTTTAGCATCGTAATCGCAGTAGTCGTGATGTAGAATCAGGGAAATCCATAATGGAGGAGGTGAATGCCTCTGCAAAGTGCCAAAGTGCAAACACGAATCGATGGGCAAGCAGATCCTGGCTAGCAGAAATCCCGTCTTGATACGAAGATGTAGCAGAAGAAATCACGAGGGGTCCGAGGGGAGAGGTTCAGGGATGGAGCTTCTTCCCCTCCCATTTCTTCAGAAAGATTTGAGTGATTCTTGGAACTCGACATTCCAAACATGTTCTGTTCAGGTTCCAGGGAGTAGCAGATGAGTTGAGAGCAGCGTTGTCTTGTGAAAGGTGCTGCTCTAGTGGAGTAGCGCGGTCCTTACAGCCAAAAGATAGAGAGTAATGGAGTACGATTCCAATAGAGAGTAATGGAGTACAATTCCAGCGATAAATGGGCTTTTAAAATTTGTGACCTTTTTCTTTTGAGAAAGTTGTAGTGAAGGCACATTGAATGAGTGATATGAGAAGGCCTTGTTCAAATTCTTTAAGAAAACACTATTCATTCTAACTTTTTAGGCCATCCGCACTAGTGAATCGATTCACCAGTACCATATAAGCACATTTTCTCTCTCTCCTAAACACATCACCATCAAGCTATAGTGTTGCAAAATAGAAAAACAGTTTTCTTCTTGCCACCCACCGCATGCATATCAGCTCACTTTCTTTTTCCTTTATTTACTCTCATGCATGGCGGCTGGTGGTTCTTTTTTTTTTACTCCGAACGAATCGACTCAGGGTGCGTTCAGATCATCCAAAAAACACTATTTATCTAACTTTTTCATATTCATTCCATCCCTCCTACTCACAGAACACGCTTCTCAACACGACCTACAGTGTTTTTTTGGATCTACAGTGTTTTTTCCCCAATCTAAACTCACCCTCAATATTTTGAATCGGATCTGTTCTGTGAATCGATTGATCCGATTCGTTAGCTCCACGTGGACCAATGATCCGGTCAGCGGAGAAGCCCTCACTGTTCATCGACTTTTCACTATTCATCTCCCTCACAAAACACGCTTCCCAGCAAGTGCTACAGTGTTTTTCTTCGGCTAATGTGTTTTTTACTCCAATCTAAACACAACCTAAATCCTAATTTATGAGAGGCAAGCTAGAACTTACTCTACTCCCTCCGTCTCAAAATAAAAGTAGTTTGAGGAGGTAAACACGGTTTCTAAACCTTATTTTGAGACGGAGAGAGTAGTACATTGTGATGGTTTTCTTATTGTTATCCTATTACTGTTTACTCCACTCAGCATATATTGGCAGACAATTCATTCATTGCAACTCTACTTTTAGTTCCACAATTGATCCAGGCTAAATTGTCTGTTCGTAACATCATAAATTCCACATCAATTTCCTTACAAACATTTTCATCTCACAAAATTGAGAAAAACATTTCAGTGTTTTTCAATGCAATGGTTTGCTGCAGGTGGCGGCGCCTACGGATACGGCGACTTGGACATCTTCAGGTACAGCGCTACACGGCGGGGCTGAGCGCAGCGCTGTTCCACGACCGGTGAGATTCGAACAAGTTACCTCCCTCTCTCACGTGTAGCCTCATTTAGCACTGTACTGCACTCTCACATCTATATCCCGTTTTGATTTCCCACACATTATACCTAACCGAGAGTAAATTATTTGTTTGAGGCTCTAAACAAATTCAAATAAAAATATTATCAACTACAAAGTTTCATAACTTTTTGAAATCTACAATTTTTCTTATGGAAGCTTCTCCATTCGAGATCGTTTACAAAATTTTGAATTCCTAATTTGAAAAATTACACTTAGTTTTCGTCGATAAAATAATTTCAAATGAAAAAGTCATCAACTACAAACTTTTCTTACTTGTTGTGATATACAACTTTCATTACAGGAGTCTCTCCAAGGTCATTTGAAAAAACTCAAATTTGAAATTTAAAAAATTTTGACCAACTTTTCGTTGGTAAAATTAATTTAAATTAAAATGAGTTCAGCTATAAAGTTGAATAACTTCTGAATCTCTACAACTTTTACTAGTCATTTTTTCATACGACAAAGTGATAGTAACATTGTGTACAAATCTTATAATCTCTTCTCTAGTTTTATGAAACTATATAAGAGATATAGATTTTATGAACAAAATTTAATCGATTTGTTCGAATCAAGATATGACCATATAAAAGTTTTACATCTTTATAAGTTATACAACTTTATAGTTTGAAGCTTTTTAATTTGAATTTATGAACTGTTTTAAAATATGATTTGAATATATCTTTGTCGTGTGTCTTGTTTGTGGCTTTGCCGTGTGCCACAGAGAAGACATGCAGCAAAAGGGTTTTTTTACCATGTGCCATAAAAAAGACACACGTAAGAAATCTCTTTACCGTGTGTCTTCTTTGCCAGAGTGTTTTTTGTGTGACACACGACAAACAATCCTTTTGACGTCCGTAGTGACACATTAGTGATTGTGAGTCACTGGCTAGAAGTTGCAGCATCTAGGGCTGTCGGCGACAAATGTATAGGAGTGTAATAAAAAAAAAAAAGAGGCGTTTCGACGCTAGCTTGTCAGGATGCCCCGGTGGGACTCCCAACCCTATTCCAGCCCCAACCCTATTCCAGCCCACTGCGGTTGAGTAGTCAGCCCAATCCTTATCCGATCCTTCTACGTGTACTAATATCCTAATCCTATCCAATCCATCAAGATATATCACCCAATCCGGCCTTGATCCTATTGAAGCCGACGGGCCAATCCGAACAGAATGATCCGTGGGCTTTGATTAGTACTACTAGCTAGCACGTGGAACATACACAGTATGGCCCATGAACAGAACGATCCGAGCAATTCACAGTAGCAGTGAGCCAGTGACTTTTGACAACTTCTGCCGCATGATAGCTCTCTGCTACAGTGAAAACTGCATATGCACTGTTCATCAAGACACAAAGATTATGACTTTGCCTCAGTAAGTTGAACCGCGCACGTACAGCACTTCCAAAAAAAAAACATGAAACGCACAGCTCACTCACAAATAATGAGCAAATGATAAAACTAAAAAAAAAAATCATCCACCAATTTTCAGTATGCAAGTATATATACATCTACTGTCATGTACATGTAGTAGGGACTGCTGTTTATATCCTCTCGTTCTAATCCTGATACTGATCTACTAACATTAGATTGACAGCAGAGCCAGCAACTAAAGACGCTATCTGTTCGATCAGTAGTTGCAACAAGGCATGGACAGCGAGAGACGCATGGACCCCGCACTGTACAAGGCGGCGACGCTGGGGAAAGTGTCAAGCCTGACGCAGGGGTGAAGGAGGAGTGGCGGGTAGCCGCGGGTTACAGATTGATTTGGGAGAGGCGAGGAAGCGAGCCGATCCGGAGACTGGGAGGCAGCGGCGCCGGCGAGGGCTGCGGCTTCGGGCGGGAGCCGAGCCGCCGGTCTCCAACCCCTACTTCACTGGACGACGCGGGTGACGGCGGCGGCGGCATCGCCCTCTCCGGCTCTTCCTGCCAGGCGGCGGCGGCGGCAGGGATGCAGAGAGAAGGCAGCCCTTCCCTCTTTTCGTGGGCTGAGCCCTTGCTATTGATCCATGGGCTGATTTGGGCTGTAATTAAAATCCGGCCTGAATCAATCCTTTTGATACAAGGCCTGACTCGATTTGGCCTTTTTTTCGTAGAGCCCGTAATCAGAATAAAACCAGCAGCCTATGAGTTCGATGGCCGCGAGGCCCTTGGATTTAGGTGGCCCATTATCAGGCCTAGGTGGGAGCCAGCCAACCTGACGTACTGGAAGGTGTTCGTGAACTGTGGAGGGAGGGAACTGCGTGTTTTAGCAATCGCAGTACGGTTTCTTGAAGGCAAATCACAGAAGGTGGCGAAGTAACAAAAGCATCCTTAGCAATCGCGCACTTACTCCGGTCGCCTAACCCACGCACGTTCCATTACACCACAAAAAGGAAAATAAAGTTAGACCATTACTTATTACAAAGACTAGCAGCACCAAGCTTCACTCCTTGCGCAAGCAGGCGCATGCACAAGGAAGCAAAGGACCGGAGTAGTTCAAATGTTCAATAGCAGCACAAGCCAGAATTAAAGTACAGATGATCCACTCCCTATCGGAAGCATGGGGGAGTCAGCAAGTTCTTTTTTTTCCACCGCATCGATGATTGGAAGCCGTTTATCCAGATGTCCAATCCCCTGCCTGCAGAACAGAGCATACATCAATTTTTTTAAAAAATGAAGGATTGGTGCACTATGCCACGGCACGTGAAAACTAACATATCGAAGGTTTCTGTAACCACACTTTTTTTTTTCAAAAAGAAAAATAGTGGTGGAGACATATGAAGGACGTAATGCACAGAAAAACAGTAGATATATACCAATTTAACAGAAAGATAGGTTACCCCAGTATTCAGAAGATTCGTCGGTACATATCATGCATCCTGAAAGCGCGTCTGCCTTGTTCCAATCAGGACCGACCTTCCGCTGAAATTGCTCCTCCAGCGCTGGATGGCATCCAGTCAAGAAGAAAGCTTTAAGGGATACAGGAAGACCACTCCTCGGCAGCGACCTCAGCTGAGGGCAATGCTCAATTATCAGAAGTTCAAGTGAACAAAAACAATCCTTATTAGGCAACAATACCAAGTCAGAGCATTCTATAACTCGCATCTTCGAAAGTGAAACGAGGCCACACAATTCTCCCAGTGATGATAGTCCATCGCAAGATCGTATGTCCAGCTCCTTCAACGCCGTCTGGTATCCATAACTGGACAAAGCCAACACTCGAGGGCAATATCTTAACCACAGTGTCTTAAGAGATGGCATGTCATTTACATCTGGTACAGATTTCAAGTTATAACAGCTTTGTATATCCATGTGTTCCAGTGAAA
Organism: Digitaria exilis; assembly: GCA_015342445.1. Classification (NCBI taxonomy): domain Eukaryota; kingdom Viridiplantae; phylum Streptophyta; class Magnoliopsida; order Poales; family Poaceae; genus Digitaria; species Digitaria exilis. The sequence continues at coordinate 1,324,619 of JACEFO010002477.1, forward strand.
CCAATGCTTCTGATCCCACGAAAGATGTGATGCAATCACATTCCTCAATGCGTAACCATTTCAGCATTCTAAGGTGGCACATGCTTATTGGTGGACAGGGCCCCTCAACGGTGTCACACTGTCTCAGTGTAAGAGTATCAAGTGATGAGAGATTGTTCAGCAACTTGGCGAAAGAGGATGGCTTCAAGTAGCATAGCTGTAACTCAAGGGACTTGAGTGATGAAGGAAGCGCAGTCGACCCACTCTCATCCCACAGTGCAGCAATCACTGAGGAAGTCTCAGCTGATATTTTCAACCTTTTCAGAGATTTCAAATTATCGAACACTGTCCTGGACATGCCTACCACATGGTCAACATAGATACTCATGTCTTCGACGAACTCCAGATTATGAGGATGCAAGACATGTAGGAAGCTTGATACCACGCAACAAAACGATCCAGATAGGTCGACATTTTGTTTAACAGTCTTAAATGCAATTTTTCCTTGTCCAGAACTGCCATATGTTCAAGCTTAGGAGGATAGGTAGGATATGCTGTGAACTTTGGACAGTGAGTGATAAAAAGATGCCTGAGATTATGTAGTACTTGATCATTGTCTACAAGACACCATTCCGTCTCTGGTAAGTCTTCCAGCTGCAATCTCTCCAAAACGGGAAACCCAGCACAACCAGAGAACTCCTCGCCGAGTGTTTTTAGGTCTTTCATTCTACGTACTTCGAGAGTTTTGAGTAATGGCAGATCCCCCAGCGGTGGAAGCACCTCCCATCTTCCACAATCACGTAGGCAAATAGATTGTACTCTACTCAGCCAAACATACTCCAGCCAAGAGGGAGACTTAACACCAGAGTACCCACCTATAGTTAGCTCCTCAAGATCAGGGTGTGGTTTTAGGACATCAAGCACCTCAAAATCCATTCTGGTAGCACCATCAAGCTGAGAAGATCCCGTGACAGAAGACCACAGGATACCGCCTGATAGCAAATGTATCACTAGCACACTGGAAATATCCTATGAAACCAGGAACCATGTGATGCTGCCTGGCAGCAAACTTAGAAGTATGACACTGACATGATCCCCAGTGTAGCTCCAACTTGGTTATATCCTTCTTTTTATCTAGATGTGCTTTAGCAGTTCCCTCCCTGCTTTTTACTTTGTCCAGAGACTTAATAATGAGTTGTCCTCGAAGTTTGTTGAGGTCCTTCAGGCCTACTAAACTTCCTTCCTCCTCGTCAACAATGAATTCTCCAGAGCAATCAACAGACGCAAGCCTTTGTGTGCTGGATAACATAAGAACATATGCCTTCTCTATATCGATATGTACTAGATTAATAAGTTTACTCAAGCTTTTTACTGGAAGATTGAAATGGCGTCCAACAGTCTTCCCTCTTGAGGTGGTGAATTCTTTCGAGGAATAGCACGAATGATACTGTACAAACAAGGCCTGCAAATGATACAAAGATATCTTTTTTGGCAATGGGAAATAAGTCCTCCTTATTCCTAGGTATCGCAGGTGAATCAACTTATTGACAGATTTGGGTATTTTTTCTAAACAACAACCACTTATGTCAAGCACCCGCACACTCTTCAGCTTGTCAAGTATGTCATTGTTCAGGAAGATTTTGGAGCAAAACCAAGATCTACTTAATACTATCAAGGAACGCAAAGCCTTCAAATCACATTTCACAAGACCTCCCATGTTTTCACTATAGATAGACACATGCCTAGTATGAACAGGTATCTCTTCCGTAGACTCATGCTCGACCCTAAGGCATTCACCCTCAGAAACATGAAGTGCTAGGTCGCTCATTGCATCATGCATAACATAAAATGTTTGATTGTCACGTACAAGTATTTGGAAAAAAGATCTTTCTAGTAACTCCTTGAAATAAGATCTTCCAGCATCCTCCAAGGTCATGTTTGAAGGTTCATTGATGGAAATAAAACCCTGAGCTATCCACATATGTATCAACATGTTCCGATCAATATAATATCCTTTAGGGAATAAACCACAGTAAGCAAAACAATCCTGCAGGCGTGCAGGTAAACTTCCATAGCTTAAACGCAATATCGCTAACACGTCATTCAGATTAAGGGTATCATTATGAAGAACTTCACTCCATTCTGCAACTTTATACTTTCAACTTAAATGTCCTGCCATTACCTTTAGGGATAGGGGCAAACCATTAAGTTTCCGAACAATTTGCTCTCCAATTTCCTTCAGTTCTGGTCGTAGATGAAAACCAATTCGGTCTTTGAAGAGGGACCAACTAGCATCCTGTCCAATGCCAGGTAAAGAGCGTGAACTTTTGGAGTTCAGAATTTTTTTTGCTACTAATTCCATACGGGTTGTCACCAGTATCTTGCTACCTGGTAGTGCTTTTCCTAGGGGAGCTATGATTTCCCTCCAGCTCTCTTTGTTAATATGATCCCCATATTTCTCATCATACCACACGTCATCCAACAATAAAAGAAATCTCTTGCCAGAAATTCTACATTGAAGGTCTAGTTGGAGATTATTGAAATTGGTCAAATTGATGTTCTCACCACTAGTTGTATGTTCTATGATCTGTTTGATTATATTATCCTTGTCAAAGTTGCGTGAAACACACACCCACATCCTCAGATTAAAAGTGTCTGCTATTCTGCTATCGTTGTAGATGAGTTGAGCTACCGTAGTCTTGCCGATTCCTCCAATACCAGTAATACTGTGTACCTCTGGAATTGATGATCCGCTGCCATCTGGTGAAGATAAATCATCACTTTGCTTCAGCAATACAGCGACTAGTTCATCAACCTCCTCCTTCCGTCCAAAAATGGAATCTTCATGCAGAACGGATCCAGTAACTCTTCTGGCGGAATATTCAAGAGATTGAGTAGAATTAGTGTTCTCGACTGCCATAACCGTTACAAGCATCTCTGCGCAAGCCCGAACTTTGGTAACGCTTTCAATAACCTTCTGCAGTTCTGGTCTTAACTTGTCAAGGCCAAGGTAACGCTTGACACAAGAAAATGAAGAGGACGTTATGTATGTAACCATTCTTTGATGATTAATTTTTTCTTTTAGAAGCATATAGTCAAACTTATCCAACATATCTTCTGCGTCACAGGCTGCTGCTTTCACTAGCCGCAGTGCATCATGATTCCTGTCCACTACAGTTCGCTTTTCAGCTGCCTCAACTGCCATAAGTATCTCCGTTAAAGTAACCTTCAAATTCTCGAGATCAGACTTCAACCCAGAATTCCAGTTGTACTGACTTGATATATAGGACTGCACCTTAGAAACCATCACTTTAATAATAGGGGAAACAACCCATCCTACCACAGTGGTAGCTGATATAGAAGCCATGAACTTTCCCTGTACAGTATCATAGTTAAATATTTGAAGCAATTATAAATAGAGACTGAAAGGACTAATTATGATTTTATTATAAAATTAATTACATGGATGGACACAAAATCACGAGATAAATCTATTAAACCTAATTAATTCACCATTAGGGATTGTTTACTCAGCCCTGACCCTGGGGGGGAGAGGGGCAGCTGCCTAGGCCCCCGGCCGGAGCCAAGGGAGCGTCCCAGGTCCGTTACGTATACACGTACATGTATAGCTAGCAAGTATCCTGAGTAAGCAATCGTAACGACGCCACTACGCGCAGTCCTGTGATCCCGTCCGTCTCATTGCCTTATTAAACGCAGCATGCCGGCAGGCAGATAGTGCGCAATAGATGCAGACCGGCCGGCCTATGTCCGTTGCCATTGCAGTAAATAATCAATTATTTGATTATTATTATACACTGGTGAAGAATACTCAATGATATTTATGTAAGAGTTTTATATGATAACTGGTATCATAATATTGCCATATGATCCGGTATCTTTGTAATTTTGGCTACAATTACTTACTGATTCTTTTAATTTTACAAGTTTTTGTCATAGTCATATAGTCTAGAAAGTATGCACCTGGTAACAAATACATTTTAATTATAAGAGATATGAACCAGATGAGACGACACAAATAGTTGTTCCAAGAAACAAACTAATATTGATTGAGAAAATTAGGGTCATATATATAGAAGAAAATGTTCAAATGAACCATGATAATGCCGTTAAATTTTGATATGAATATTTTTCATATACTCTGTATTCTTACTATAAGGGGCCAGCTCCTGGCCCCTTAATACTCAGGACCGGCCCTGTGTTTAATGTAACATAATATTGTCCAATCATAGCCTAATTAGCCTTAACTACCCTATCAACCCATGCTACTGCACGGGCTAATAGAAATTGTCAAATTAAAATTATCCATCTCTCGCTCTCTTTTATATATGAAACATTCTAATAGTACTCCAAAGATAAATTTGTTTATATTATATAATTGTAAAATCTAAAGATAAATTTAGTTATCTTATATAATTGTAATAATTATGATATGTTTAGTTATATTATATAAATATTTTTTTCACTTTGCATCACACTTTCATGTGTGTTTGATATATGTATTTGGTTGAGCTATGTGAAAAACATGAAATTCATATTCTTATTCTTTCCCTCATACATGAATATATAGTAACACACATTATGGGTAGCAGTATTTTACATATACAATTATATAAATAATATATTAATAAATATATAAATAGTAATTTAAAAATTTTATGTTGGTGGCTTGAAGATTTTTTTGCTATAATTGTATATATAATTTGGATTCAGATTTAAGTTACATTAACTTTTAATAATGATATGGTTAGTTTAAATGCAAATTTAGGGGGTTCTTTGATATTATTTTTGTAATGACATAGGTGGGTAACTTCCATGAATATTAAGGGTTACTTTAGATTATTTTAATAATGGTAGAGGTGGGTAATTTACATGAAGATTAGGGGTTACTTTAGATTATTTTTATAATGCCAAAGATGGGTAATTTAGATACATATTTAGGGGGTTAATTTAGTCTATTTTATTATACCAGTGGTGGGTAATATTTTTAGAAAAGATAATATATCCGATGGCCATTACGATCAGAGATGACAAATTGATGGCCGAATCCAATGACTATTACGATTAGAGTTACGAAAAGGTAAATTTTTTGTGAGAACTTGTAGGTTAGACTATCCACCTAGGATCCTAGGTGCCATCGTCTGGAGGCTTTAAAAGAAGCCTTCAATTAGTAATAATAAGATATATTCGTCTCACAATTACACTCGAGACTTATCGAATGAGTTTTGTCCCATATTTAATACTTCTAATTCGTATCTAAACATTCGAAATGAACTAAACAAGGTAACAACACGACTCGAGAAATCCGTTTGCAAATTCTTTTCTAAAATTAGAAATCCGTTTGCAAGAAGATGACCAACTTAAGTGACGGGACGACAAATTTAGGGTCACCAGCAGGTTTAGGCAATGTAACAGATTTATCCTGAAGGTTTTAGTCAATGTAAAACAAGCCATTTTTTCGGAGACCTTTTCACACAGGTCAACAAAACCTCCTGGACATCTACTCCATCTTTACACAACGACACTATTGCTCATGTGAGACGGCCAACGACCTGAGCCAGGTCTTAGACCTGTGCTTTGGTGTAGTGAAAGATGAGGGGATTTTTTAACCTCAATCTCCCACGAGGAGTCGAACCCAGCTAGAGAGTGCTACCAGAGCCACCTAACCAACTTAGCTAGAGGCATGTTCGCAGTCACAACAGACAACACCTTGCAGTAACAAAATTAGGATTTTTCACCAAGCTAACAGATTTAGGGCACGTTTGGTTTTAGCCCAACGCAGCCCTGTCAATCTTGGGCACGCCAATTATTTGACGGTGTATTTTGCCGCCAACGCTTTGGGCAAAGGCTGGAAAAAAAAATAGCCAGCCATTGGTGGATGTTGGCTCGCTAATAGTTGGGGCTAATCCAAACATAGTGCGGAGAGGGTCAACATATTTTAGTAAGACAATCATTGGCATAAATCCAAATATGCCCTTATTTACCAATTTTAATGGTTTGATCTCTTGACAATATAGCATTATCCATTCACAGTAAGTCAGTCTTTCCTATTCAAAACAGATGCTATCTATCGCCTTTGTGCCGTATAGTTTACAATCTTTCCTCAGCATAAGTTACAGGATACTATATGATAAACAACACAGAAAGCACAGAGTAACAGGTGACGAAGTATATCTACCTCTGGTTGCTTGAGTGACCTGAAAACTCCAATCTCAATGAAGAAATTCTCGAACTGTCTTCTTGATTAAAGCTGAGCCAAAAGAGAGAGACTAGTTGGAGGAAGAGGAGGAGATCCAGATCCAAGCAAAGAGGATTATGGCGAAGTCACAAATGCATGGACGTGCTGGAGAGCTGGCTTCCAACAGCTCAATCACACATAAGGAAAGAGAAGCAAATCGTCTTATAGCCATCGTGGAAACGACATCTTCCGTGTTTCTCTCAAAGCCAACTATCGCGTAGTGATTATTTATTTTGAGCTGTCATCAGCAATAGTGAAAATGACATCTTTCGTGTTCCTCTCAAATTCAACGATCACTAAAATTATTTATCTCAAGTTGTTAGCAACGGTGTATTTTTTTTCGAATCACACAGTACAGACGCAGACACTCATATACACGTATGCACACTGCCCCTACAAACATACGCACGCAACCCTACCCCCCTATGAGCAGCTCCGAAAGACTGGGCCGGCAAATCCTCCAAATTGACGAAGTCACCACAGGCGCCTCGCTATCGACGGGCACGTCGCCTACCACTAAAAGAATAGCGCCGGTTAAATCCTGTAATAAATCCAGGAAAATGCGAGCACCAGTGCCGAGTCGAGGACTCGAACCTTGGTGGGCTGGTTCCACCACAAGGAACCTTGCCAGCTGAGCTAGAGCTCAGTTCGGTGCATTGAACATTGTGTTTTTCTCAAAGTCAACTCTCATTCACATTATACAACTCAAATTAGACTAATCACTCAAATTATTTATCCCAAGTTATTATTAGCAATACTGTAAGGCAACATATAATGTAAAAATAATCTCTCCATGGAAACTTCAACCTATGCCACATGATGTTGATCCAAGGGGTGATTGTGATGTGCAAACGTCTCTAATCACCCTTTACAAATATCACACCCGATTTTATAAAGAAAACCGGATGCATAACTATACGTATGCCAGAATCATGTTCCATACATATAGACAATGCTCAAAACGTAAAGTATAAACTGTCGATTATTACACTCACGATGAAGGCACGAAGGTCTTTAAGTGTTCAACACGTTAACTAAAAACGTAAAGTCTTCCATCAATCTTCCACCACAGGCAGCCAACTGGGAGGGGGGACGCTCGCCTAGAAGTCATGAAACTCAATGAGGTAGTCATCACCTTCTCCTTCGTCTGATCCAAATTTTAGCAAGGATGAGTACTCTTATGTTTGGTATTCAGCAAGCGGGAGATAATGCAAGCTTCCAAGGAAGGCTAAGGGTTTTGCAGCAGTTAGCATTTTTAGTTGGGCAAATTTTATTAAGCAACACCTAATTACTAAGGTATAAGTTTATACCAACCCAATTAAGCATGAAGATCCAATGATATAGCCATGGAACCACAATTTATTCTCTACTTTAAATTCAATTATCATGTGAGAATCCAGGCCATTCATAACCGCGAACACGGCTGTTATAACAGTTTTACACTCTGCAGAGGTTGTACACTTTCACCACAATTCGCATAAAAGCTTCGAAGAACTTTTAAACCCAACCATGTTGTGCGGGCCAGGCACGTACCACACTTCCAAGGTGTGGCTGCATAGAGACGCTACGAGGCCTTTACAAAGATTCCCTCGTCAGAAATGACCCGCTAAGGTTTCCGGATCGATAGTAGGCATAACCCTCCCTACTGGGCATAGTGTCTTAGCCAAGCCCACTTCCTAAGAGAACCGGGCTATACACCGTCAACCGCTACCCCTCTTGCCCTTTCGGTAAGATCACCCTGACTAAGGTTTCTAATTAATCAGTCAAGACCAGAGCCATTGTGGTATTGTGGTTGTATAGAACATCCCGGGTTGCCACTCCATGTTCCAATTAACAAAGATGTTCTTGTATTACCAAAGTTCAACATATAAAGCATGTTCATCATATTTGTTCTTCCCAACCATATCCCAAGTTAAGCATCTAGCATCACTACCCAACAAAAGGATAAATCCTGGTGTAACAAGGTATGGGTAAAAAGAATAGATGTCCTTAATTGGGTCCCGTCAATATTAATACAATAACAAAATAAAATAAACTTAATTAACATGATATGTAGATGGGTACAAAAGAATATGTAGGGGGACGAATTTCCACTTGCCTTGCTCAGCCAAAAAGTTCGACTCTTTGAATTGCACAGGCTCTTCCTCGAATTGCTCGTTCTCTACTATTCAAACAAGAGCATACAATAAATTAAATAAAACAATACACCATTCAATTTAAAAGGCGTAAAGAAGCACCTAAATATAACATGCATGCAGAGACGGTCGCGTGAGCGTAAAAATAACTCAAATCGGGTTTGAAACGGTTTAAATATGTTTAAAACAACGTTAAGGGACCTCTCTACTAATATTCTATCCTTCCAGGGGTTAAAACAGAAGAAACAGAGGCTATATACATAATTATACATATAAATCGAGGGGTTTATATGTGAAAAGGGCAACTCAGGACTGCGGGTTGTATTTCGGTGGAGTTTAGGGGGCTAAACATAAATAAAAGGACCGGACCGTGATTATTTTTTAATAGGAGTGGACTGCCGGTTGATTTCATGGAAAGAAAAGGGCTCTTTTGCAAAACTGCTAGGGCTGGCTGGTACCCTACCCATTTGACTAGGTTTGGGGTGGATCTGGACCGTCGAATCTCGATCGGGTGGCTGCGGGGGGGTGCTAGTCGCCGATGGTGGCTGGCAGGTGGTGGCGCGTGGCGGCACAACGCCGGCGTAAGCTCGGGATTAAGCTACGGGGCATGGTTTGGAGCGCGGTTTGGCTCAGGAGCAAGCACGAGGTTAGGGGAATTCGATTTGGGGCTTTTTGGGGAAGCTCAGGCGGTGTGGCGGTGGCAGACCAAGTCCGACGAGGCCGTGTGCAAGAGAGGAACCAAGAGAGAGAGGGGAAAAAGGTTCTGGAGGTTGCTTACTGTGGCAGAGCCGCCCAATTTAAACTGGCTCAAGTACACCATAACATCCTTTTACGAACATTGAACGCACTTCAAACAGTTTAAACTGGTGATCTGTCGAGTGTCCCAAGGACTCCTCGATAAACCACATTACTTTTATCTTTACCATACGACAGGATCGTTTTCGGTAGGGAGAACACAACAAGCATTGCCGTTTTTACCGAACATACCAAGATTCTTACTTGTTACAAGCCAAGTTTTGAAGTGAACTTAAATGCAAAGTTAAACCACACTAAGAGTTTTAAATACAAACGGTCTAGGTAGTTCTATTACACAAATGTCTACAATCTCCGGCTCAACCCTAGAATCACCGGGACCATGATGATCTAGGCCTTCGGGAACTCCTTTGCGCCCTCTTCAGGAGCTGCTTCTGAAAAAACAACAAGGAAGATCCCTTGAGTACGAAGGTACTCAGCAAGACTTACCCGCCTTACCAAAGAAAAGACTCTCAAGGAATATGATTGGACTTTATGTGGGTTTGGCTGACTCGACTCCTTTGCCAAAAAAAACGTTACTAAAGCTTGATCCTTATATTTTCTTTATTTTAGATCCATTGAGTTGTAAAATATTTTGCATACAGGTGGTACTAAGCTCATCCAGCATTTATGAATCAAACTGATCTTGTTCAACTTGTTTCCTCTACGATGCTTAACAGTTGATCAATTGCACTCATAACCAAGAGTTGTGTCGATCCGGATCAATGTACATCCTGCAGGAGATATCTAGCCCCCAGTCACGCACAGTCGATCATAATGTACGCAACAACCTTTCAATCAACTGGGCCAACGACTAGAAATATCCTTACTCGAACCCGGGAACGCACCCCCACGTGGGCCCCACGTCTGGCGACCACCCCGTGAGTTACAAGCTACGGCCCCGCCTTTCTACGACCCAGCAAGCATGGGTAAGCGATATTTCCAATTATTGAACCAACTAATCTAATTGCTTTACTGGTCCTATAACCCAGTAAGAAACCAGGTAGAATCACTTGATCCTCAGTCAAAACAACGGATCGGTCCTTAGTCTCTTAAGCATGTAGGCAGAACTAAGGATCGAGCTTACCTCAATCCCTCCTACCAACTCCTGCCCACTATCTTTCAACCAAGCCTTTCATGATTCATATAAGATTGGTGATAGTCTAGATCATCATCTTTTAACTTAACCTTACTAAGCATAGCCAAAGTAGACATTGCTAATCAAGTTTCTTAACTAGACAAGGATAGTTCTACCAAGGATTATTTTATGCATCAAAGGGTTTCAATCAATCCCTAACCTAATGCAACATTAAAGCATAAGATTTGGACTCATCAATATTATGGAATAAATAGGTGATTCAAAGATGCTCCGGGGCTTGCCTGGAATCACAAGCAAGTTAGATCCTTCCACGATATGAGATTTCGGAGCGACGACGATCACTTCCTTGAGTTGTCGCTGCTCCTCCGAGAGTCCAATGAGCTCGTACTCCGAAGCTTGAGATACTAAAACGTAATGGGAACTAGTGATATGATATGCGACACTTTTCAAAGAAGCTATGCAACTTTTTCATCTCGATAAAGTTGCAAGCCAACTCAAGCTACCCCAAGATTTTTAAAGACAAGCTTATACTTTTCTTTTAATAAAACTTCCCTAAATCATTTTTAGTTTATTTTTAATGATTTAAAATCATTTTCTAAATGGATAAAGCATTTAAATAAATACATAAAGCAATTTTATAAATCATTTCTAATTATTAAAAGATTATTGAGAATTTTAACATTTTTAGTAATTATTAAGCATTTATTTAATTAATCTAAACAAAGGAATTAAATTAATTATCTACACTTGATTACTTAGCATTTTTAATGGATGACAAACTTAAAAACAAGATTAACAAAATTGATTTAAGCTTTTTTGGACTTTCCTATGATTTTCTATGAATTAAAAAGGTGAAAAATCGAAAATTAAATCTATTTTCAAAACCTAAAAGGACATTTTGCAGAAAACCCCCTACAAAACCTCTCCTTCTCCCATGACACCCCTCCCTCTGTTTAAAACAGAGGGGCGGCGCTGACCGCGCCCTCGCCGGCTTGACCGGCGGCTACTCGTCGGCGGCGAGCCTCCCTGGCCATCGGAACGACAGCTACGGCTACCTGACGCACTACCGCATCTATTGCCCCTCTTCTCCCCTCCGATTGAAGCTCGGAAGCTGGCCGGCGACGACACAGGCGGCGACGCGAGGGCGGCGCTCACCGGCCGGCCAAACCTCGGCACCAAACGCCCCGCGAACAAGCCTACGAGCACTAGCGACTGAAGACGAACCTAGCGCACCGCCTAGCGCGAGCTGCGATGCCCCCGAACGACCTACTCACGTGCACCCGCCATGGCGGGAGCGCACACGGTGGCGAACGCGGCGGCAACGACTCGCCTACGCCGAACCGAGCCTCGAAAACGCCTACCAAACGATCCTACACACGCCAGAGCCCACGCTCGAGCTCACCGCACCTAACAAACCCCTCCAAAACCACCCCAGAACCACTCTAGACAGCGGCGGCGCTTACCCAGGTGAGCAGCTTGCCGGCGATGGGGAAGTTCACCATGAACTGTCTCTGCGATGGATGAAACTCAACAAGAGGTGGACCGGAATAAAGAGGAGATCAAGGCGATGAGATGAGCAGAAGGAATTGATCTGGGTTGGTCGGATTGCGGCGTGCGATGGAGAACTTCGCCGGCGGCCCGGAAGAAACCAAGAACGGTGAGGAGGAGGAAAAGAAGAAGAAAGAGGGTGACGAGAGGCTATAGATCGACGAGAGTGGCACCTGGACGATCTCCACCTCCTACTGTTTACACTGCCATGATGAAGAACATGCACGGCGACGCGTGGTTGGAGTTACCGATGTCCGAACCGACGTCGGCCGCCATGGCTGCCAACCGAGCTCGGAAACCGACATTGCGGCCCTAAATTCTTCCAAACATCCTTCTCAACTCATCTAAGTCCAACATAGAACTTGTAGAGGGAACATAGCACTTCAAATCCCATGTTGCAACTTTTCCAATTCATGCAGTGTGCAACACGGAATCGAAGCCCCAACGTGCAGCGATTCCATTCCCCATTTTCAGACTCCAAGTTTGAATTCTTCAAATTATTTTTGAATTTCCATTTAAACTCTCCTTGATTCCCAAATGAAACTTGTTCGTAACACCTTCAATTCCATTTTCTCTTTCGGCACCATATTGAAATTCTCGATCAAACGCTCAAATTTGAGCCTCGATCACCGGTCGATTTCAAGTGCCCTATTCACCCCTGAAACCCTAACGTGTTTCAGAAATTCAAACTCAAATTACTCCAAAATTTCTAATAGAACATGTCATTCCCCAAAACACAAAAGTTCTCTGGTTTGACTTGAATTTCATTTCTTATTTTTGGACCTTTGTCAAATTCTCAACAGTTTGGATCCAATTTAAGAATTTACATCTGAGCCACTTAACCCTGAATTTCCTGAATGCTTTTCTGATTCGATTTTCAACCATGTTTTTCTCCTTGATCCCGACCCGATCTCGATCTGACCCAAACATAAAGTTGTTTAGTGTACTTTTCTTAACATCTTTCCTTTTTACACCTTGGTCAACAAACCAATGGTTTCTCCACAATCGACCTCTACATTTGGCTAGTTGTTTGCTGAAAATGACACTTAACCAAAATCCCATTTTCAGATGGTGACCTTTCCCTTTTTCTTTCTCTATTTAATTGAGATGCTTTCAATATCCTTTTTGTCTCAAATTTCCATCCCAGTACCTTTCTTAGGTATCTTTTGAATATTTGAATCTCTCTTTTCGATTTCATATTGAAGTTTGGCCAATTTCTGACTTGGTCAACTTTTGCTCAAATTCCTCTTTTGTGCTTATTCTTTCCTTTAAGCTACACATGACTTTAATCACGTGCAAAATTCTGGGATGTTACACTTACCACCTTACCTAGCTCCACGACGAGGTCGCAGAGAGGAACGAGCGGCGGTGGAGGAGATGGACGTCAGCCGGCGACGGGTTTGGGGGTGGCGCGTGCGAGCAGGAGCTCGGTGGCAGGCGAGCAGGCGCGGCATGGCGGAGTGCTGGCGAGAGGTTGTGGACAACCCTGACGGGTGGGTCCCGCCTAGCAGTGAGAGAAGAGAGAGGGCTGCGGTGAGAGAGAGGAAGAGGCGGTTGGGCCTGGTGGGATGGGGCCGACGGAAAGAGAGAGACGGGCTGGATTAGAAGACAGAAGAGGGAGGGGAATTGAGCCGAGCCAAAAGAGAGAAAGAGAGGGAGATGAGCTGGGCTGAGAAAGGAGAGAGGGAAAAGTTTAAGATTTAAACTTTTCTAGGATTTTGAAAATCAAAACTTCACTCAGAAAACCATGCAACAAAATTATGAATGCACAACCACTTATGTTCTATAAATTCAAATAATGTTCAAATTGTTTAAATATTAAATTTATTTATTATTTTATTAATTCCTTAAAAGAAAGCTATTATGACTTGTTGTTTACATTGATTTCATTGTGATGGTCTTTTGGGTGTTACAACAAATCATCCCTCCCACCTCTCCTAAGCACATCCTTAAATCAACGTCGTGTGCACCAGGTTAAAGTTTCCATAGTTTCCACTGATATGTTAGTTTCCACCTGATATGTTCCCATAGTAATGGACATCCTTTGGCAGTGTTCGCCTCAAATTAAACTCGGAATCACATTAATTTGTACTAACCTATCAACATGTGATCCAGCTAGCTAATAATTATAATTATCTACCTCAGACTCTCTTTTTCTTTCTTTATGAGACATAAAGGATTTCTCCTACTGATTATATATTAATTATAGGAAAAAATAAAAAAAAAGTATATACAAGAAGAGAGGGAGGGGAGCAGCTATTATGGATCATCTAGCCATTTGTTCTTGTGAGTAAAGCAAACTTTCTTTGCCTGAACATCAGACCAAAATTTCAACATATTATCCAACCTTAGAGCAATATTTTTTAAAATCAAGTCGTTCATTATAGTCCAGCACATTAAAATGATTACCTCCATATAAAAAGGCACCATCAGCTGTCCTAATCAGCAGGTGCAAATACATACGAGGTGACTGCGGACTAAGATGAGGATTTGTGCTAGAATTTTGCACTTGTATAGATGAGGATCTTCGATCCAATGAACACTGGAGACTGGAACTACGCGGAACATGAGACAATTTCTTATTTGGCCATGAAAAAAAGTCTATGTTCCTCCTTTGGCTCTGAAAATTTTTTCGTTCCCTATTAAACCAAAAGTTTTTCATCCATTCCTTTTGTGGCTCTGCCATCCAATTGAAGGGTTAACACCGTTAACCAGGGCGTAAAAAGATATTTTTGCCCCTGAACATGAAAAGTTATTGCTGGAAGCTATTTTTTAGGGCAAATAATAATTTAACAAGTAATTATCTTGAGCATTTTGACAAGTAGTTATTTTGAGAATTTTTTGTTGTGCCATTTCATATTGTTTTTAACATACAAATAAGAGATAATTATGTCTAGAAACAACCTCCAACAGTAATCTTTCATTTTTAGGGGCAAATTTGTCTTTTTTGGCCCTAGTTAACAGTGTTACCCCTTCTAATTGGACGGCAGGGCCATGAAAGGAATGTATGAAAAACTTTTGGCCTTACAGGAAACAAAATTTTTCTCAGGGCCAAGGAAGGAAGGAGGACTTTTTCCAGAGTCAAATAAGGAATTAACTCAAAATTATAATCTAGCTACCTGATGAATTGCCTGACCGGTAGCGTGAGAACTGATAAACTGAACTGCAATATTCTCCTTCACGAACTGGCTTCTCCTTGGGTCAAAGGAGAAGCTTGGCCAAATGAAGACCAGAACGAGGAAAAGGATATACCGATGCAAGCATAAGGATTTCGAATAAATGGCCCGGTGGGCCCATCCCAGCCCATTGATTCGGCGGGAAGGGCCCGGTGGCACGCGAGACATGTGGCCTGGCCCAACGGCTGGCAAGCCCGAGTCCCCACCTGGCCACCTCAGAGTGCTGGATTCGTCAGGGGAAAAAGGCATGAAATCAAATGCCTGCTCTGTCGAGAATCACAGAGCCGTACCCACTTTTAGATTACGAAACCGTAGATGATTTCCCCAGCTTTCAATAAATCTATGAACCACCTAGATTACATTTCTTTTTTTTTGCAGAAGCAAAGGGCCCTGCGATCGCGGATCAGTACGGGTGGCCGTATCAGTACGTGCCGGCAGTCCAGGACCATATGAAGCAGAGTACTCAACGTCCTTGGCACGCTCAGGCGGAGATCGCGTTGGATCAGCCGTATCTCGCCGCAGCCCCCGGGATCACGTAATGTGCACCGTCTGTACTTCGTAGCCAAGCTCCAAAGGTCAAGGACGCAACACCCACCCACTGTGCCCACACACACTCCCTAATAAAAGCCACCTCTCCGTACCAGCCAAAGTCCTCTCTGCAGCTGCACACATAATAACCAACACGAGCGAAAATGCCACTCGAAAACAGTTAACACAGAGGATCGATGCAGCTCCGGCAGCCCACAAATGAACGGACTACATGTCAGGGTGCGTTTAGACAGGGAAAGATTCCCCGAAAATACTATGTTCACAAAAAAAACACTGTAGATGAATAGTGTTCCGTGAGTAGAAGGGATAAGATAATAGTAAAAAGTTGGATGAATAGTGTATTTTTGTGGGAACTAAACGGGGCCTCAATTGCAAGACTGACATTGCTGTGCTGCAATCACTGATGAAATAGGGAGGAGCCGCTTAGGTAAATTTCACGTTTCGGGAGGACGCCAGTGCAAAAGACATTCTCCTTCCGGGCTAAGATAGAAGTAAAAAGTAGTAGTTTTAGATAAATAGTGTACTGAAAGCGTGTTCTGTGAATGGGATGAATAAAAAAAATTGTTGGAGAAATATTTTTCTGAACACAACCACCGTTTCCGTCCTCGACTCCTCTGCCCCGTCCCGTCTTCTCCCGCGGCAGGTCCTCAAAAGGGCAGCCACCATGGCTGCTCCCTCCCTCCGGCCCTACCGCTGCAAATCCCAACAAAGCCTGTGCAGAAAGGAAGCGAGCAAAAGCGGCTTCCCCTTCTCCCTTCCCGTTCCCGTTCCACTACACAACAAGCCCGCCGGTCCTCCCCACCGTGCCCGGCTCTGTCACCTTTGACTCCCCCATCCCGGTCTCCCTCTCCCCTCTCACCAAGCACTGCAAACATTTCGGTTCAGACAGTCCAAGAACAGCACCAAGATAGAGACAGTCCAAGTTCTCCATTGCTCTTCCCTTACGGTGTCCAGGAAGCACGAGAGGGGGAGGAGGAGGAGGCATCGACCGATCACCAAAGGGCAAACGCCGGCATGGTGAGGTCGCTGCCCCTGCTCTTGCTGCTGCTTCTCTGCGGAGCCGGCTTCGGCGGCGCCGTACGGCTCGGCGGTGGCGGCTACGAGGACTGGAGGCTCGGCACCGCCACCTACGTGAAGGAGTTCCAGCCGCACCCGCTCAACGACGGTACGCGCCCTCCTCTTGCTGCGTTTCTTTAGCATCGTAATCGCAGTAGTCCCTGATGTAGGATCAGGGAAATCTATAATGGAGGATGCCAATGCCTCTGCAAAGTGCCAACACGAATCGATGGACAAGCAGATCCCGGCTAGCAGAAATCCCGTCTATACCGAGAAGTAGCAGAAGAAATCACGAGGGAAGGTTCAGGGATGGAGCTTCTTTCCTCCCCATTTCTTCAGAAAGATTTGAGTGTCGTTTCAAAAAGAAGAAAGAAAAGAAAAGATTTTTAGTGATTCTTGGAACTCCACATTCCAAGCATGTTCAGAGAGTAGTAGATGAGCAGCATTGTCTTGATTTGTGAAAGGTACTGCACTAGTGGAGTAGTGCGGTCCTTGACAGCCAAACGAAAGGGAGTAATGGAGTACAATTCCGGCGCTAAATGGGCTTTTAAAATTTGTGACCTTTCTCCTTCTGAGAAAGTTGTAGTTGAGGCACATTGAATGAGTGATTGACAAATCCTAATTTATGAGAGGCCAGCTAGTACCTGTAGTACAGTTTGAGGGTTTTTTTTACTGTTTTCCTGTTACTGTTTACTCAACTTATGGAGGGAGTGGATATATATAAAAAAAAACTCATGGAGGGAGTGGCAGTGTGCTTGCATACACAGCATATTGGCAGATAATTCACTCATTGCAAGTGTACTGTTGGACTATACTCCCTCCGTCCCAAAATAGATGTCATTCTCGCTTCCCAAGAAAAACAGCATCTTTCAACATTAACTAATTATATATAAAATAATATTAATATTTATAATACATCATTAGTATCATTAGATAGATATTTGAATCTAGTTTTTTATCAAATTTATTAGAGATATAAATATTACACATGTTTTTCTACAAATCGAGTCAAAGTTGAGAAAATAACACGTGCACGCATCCCATAACGTCATCTATTATGGGACGGAGGGAGTAAGTTTTAGTTCTGCAATTGATCCAGACTAAAAAACTAAAGAGCCTGTTAGGAAGCTTGTAATTCACAAGGAATTTCCTGTCAAACATTTCAATTCTCACAAAATTGAGAAAAGTTTCAGTATTTTCAAACTGTTTTTCGTTTTGGAAAAGAAGGGAAATAAATTCCTGGATTTTAGCATTCTCATCTCTGCTTCGCTTTCTGTTTCCTTTCTTTGCCTAAAAGAAACCACGCTGCTTTGTTGCAATGTCTGACGTCTGATGCAATGGTTGCTGCAGGTGGCGGCGCCTGCGGCTACGGCGACCTGGACATCTTCAGGTACGGGCGCTACACGGCGGGGCTGAGCGCGGCACTGTTCGGTCGCGGCAGCGCATGCGGCGGCTGCTACGAGCTCCGGTGCGTGAACCACATCCGGTGGTGTCTCCGGGGAAGCCCCACGGTGGTGGTCACGGCGACGGACTTCTGCCCGGCCAACATGGGCGCCGCCGACGAGGCCGGCGGCTGGTGCAACTTCCCCCGGGAGCACCTCGAGCTGTCGGAGGCCGCCTTCCTCCGCGTCGCCAAGGCCAAGGCGGACATCGTGCCGGTGCAGTTCCGGAGGTACCTTCTTACATGCCTGATCTTGAACTGCTCGCTGCTGTTAAATTTTTCCTTTTTTTTGCAATGTTTACATCTACTGACAGAGTGCTTGGAAGAACCAAGCATGGAAACTGTGCTGGCCATACTTAATACTAGGAGAAAACAAACAGATTTCGAGAAAGCGTGGAACTGCTCGCTGCTAATTGGTCTGTCCCGCCAAATTATCATATTACCAAGTTGCACGAGCCTGAACCTGAATATGCAAAGTCATGGCACATGGCTCGCTATCATTCTTGAGCTGTGCGTTGAGTGTGTTCTTTAAGCCTGCTGCTGCGTTGCCTTTTGCGGAAGCCCAGAATGATATTGGATGATTAGAACTGGATCGTAGAATATGCGATGGATGTCTGAAGCTGCCTTGGGATGCTGACTAATGGGTAGGAAGCATCAGGCTCTCGAAAGCATCAACTTTCAATCATTGCTCCCTTTTTTGTTTTCAAATCTGACTTGTGTTGTTGATTATGAGCACCATCCCCGTTTTCAGACAAATGCCATGAGTGTGTTCCAATCCAACTGCTGCATGAGTACACTCCAAGTATCCTCTTTGTCCCAGAATACAAAATTCAAGTTATCCTGCCATTAGCACCTACTGATAACTTTTTATTTTCCTTTTTCAAAAGAGGCAATTCCACTATGAACGTCACCATGAACAATTGGATTATTTTTCTATACCGTTTCTGAATAGTACGGTACAACTGAGCAGTTGGGGAATGTTGCTGATGCAGGGTGAGCTGTGACAGGGCGGGTGGCATGCGGTTCACGATCACCGGCAGCGCGCACTTCCTGCAGGTGCTGATCACCAACGTGGCGGCCGACGGCGAGGTCGCCGCCGTGAAGGTGAAGGGCTCGAGGACCGGGTGGATCCCGATGGGCCGCAACTGGGGCCAGAACTGGCAGTGCGACGCCGACCTCCGCGGCCAGCCGCTGTCGTTCGAGGTCACCGGCGGGAGAGGCCGGACGGTCACCGCGTACAGCGTCGCGCCGGCGGACTGGATGTTCGCGCAGACGTTCGAGGGCAAGCAGTTCGTCGAGTAGAGGCTGCCGGACGAACCGGGCTCCGGCGGTGGTGATTGTAAGTAGAATTATACGGATGGGTTCTTTCTTGTTGGTTTCATTTTTGCTAGCTGTGACGACCCAAGAACATGAAAATGAAATGTATTGGATGGCAAAAGATTTTGTCGTTGTATAGTCTTTTGAAGCTTGTTTTGAACCAAATGTGCATAGCAACAATGGCGATGCATTGACTGTTCCTGGCATGAAGGAAAAAAAGGCCGCACCTGACACCTGTGGAGAGAACACCGTAATACTGATCGCTGAAAACATTGCCTACATGCTTTGCGTCCAAGCATGAAGCATCCATCCAAACGCCAAAATAAAGTTGCTTCATCCAACATTTCAGCCTTTACAGGCCAGAAATGGTTCCCTTGACTTTGGGCCTCTAGCATTGGGTGTCTGACATGTGGGCCCGAAGCACATGAGCCCACATGGCAGAGACAGCTGATCCTCTAACAATCCCCGCGGTGGACCACGATTAACAGCCAATGAGCTGTGCATTTCAGAGTGTCCTCTAAAATTATTTTATTTTTACTAGTGTTTAGAATAACTCAAGTAACAAAAATTGTCAGATGGGCGAGCTCTAGCTCAGCTGGAAGGTTTCTTCTGGTAGGCGACGTGCCCGTCGGTAGCGAGGCGCCTGTGGTGACTTCGTCAATTTGGAGGATTTGCCGGCCCAGAGACGCCTGTGGTGACTTCGTCAATTTGGAGGATTTACCGGCCCAGTCTTTCGGCCTAGTCTTTCGAAGGTGCTCATAGGGGTAGGATTGCGTGCGTATGTTTGTAGGGACAAGTGTGCGTGCATGTTTGTGAGCGCCTGTACTTTGTGATTCGGAAAAAAAAAATAACTCGAGAAACAACAATCAACCCTGGTGCACGCCAATTGTCAGAGGGCGGCGGTGTGTGACGGAACAACACACTACAACGGTCCTCCGGTTTGGGCGGAATCTTCCGTTTGATTTTTTCTTTTTCTTTGAGGTAAAGAATCTTCCGTTTGATGGGAACTACTACTTTTTGAATAGCACAGCCCATTTATCTGACTCACTATGGCGCAATCATAATATCCAGGCATTTCCAGGCAGCCAGATAACACATATAATTTCAACATATTATCTGACTCACGATTGGAGCACTGTGAAGAAGGAACAAAGTCTGCCCTTCTGCACTCCCCCTAACTAGCATTGCAGGCTCACAGGCCAATTATACACACTTTTCACAGGCCGAAGCAGCAACAATTGAGAACGAGCAACACCTATTTACAAATGACCGACTAATCCACCATTATCAACACGGTGACAATAACGGGTTAAATTCTGCTGCGCAAGTACAAAACAGATTAAACTGATGCAGAGCTCCAACAGTGTGCATTAGAAGGCCTCGCAGCCCCACGCGAAGCAGCATGCCACCTGGCGGGAAAAAAAAACTGGCATTAAGTCTAACAAACGATCGGAGAATCTATAGAAAGAATGCATAGTGTTCAACTGATCAATAATGAGTTCCTAGCTAAAGCCTGTGTGAAGGGTAAAAAGGAAGGAGACATAGTGCTTACCGCGTATTTTCAATTTAGTCAGCATTTAGAAGTCTTCGAAGGTCCCCTTCTTAGCCTCCTTAAAGGAGGGCGAGGCTCGTCTTCAGCTTGTGATGTCACACCATCAAGATCATCTGAAAGGGGATTTTAGTTCATGCAAGACAAACAACTAAAAATAAAAAGGGCCTATACAATATTCCTACCATCACTGTTGTCCTTGGGCTTTGATGGGATGCCACTTGAACATTTCTTTCGCTTGTTGACCTCTAGGGTATCCTGGACATTCAGAGTGCAGAATGTAATTTAAGTAGTTTGTTTCCATGGCTTTGGTCTTTGACCAAATGAGATGAAATGTATTATATGCTTTAGGGTTTCTAGTTACCTTCACATCTTCTTCATCTTGAGAAACCTTCTCGACCTGATGGTTCTTAGTCCTCATTTCCTTCTTTGGTGTATCTCTTTGATGGGCAGTCTTATTTTGCTCATCGTGGCCAGATCTCTTCTCACCAATCACTATAACACCACGTTTCATTTGTTGCTCTGGAACCTCACACTTACCATTGAAGGGGGGCATGTAGCAAAACCTGAAAGTGATAACATTAGTGCTTCGAACCTGCTGATAATTATGTACATTAACAGGTTTTGTCAATGCATAAACACTGCTTAAAACCTGCAAATTATGTACATTAGCAGGAAATGCCTATGCATACACTTTAAACAACCAGCATCATAAACTCTCCATCGAAAAATAGCTTGAACTCATCAATGAATTGAGATGTCATTATTTAGTTGATGGGTATTAAAACTGCTGGACTGAACATTTATCCAGTAAACTGAGAAGCCAACAAGCTGAACATCGTTAACAAAGTGATCTAGTATGATTAACATGTCAAATCATTTAAGTGCACAATGGTAAAACTACTACATATGGATATGAATACTGTGTACGGTTAAAGAGAGCATAATTGAGTGACTAATTCATAAATAAATATCGTTGTGGATCAGTGGCAGAGCTAGGGCCCAGGCTGCCGGTGCTCCAGCCCTGGATCTTGGTCTAGATTTGCACAGAAGCATACTTAACATTGTTTTGAAATATAAAGGTCATAGGAGATTTCAGCCTATTGGGCTCATCCTGGGACGCAGCTCATCTCTGGCTCCGCCCCTGCTGCTATTAAAAACTGCTCTAGTACAGAGCATGTAAATAATCAGTTGTACCATTGCAGCTAAGGACATGGTATTAAAATTACTACTTCATGATTGCCTGGTACAAACCATTCCTCTGGAAGAGTGTCTATTTTGAAGCCTGCATTCAACACCCTCCATTTACGACAGCTGTAGCACTGAACCCAGTGAGCATCAGGCTTGTGGCGCTCATCCCCTTTTCTCTGGATCAAGAAAGTAAACTAGAGTGAACACTTCACAAAACAGTGCCTACAATCTTTTCAGAATAATAAAAGAACTTCACAAGAGAACTTAGTCCCTATATAACATGATAAATTTAATTCCTGATGGCATAAGAAGAAACAAAGATTGGATAGAAACTTTCCATCACTGCCTCTACTATGTTCCTATACACTAACATGGACATTTAACACTTCATGGCCCAGTATGCATGAGCAGTATGGCACATCTAACAATAAATTTCAGTGAAAAAATCATAACCATACCAACTCAAGATTGTCAAATTTTGCATCCCAGTATTCATCCACTCTCCGACCAAGCCACTCCTCCAGTTTGGCATACATTTCACAATCTTGAAATCCCTGCTTACTGTTCAGAACCCATGAATTACCATCTTCATCATCCTACAAAAGAATAGAAAAAGTTAATTTCATGGACTAAACGAAATGACCACTGAACTTCTCGGACTAAAAACAAACAACAAAGTATAGGAAAGCCATGGTATTTGAAGCATACAATGAGATTTGAGATATCTGCAACTCCTATGACTCCTCGTCCCACATCAGCACTATGCTTTTGGCCTCCAACCCGTTTGTAAGACTGAAAAGTGAAATGCATGATCAAAAGTATGACAAACCAAAAATTTACAGCTACATATACTTGGACATGAAAAGGGCAATGTGATTAAAATAAGTAGGAATTCGAGATATGTTGGAGATTCTATTTTTTTTTAATGAACAAGCACGAGACTGCTTATTCCATTGATAAAACAGATAGTTTACAGCGGATCTTACACGGCCATAGAGGCCGGTGGTTACAAAACCCTACTCTCGCGCAACAAGGGACTCTAGGTGCTTTGTGTTGGAGATTCTAATGAGTATCTAACAAATATGAGCTGGTAAAATGAAACCTTAGCATTAGCACATGAAATATACTAGTTACTGTAAATGTCTGTTTAATCTAGCATGTATTCCCATGCTTAACATAAATGGAGCTACAATTCACAACTCCAACTCTAATCTAGAAGGCAGAGCAGTACTACCTTATATCAGAATAGTTAATCTCACTTCAATTAGACGACCATGCCAATACAGGAAAATTCCACAATTGGTTCGGTCCCATTCTACCTTGCTCCTTCCCAGGGTCAATTCGATAGTCCTTCCCATAATTTCACCAGATATAACAGATGTCTTGTTAAGAGTCTTTGCCAAGGGGCGGCTTTTGACCTGCCATGTACAAAACCCAGCCAATGAAAACAGGAATACAACATGATAATATAGATAAAAAATAACACAAGAATATTTACCAAAGACCCTTGGACATATATCTTCATCCGAGGATTAAGGAACATAACTTCCAAATAGGACTGAAGAGAATAGTCCAATGGCACCTATGAATATAATCCATTAAAGAAGTGATAATGCATGACAAGAGTTGTAAATACAAAACTAAGAACTTGCCAACCATGACATGACCAAAGACAGGACCCAAATCCGTCATACACAAGGTTCAGGGCACTCAATGTGCAAGTGACATGCATCCTCATCGAAGTACCCAAGTAAATCGTAGTCAGGATACAAAACCATGAAAGCTATAGTATTCTATCAGAATGCTACAATGAACTTCTGGTTTCTACAAGGTGAAACTGGAAATACCTCCCTAAAATCATTTTTAGTATGGCTGTCTATTGCTCAAAGAGATTAAAAAAAATGCCTTGAGAGTTACAGAGCATACCTTGTTACTTGTTTGTCCTGGCCGCGATCTGACTCTTCTTGAACGGATCAATATGTCTCCATGATCATTGTGTACAGGATTTCCAGAAGACTTGCCAGAATTCCACTCCAAAGTGTAATCATTACCCCATTTGTCTAAATTCCATATGTAAATTTGTGTCCCAGTACGCTCTTCACCAAATAGGCCTAACTTTTCTCCAATGAAATACTCATTAAAGGAAGAAAATTCCTTAATAGCATTCAGGTTATATTCTGCAGTGGCTTCAGATTGGACGCTCAAATCAACTTCCATGTATTGGCCTTCCTTTCGATATGCCACTACAGGGATCTCAAGATTCTGCAGCGAATTATACGATTTAATGATCCTCCATAGAAGGTGATATACTAGGGTCTAAGGACAATAAGAAGAACAATACATACATCCTTTCCTTCATTAAAAGACTGAGAAAGAAAGGCCACTGATCTGGAGGATGAAGTTTGCGTGAGCACAATTGCATCCTTTCCAAGTTTCATAGCACCAGTCTACACACATCGATAATAGTAAAGTTAGCAAAAAAAAAAAATCTTCATACAATATAACTGGGTATGCAAATTTTTTATCGGCCAAGACTGTAGACATGATTGAAGTACTGTTTACAGCACTATGAAAGGGGAGATCTATGAATCCTGAACCAGGAAGTCTGAATTGACTATTTATTTGTTTGGTCCTAAAGTATTGTATCTATGCAGTGCACATTTTCATTCATGAAATCTTTTATGGCAGAAATCATGGGGTGTATGTCAACTCAGAGCATAACACTGGGCAGAAAAGACCTAGCTAACAGAAATAACAAATTGATTGCAGATCTCTACCATTGTCATTGTCGAATGAATAGATCATCTGGGACTATTTAATGACATAAAAACAAATTCTAGGCATCACACAAATAACTGCCTTCAGATAAAACTGTTTCGATTGCCCATTCTAGTGGAATACATTGTGTTCATTATTGGATTTGAAGGTACTTCAAGGTACTCTAAAGCATATAACACATCAAGTCATCAACAATGAGGATCGAATGAGAGTGCAATCTAACACTGACTGAGTATAGAAATACTGAAACAGAGGAAACAGAGTCGTTCTACAAGACTAGAACCACGAGATGTCTACCTTAAATCCAATTCCAAATCTCCCAATCTCATCCTCACGATGTTCATTTGGTCGTTTGTGACCAAAAGATATCATTCTCATCATATCCGAGTAAGTCATTCCATGTCCATCATCAATTACAGATAAGACAGGAATTTTCTTCTGTGCTTTCTTTGAAAACAAATATTCAATGGAAATATTCAACCTTCAGTAGCAATGAATAATAATAAACAATAAAAGGTAGTTAGCATGATCAAAGATGGATAACTGAAAACAGTGTGTAAACTATGTTAATAACACATCATGCAAGGATTCTGAGAACTAAAAACACAAGGGTGACATCATCGTTACCTTCATATTTTTTATGTTAAGAGAAGTTTCCTTTTTCTTTGAAAATACCAACTAATTGAGACCCTTTCTAGGGCCACATAAGAATATGTTATTAAAAAATTGGTAGATATTTTCTTAACTAGATTTCATGACACTACATAACACTAACACACCATAGAAGCTTAAAAACTGAACCTAAACTGATTGCAAAATAAAATTCACCATATTTTGATTACACCATCCTGAAAGAGATATGGACATACCTAGATGCACCGGCATCTCTGGAGTTATCAATGAGCTCGGCTAATGCTCCAAATATCCAGCCAGCATGTGTCTGACTAAGGGTTCGCAAATAACTAGGGTCCGCAGCAATGAAGTTTTTTGTAGGAGAACTCTTCGCTACTGCTGGATTCAAAACTCTTGGACCATCTTCAACAGACTCGCATGGTGAGGGTTCTGCAACTGGTCTAGGGAGTGCTGTGTCATGTGGATTGTTATGCTCTGTTAAAGTTTCCATCTCCTTGCGGTTCAGTCCACTATCAACAATTTCCTCTTTAAAGTATGGTGGCTTAGAGTTCTTTGAGCCATATAGAAATTCACTCTTGTAAGGCCTCTTTGAAGAATTCATAGCAGGACTTTCCACATATCTCCCTGGCGTCATGACAGTTAAAGAAAGAATGATCAATTAGCAAAATCAATCTGAATCATCAAAAGTTAAAAGAAGATGTGGTATATTATGTTGAATATCATCAGCCTCAAGAATGTACTACCCAAAACTATGACACAAGGAAGTAAACAGAAGATAGCTCAAATGCAATGTTTAGGAAATGGCATGACATCATCCACAAAAAACAAACAGTGAATAATGAAATTGAGATACCCATGTAGGGCTAGTGAATTACCTTAGAAAAGAGTTGTTTTCAAAAGGCAGCACAGAACAACCCCTCACCAGATGTTCCTTCCATCTGTTTGCAGTCCCCAGGAACATTTTGTCCACACTCATACAACAGCTCCGCATGTGAAAAGTTTAAGCACTCATCAGGTTGAGGAGCAAGTATGTGGAAGGTTGAAGACCCACATCTAGCAATAGCAGCCTTCAAAAGAAAAACAAGAACAGATTTACTAGAATGTGCGACAGAAAAAACTGCCTAAAGTATTTTCTATGTTTGCACAAAAAAAAGAATCTACAGTACATCAGGCCCCTCTCCCTCATCAACTTCCTTTATAGATTATCCTTCATAATCCAGACATCCCTGTTATAATACAGTTTTTGTAACAACTTCAGCTACTTATACAGCACCAGTAGCACCACACCCAAACAGAGTGAGAACTCCAAGGATGGTAAGTTGGTTGGTCCCCAATCCTGTCCCTTAATTCTTTCAAGAAACTAATTGAAAATACCAAAAGCTACCTGCTTATTTATTACTATCTTTATGTGCAATGCGGAAAATATTTACCTTTTTATTATCCCAAAGGAAGCGCATGAACTTTCCCCATTCATGTTTCTGACGGCCATCTTCAGGATAAGGAAGCAGTGAAAATTTTGGAAAAACACTCTTCTGGTATGCTTTAGTTGGCATAAACGAAATAAGTGGCTAAACGAACGGCCTGCAAAAGGAAAACATAGTTATGAAATATACATGAACAATTCAATTTCTTTCACCAAAAGTTCGGCCCAAGTATACAAAGTACTCAATATAACTAATAGGTCAGAGAATTCTCAACTTACACTTCTATCGGAAGATCACAAATTTTGGTGCGGCATATGTTCTTACGGTCCTTTTGCAGCAACACGCAACTGAAGCTACCACCTACCATTAAAAAACTATATTCTTCAGGATAAATCTTACAACATTTATTGTACTATGTAAATATAGTTGGACAACAAAGCCAAGAAAAAAGGAAATAGCATTAAGTTTAAGAAAAACTACGCAAATTAGGAATTAAAAGCTTCATGAATAGCATGTGTTCATGAGATAATCTGGACACATCCCAAAGTTAATGCCCACAATTGATCCATGAGCAATTCAAAGTACATGGCTAAAACTTACAACTGACCTGCACAAAGTATACGTGGTAAATTATCAAAGCTACAATACAATTCATACAGAAGATACGATGCAATATGTATTTTTTGCAGTAAAAATGATTTTAGTGAAATCCCTTCAAAATTTGTTATGAAGAACCCAATCTACAAGATATGTGGCTATTCATTACAACAAACTGACAATTATGAGTCACCCATACCTCGGTTTTCATGTGGTTGCTCATTCAAATCAAATGTCACACTTCCCATCTTTTCACCTTCACCTGCTAGAACAGCATGGGCATTTGAGTTAGAATAGATTATAATATGCAATAAGATAATGCACCTCCGATGAGAGGAAACTAAGATAGTACACTTACATCTAAGTAAACTGAAATCTAGCTTCTAGATCAAACTGAACGCAATCAATTCTTCAAAGTTGGAAGACAAAATGAAGGCAAAATATAAAGTATTCCTAGCCAATAGGCATGCAAGGCAGGTCCAGAACTACTTTTATAAACAAGTAGCATAATTACTCTTCCTAGATCAAGTCAGCAGGGTAGTCAAGAGTCTTCCTTTTCATAACACATGGCACCACCTAACCTAGTCCAAGAAGTTGGACCCCAGAATCGCAAAAATCAAAACTGGCACAAATGCCAGCAGGCAGATCATATACAGTGAAGTGCCAAGCTGCCAACTTAGATGTCTGTGCACATGCTTCAAGGTAACATCGAAATGGAAGATATAGTGGGACAACTAATAAGTAATAGCTCTGAAATTCAGCAGCCCTGCCCAGGGGTGCGCGTGCCCAATGCATAACCCAAGACCTCAAATAAGGCCAAAAGGTCGTCAAACACCCAACACGCTCCTAATACAGCTACAGTGCACAGTCTACAGCATTGCACAGATACCACCAGTAATGCATCCGGATCAGCGCGAAGCGCTCAGAATCGCGAAAAAGTAGAGGACATTCCTGCCGCTTATTGCTTCGATTCGAAGCCCAGATTGCACCAAGGAAACACGGCCTTCATCAACTAATAAACAAAATTAAGTAAACAAAGTAAACACAGAAATCAAGACAAACAACAATGACGAGGCGGAGCGCTAGTGCGCTGGATGGACGGGGCGCACTGCAATCGTTCCTCGCAATCGCAACGCGAGCGCAAGCACTCGCCGTCGTCAAAAACCAAATTAGTTTCCGAGCCGGAATAATCCCCCGATGACGCACCGAATGTTACGCGACGCAAGGAATGTACAGTGACGTAGATGGGGAAGAAAGCGATCAAAGCCCCCAGGTACCCCACGCACAGAAAAGCACCATTAGGCAACAGAAAACCCCATACCCAAACACGATCAACGAGCAAAGCACCGCGATAAGCACACCACGCCGCGCCGCAGAACGCCCGCCGCGGGAGGGCACTCCCCAGAAGGCCAAAAAACCCCCACACCCACGAGCCGTCGGGGCGAAATCCACGGCGCGGGCACCGCAGCGAGTGTAGGGAACGGAAGCTAGTCGAGCGGAACCGGAGCAAAAGGGTTGGGGAGATTACCCGGCGGGGCGAGGGCGAGGGCGAGGGCGGAGACGGAGGCGAGGAGTGGTGAGTGGGGTGAGTGGGGTTTTTGAGAGGGGATAGGTGGGAGGGGAGGGCGGGTTGGGTGCTGGTGATACGGAGATGGAGGAGGTGGGCAGCGACCGCGCGGCGCTGCGGAGGAAGCAGAAGCGACGGGTGCCGCCAGGCTGGATGGCCGAGGCGTAATATACGGCGGTGGGGGCATGACGGAACTGCCCTCGAGGTTGGTGGTAATCCACGGAGGATGCCATCGTACCGGAGCTCTGTTGCTGGTTAATCACGAGTTCGTTCAGCGTTCACAGTTCAGACTTAAGAGTTCACACTAGTTAGGATGTGTTTACATTGAGAAAATATTCCTAAAAAATATACTGTTTATCGAAAAAACACTATAGATGAATAGTGTCCTGTGGGTGGAATAGATGAGATGAATAGAGAAAAGTTGGATGAATAGTATTTGTCGGGTACCAAAATAGGGGTACCCCAATTTGGACCCTAAACCACCTGACAGAGAGGCCACATCGGCGAACGAGTTGAGTCCAGCTCCGCGGCCCAACAAGAGGCCCACCACGACGACAACCGGGAGCTTCCGTCCCGCTCAAGGGTACCGCTTACCCTCGAGCGAGCGTCTCCGTCACGCTCGAGGGACGCCACACCGGTAACGGTGTCCGAGGCTCTACAACGCATTCATTCCACGACATGATGGCTCACCTCTGCGGGAGTCACTGCACCACGCTACCACCCCACGCCGCGGAGATGACACCGGTCAAATCCGCTCGCAACAGTCGCTCTGCGCAAGACGCTGTGCGGACAGGCCGTGTCAGGTCAGGCTACTATGCTAACCACTCCGCGACCTTATCCACCTCAGGTCTCGAGGCAGGACCCTCGAAGAACGGCCGGCGGGCTCGACATTGCCCTCGAAGGAGACCACAGAGGCTCGATGCGGACGCCGTGCTCAAGTGGCCACCCTCGAAGCCGTGAGCTGTCACGAGAGAAGCATCACATCAACCGCTGCCATGCCGTCAGCCGGAGTTGGGAGGCGCGATTCCCGCTCGTATAGTGCACGGGCCGTGGGCAGCACAGTGCACCTTGCAACGTCAGCACCACGAACACATGTACTCACGCCCTTCCCCCTTGGTCTATAAAAGGGGAAGGGAAGCCCATGCAAAGGGCAGGTTCACGCACGACAGAACGCACGCAAAAACACTTAGCCAACGATATCCAAACCTAGGAACTTGGGAGCTCATCTCCCTCTCCCGTCTTGCTTGTATCACCCTACTACGAGCAACACGAACTCGGTGCTCCGCACCGCTGTTGGACGTACGGCCGCGTGGCCGGAACCAGGATAAAAATTCTTGTGTCCCCTGTCCGATGCCAAGGTCCGCCATCGGAACAGCGAGTGGTTAGCATCGCAATCACTTGTTCGTGCCGGTGTGACTGAATCAGGCACTGACAGTTGGCGCGCCAGGTAGGGGCCTGCGCTGCACAACTCTCGCTTCGTTCCTGATGGCGGACTTCAGCCGAAGACGGCCCTCGATGGGAGAAAGCGATCCGTTCCCAGCAGGACACGAGATCTGGTTCGGGAGCTTGCGGATCCAGGCATGTGGCAATGGTTACCACATGCGCATCCTCCGAGAAGAACCAAGCAACCAGCCGGAGCCTCCACAACCGCCGCCGGCAGCTCTGCGACGAAGGAGCCGTCCCGGACTGCGCACACGGCGGGCGCGCGCCGCGAGGCGTGCCGCCGACGTCGACATCTCCTTTCCCGCGAGGGGTGGAGGAACCCTGCGATCAGGGCCACGGGAGAGGGCAACGCCCTTCCTCCCGGAACCCATGGTTGGACCACGTGCTGTATCGGCACGTCCCTACATCTACGGGCTGCGTAGCCAGGCGGCTACGTACGCCTCGTCAGTCCGCACCAACATGAGTGCATATGACGACCTACCGGGCCATCATCTGGCCTCGGTACGCAACCTCACCGCCTCGACACCCGACGATTCCTACCCAGAGTCGGAGGATGAATATGCCCTTGGGCACGAGCACCCCGGTTGGGATTACTCCTGTCGCGGCGACCAGGAAGCCTTTCGGGCTTTCCAAGCAGCGGCGGATTATTGCTTCGGCTATTCCGACGATGAGTATGATCCAACCAGGGAGTGCTTCATCATCGACGACGGGCAAGTCAGCGAGGGATCGACGTCGGGCGACGATGGCGAAGATGATGACAGAGAAGGAAACGACGGCGCAGATCTGGTAGGCGTGCAGACACCGGACCTGTCGGATCACTCGCCCCCCAGGGACGAGCCGCATCCACGTCGACAGGCGCGAGCAGCTCACACCCACGACCAAGGGGGTGCCGGATAGGGCAGGCCGAAGCCCACGCCATGCATGATGAAGCCGGTGGGTGTGACGCAGACGCGCGACACGCGGGACGCGTCGCTCGAGCCCGCATCCTCGCAGAAGGAGAGGCTGACGACCTCGCTCCAAGAACAAGCCAGAAGCTCATTGTTGCGGCCGCGCTGCTCCGAGCCATGCCAGAGCCGGCGACCCCCGAAGGGCGGAAGCTGCACCTCGAGGCCTAGAAGCTGGTCGAGACAGCCGCGCGCCAGCAAGCCGAGAGCTCGGCCTCCCACCTACGACGATCCTCGCCCTTGAAAGGCGAACGAGGAGGGGAGTCGTCTGCGCGGTCGCCTCGTCGAGCATAGTCCCAAGGCGAACTTCGCCCGGACACCGCGCAGCGTCACGCCAACAGGCCGCGCACGCCCGCATCGGAGCCACTTGCCACGAGGCTACCCGTGAGGTCGCGCCTCCAGGACACTCGAGGCGCCCTCGATGATGGTGACGCTCGCAACGTCCTCAATCGGATGAGGCGTCGAGAGGAGATCCGACCCTACCAGCTATGACACGATGGTCGTGACGATGCTGAACGGGACCGGAACACCTCGCCGGAGCCAGCGGGAACGCGCGTGTTCAGCCGCAGCATCCGCATGGCCCCGATTCCGCCTCGGTTCCGACAACCGACCACCATCACCAAGTACTCTGGGGAAACAGACCCCAGAGTGTGGCTGAACGACTACCGCCTTGCGTGCCAGCTCGGCAGTGCGACAGACGATGCCGTGATCATCCGCAACCTGCCGCTCCACCTGGCGGATTCCGCTCGGACGTGGCCCGAGCACTTGCCACCCAACCGAATCAATGACTGGAACGATCTGGTCGAAACCTTCATGGGGAACTTCCAGGGCACCTACTTGTGCCCGGGGAACACGTGGGATCTTCGAGGGTGCAACCAAAAGCCCGGTGAATCCCTGAGGGACTTCATCCGGCGCTTCTCCAAGCGCTGCACCGAGCTCCCCAACATCACCCACACTCAGATCACCCACTTCTTCCTCGAGAGCACCACTAGCTACAACCTGATATGCAAGTTGGGGAGGAACCCTCCCCCGACGCGAACCAGCTATTCGAGGTAGCCTCCAAGTACGCTTCGGGGGAGGAGGCGGCCAACGCCATCTTCAACAGCAAGAAGGGAAAGCGCCCGAGGAGACATCCACGGAGGGCAGCAAGCCAAGGTACCCCTCGAAGAAGTAACATCAAGGCAAGAGGGGAAAGAAGTCTCGAGCCCCTAGCGAGAAGGGCAACAACGACGAACGAAGTCTCCGCAGTGGACCCCAGCCACAAGGGGCCTCGAGGCCCTCCATGTGAAGGGGTGTCTTTGATACCGACGGGTACTGAGGTGGAACACGTGTTCTTCATCATGGGAGGACCCACCACCGACGGAAATCCTTGTGAACGCCTGGAACATCCAACAGCTAAGTCGCTTCTACCCTAGAGAGGCTTCAGGCCCTCGAACATTTTTGTACATACTTTCGATTATACAAACTCTTGATTAAGTATTTGGCTTAGCTCTAGCAATTGTGAACGAATCAAGTGGACTCGAGTCCGCTCATACTTGAGTGAGGGTTGGTCCTACCCTCGCTAGGACCATCCCTCTCTCGGGGGCTACAACGGGGACGAACCCCCGAAAAAGTCAATACTTTTTCGAAATTCTTGTGATATCTCGAGCGTATAGCCAAGTGCTCTTTTGCAACCCTCGAAGGGAAGACACTAGGCGTGAAATGGACAAGGGCAGGGTCGCCTGAGCCGAGTGCCCGCCTACGCCTCGAGGCTACGGCAGCACCTCACTTCCCTCTGCCTAAGTCATTCATGTACGATCGATCCTAGTGGCGACTTCCTTTCGAGGCGCATGCATTGGACACAACGTGCATCGCAGAGATACCGCATGAAAATAAACCTCATTTTAACGATACAAACGATGTTTAACGAAAACAAGTAGGATGTATGAAAACAAACGAACTGTTTCTTACATCAGGAAACGCAAGTCTCTAAACTACTATTACACTCGGGCTCTATGGAGGTCATGGACTAGGGGGGCCACTGTCAGTACGCCAGCGAACGGCGCGTTAACAGAAGAAGACCCTAGCAACTCCAGCGACAAACTGGTCGGAAGGTTCCGTTTCGCCCGACCCTCCGAGGGTTCCGAGGGCGCGTGGGCGTGAGCTCCCCGCTTCACCCCGGCCTTAGCTTGTTCCGGACGACCCGTAGGCCGGAGGGCAGACCCCCGCGAGGGGTCCTGCCAGTCGATAAACACTCATGGCGGAAAAGGCGGAGGACTCTCGAAGACCCTCCCCCAAGTCAAATTTGACTTGTACGGAGGAAGGCGTGCGACCAACACTTTCTCCCAACCGACACCCGACATCACCTACTCACTGCCATCTTGCAAAAGCTGATCTGCAGCCCTGCACAAGGGAAAAGGGCAGCTGCATGCATGCTCCCACGCTAACAGCCGAGGAGGAAGCTACCGGGAAGTTGCGGATGGAGGGATGAGGACACGCGGCAACCGAGGAAGGGGTCGCCAAGACGCACCAGGCCGACAGCGCGCAACCGCGGGGGCCATCCGCCCTTGGGGGTAGATAGGTAAAATAACGTTGTAAAGTTGTCCTCCCTTGGACTATAAAAGGGGAGGGCGTCCCTGCGGAGGAGGGAGATTCCCTATTCGATCTCTAGAGCACTAAGTCCCCTACACGCACACTTCACACACACAAGGCTTGAACCGGCCTTTGCTGTAACCCGCTGCCAAGAGAGCAATATGATTTGGAGCTGTTTCATTG
This sequence comes from Digitaria exilis, assembly GCA_015342445.1. NCBI lineage: Eukaryota > Viridiplantae > Streptophyta > Magnoliopsida > Poales > Poaceae > Digitaria > Digitaria exilis. Next base: position 1,358,847 of record JACEFO010002477.1, read on the forward strand.
GACGTAGGGATCGCTCCCGAACCAGTATAAACCTCTTTGTCTTGCGTCTCTTGAGCCATTCTCCACCGAGACGTGCGTGTTCTGTGATCGACACTCGCCGGCGTGAGGTACCCTGTGTGCCACCCGCCGACAGTTGGCGCGCCAGGTAGGGGCCTGCGCACGTCTACGTCTTCTTCGACACCCGGTGCGAGATGGCTGGTCTCGGTGACCATCAGCTCAGGTTGGGGCGCGACCATTCGCTTCGGGAGCCTCGAGTTCCTCGTGAACGAGATGCCAGGCGCTTGTGGCGGCGCGCTCCGCCTCCTCCTCATCGACAACCCCGGCCGCCCGGCCGCTCGCGCGGGGCACGTCCTCTGTGGAGGCCCAACGGTGCCCGCGGGCCGCTTCGAGAAAGGCCATGACGGCCACGACGGCTGAGAGCGCCGTTTCTCGGAGCTCAATCGAAGTTTCCCAGGTGGGGCGCGAATGAATCGTGCACCACCTTGGTGAAAGCAACGACCTAACCAAAGCGCCCCACGGGAGGCGTTCGGGTTCGCCCTCGTCACGCGGCCCCAAAGGCCAAGTGACCAAGAGATCGACGTGAACTCGCGAAAAGGCAGGGCGATAGCCTTTCCCTTTGGGCTGGAAGAACGCGTCACAAACTTTCTCCGAAAGGCAACACGCCAAGGTACGCCTGTCGAGGCATGAAGGCATCTTAGGGGCACCACTCGTCCCCGGACGACGTGACCGCCTTGAGCGAGCCGGAGCAGGAGAAGGGTCCGGAAGCGCACGTCCCCTCCAAGGATGCGTGCGCACTGCCCCACGCGGGAGTGCTTCACCGTGGTTCCCCTGGATGATGCAACGAACGGGGCTAACACGGCTGAGATCCGGCTCACGCCAAAGCAGATCGCGGCAAAGCAGCAAGAGCTAGAGGATATGCGGCTCGCCATAGAGATAGAGCAGGCCCAGCTTGACGCAAGCATGGAACCGTCCCGCTCGGGCGCGTGAGGTGAGCCGGAGGATCGAGACCAACGCCGATGGCTACCCTCTCTTCGACCGGGCGAGCCAGTGCATCGCGGCAGCTACGCTGCTCAGCAGGTAGCTGCCACAGCCGTCCACCCCGAGGAACGCCGGATCCCGAACGGGCTGTAGGACGCTCCTTGAGCATGCTGTGGTGCGGCAGGCGGCGAGCTCCGCGGGAAGAAGGCAGCACTCTGCTGGAAACTCGCGCTCCCCCAGCCCCGTCGATAGGAAGAGGCCGGCCGATGACTCACGACGGGACCCTCCGGACATGGAGGCAGCGAAGGTTTAGAACCGGTTGGGCCCCGACCGAGACGTGCGACACACCATCGAGGCTCGGCGTCGGGACAAGTCGGAGGAGCCGGAGGATCGTGTTCCCCGCATCAGACATTGTCGGCGCGAGGCGTACGTCGGGACGGAAGAGGAGTGGGACTCGAACTCCGACTCCGACTGTCCGGCCCGGCCGCTTTCTCTCACGAGATCCGCACCGTAGCAATTCCCCCATGGTTCTGCCTCCCGCCAACTTCAGTAAGTACGATGGGGAGACAGCCCCTCGGTCTGGCTGGACGACTTCGGCTTGTGTGCCGAGCGGGAGGGGCTTCCGATGACAAAGTCATCATTACGAAACCTCCCCCTGTACTTGGCAGAGCTGGCTCGCGCGTGGCTCGAGCGCTTGCCAAAACGGGAAGATCTAAACCTGGGCGGACCTGAGGGGTATCTTCATCGGGAACTTCCAAGGCACTTGCGCACGCCCAGGCAAGGTCTGGGACCTGAAGAGGAGCAAGCAGAGGCACAGGAAGACCCTGCGCGATTACCTGCGTTAGTTCTCTCGGCAGTACAACAACCTCCGGACGCCACTGATGCCGATGCCATCGCTGCGCTGATGGGAGGCACCAAGAGCCGACCCTTGGTCATCGGATCGGCAGGGACTGCTCGAAGACGATCAAGGAGGTCCTCGACATGGCTGCTGAAGAAGCGCAAGGAGAGGAAGCCGTACTGGCGCATTTTCCCGAGGACGGAGGGAAGAAGAAGTGCGAGGAGACTTCCGATGAGGCAGGACCATCGGACTACCGAGAGAAGAGGAAAAAGAAGAAGGAGAGGCGGGTCGGTTCATCGCTATCGTAGACCCCAAGCCCTCCCGACCCAGGGCCAAATGCCCGCAAGGCCAAAGACGAGATGACCGACCCCAAGGGCAACGACCCAATGAGGGTCCGACCCCTGACTACTTCGAGCAGCTGCTGGAGGGTCCGTGCCCGAACCACGCGGCCCCGTCAGCACAAGTACCGCGAGTGTGGACTTATGAGGAAGTTCCTCATGGGTAGGCTGGACGGGGTCAGCCCGACCCCTCAGTCGCTGAGGCAAGGGAGCAGCGACCGACTCATTCCCCGAACCCGACGAGTGCCTCATGATCTTTGGTGGCCCAGAGGCACAGACATCAAAGCGACGCACCAAGCTAATGGAGCGTGACGTGTTCGCGGCCCATTCAGCCCGACCAGGAGTTTCTCCGATGGTCGGAGGCTGCGATCACCTTCGACCAATCCGACCACCTGAAGTACGTCCCGCATCCGGGGAAGCTCCCTCTGGTCGTGGCCCCGGTAACGCAAGGAAGCGCATCTCCAAGGTGTTGATGGACGGAGGAAGCGGCCTCAACATCATGTACGCGAGCACACTGGGACGTCTTGGGTGTCCCAAGGTCCCATGTGCGCCCGAACGGGCTCCATTCTATGGGGGTCGTCCCAGGGAAGGAGGCTGTCCCGCTGGGTCAAATCACCGAGATCAGGAGAATTTCCATACAAGACACTCTGTTTCGAGGTGGTGGACTTCGACGGTTCTACCATGCGATCCTGGGCAGGCCGTGCTACGCTAAGTTCATGGCCGTCTCAAACTACGTCTACCTCAAGCTCAAGATGTCGGGTCCCGACGGTGTCATTGTGGTGGGAACATCCCCGCAGGTGGCGTACGAGTGCGAGAAGGAGAGCTGCGCGCTGGCGGTAGCTCTTGTCGCATCTCGACAGCTCGCCAAGGCTAGGCGGCCGCGAAGGCTTCCGAAGAGCTCACCGTCTCTCAAGCGGCGGCCAACGCCATGGCAGTCTTAACCTCCATCCCCGAAGATCGAGAGGTGCACGACACTGAGGATGGCGATGGCCCCGCCCGCAAGAAAAGCGATGCTCGAGTTGGAGGCTGACAGGCAGTTCCAGCCGTCGAGCGACACGAAGAGGGTGCTCCTCAATCCTCAGGGCTCGGGGAGCAAGACGGCCATCATCTCCACCCTCACGGAGAAGTAGGAAAGCGCGCTCGTCGACTGCCTCCGGGCGAACATCGGCATGTTCGCTTGGGTTCCCACAGACATGCCAGGAATCCCCCAGGAAGTCGCCGAGCATTCCTTGGACATTCGCAAAGGCGCGAAGCCTGTCCGTCAGCCCACAAGGCGCTGCAACGACTTCAAATGCAATATAATCCATCGAAGAAGTAGCCAAGCTGTTAGATGCAGGGTTCATTAGGGAGGTACGCTACCCTGAGTGGTTGGCAAATCCAGTACTCGTCGAGAAAAAGAATTTTTTTAGAGGGATGGAATAGAGGGATAGCAGCGCGGGAGAGCCTTACGAGCAAAGGAGCGCTGGGACAAAAAAGTTGGTAGAAGGTCTCGGCCCTTTGCCACTTCTCATCATGCATTCATGCTGTAGTGTAGGGAAAGGGAGAATGTGTATCGACTACACCAATCTCAATAAAGCTTGCGAAAAGTTCCCCTATTCCCTCCCTCGCATCGACCAGGTCATATACTCTAACCGCTGGGGTGCGAAGCCCTATGTTTCCTTGACGCTTACTCCGGGTACCACCAGATTGCGCTCAAGGAATCCGACCAGCTGGCCACTTCCTTCGTGACCCCTTGTGGTGTATTCTGTTACACCACGATGGCCTTCGGGCTAAAAAAAAGCTGGTGCAACATTCTAGCGTTGCATGAACCAGTGTTTAGGGGACCTCGTCTGGCGAACCGTCGAGGTCTACGTGGACGACATCGTAGTCAAGTCCAGGCGAGCAGACAATCTAGTCCAAGACCTGGAGGCACGTTCGACGCTTTGCGAGCGAACCGCGTAAACTCAACCAGAGAAATGCGTATTTGGGGTCTCGAAAGGCCTCCTCCTGGGATTCGTTGTCTCCGCCAGGGGGCATCGAAGCGAACCCCAAGAAGATTGCAGCTGTCACCAACATGGGGCCGCCAATTCCGTCAAGGACGTCCAGAAGCTGACCGGTTGCCTCGCTGCGCTGGGGGCGGTTCGTAGCACGTTTTAGGAGAGCGGGGACTTCCCTCTACAAAGCTCCTGAAGAGGGACGGCCGGCTTCGAGTGGAGGACGGAGGCATCAGCAGGCACTTGACCAGCTCAAGCACATGCTCACCAACCCGCGTCCCGTGCCCCACGTTAAGGGGAGCACCTTCTCCTGTACGTCCGCGCGACCACTCAGGTGGTTCAGTGCTGTTTCTCATTGGTGGAACGCGAGAAGGAAGGGCACACCCTAAAGGTGCAGGCACCCGGTCTACTACATCAGCGAGATATTTGACCGAGTCGAAGACGCGTTATCTCCACATCCAGAAGATGATCTACGCCATCCTCATCGCCAAGCGCAAGCTCCGACACTACTTCGACGCTCATCGTGTCACTGTCGTCACGGAGCACGCGTTTAGGAGAGGTGGTCCAACAATAGGGAGGCGACGGGAAGAATCGCCAAGTGGTCCTCGAGCTCATGGGCTACGACATCTCCTACGCGCCAGAGGTCAGCAATCAAATCCCAAATCCTTGCAGATTTTGTCGCTGAATGGACGGAGACACAGCTCCCTCCCATCCCCGGCCGACCTTGAGTACTCGGATCCTTCACTTCGATGGGGCTCAGAACCGAACCGGTCGGGGTTGGGGTCGTCTTCATCCCTCCTATGGGGTGATGATGCGCTACGCCATACGGCTCCAATTTCCCGCGTCGAAACAATATGGCGGAGTATGAAAGCCCTGCTCGCCGGGCTGCGGATAGCCAAGGAGCTAGGCATCCACAGGCTAGAGGCTCGCGGCGACTCTCAGCTCGTGGTCGATCAGGGTCAACGGCGACGCCAAGTGCTACAATCCAAAGTTGGCAGTCTACTGCGAGGCCACGTGCAGGGCGCAAGAGAAGTTCAAGCGTTTAGGTTTCGTCCACACTCCAACGGGAGTACAACAAGGCGGCCGATGAGCTAGCCAAGCTCGCGTCCTAGCGGCAGTCAATCCCGCCAGGCGTGTTTGCGGACGACCAGCACCAGCCGTCGGTAAACTTCAACGAAGGAGCGTCTGCCTTGGGCCCGACCCCGAGCAGTCGCTCGACCCCGAGAGAAGTCTCGACCCAACGAGGGTGGTGGCGTCCATCGTGTCCGACCCCGACGGAGGGCCGGATCTGGATGAAGAACAGCCTCTGGAGGACCCACCCGAGCTAGAGAGGGATTGGTGTACACCCTCCTAAGCTAGCTTGTCGACGGGGCCCTCCCAGCCGGACGAACAGAGGCCCGACGCCTTGTCCGAAGGGCCAAGTCGTAAAGAATAATCGAGGCAGCCTGTACCGCTAGGGCCATAATGGTGTTCTTCAGTGCTGTATCCTCAACGAAGAGGGGAGATCGCTGCTGAAGGACATCCATGGTGGGGTGTGCGGTCACCCACGCGGCGCCCCGATGGTTGGTGGGGTCGGCCTTTAGGCAAGGATTCTACTGGCCCACAGCTGTACGGACGCCGAGCGAATCGTGCGAACGTGCAAAGGCGCATTTACCAGCCCAGGCGCTCTAGACCATACCCATTACCTGGCCGTTCGCGGTCTGGGGACTGGACATGGTCCGGCCTCTGCCAAGAGTGCCCGGGGCTTCACCCACATGTTTGGCGCCGTCGACAAATTTACGAAGTGGATTGAAGCGCGCCTGCTGATGGAAATCACATCAGAGCAAGCCATCCACTTCTTCCATGACATCCTGTGCTGGTTTGGTGTTCCGAACACCATCATCACCGATAATGGATCTCAGTTCACGGGGAAGAGGTTCACCCGCTTCTGTGACGACTACGGATCGAGGTGGCTTGGGCGGCAGTCGCTCACCCGCGCACAAACGGCCAGGTCGAGCGCGCCAACGGCATGATCCTGCAAGGGTTGAAGCCACGGATATTCAACCGGCTGGTCAAGCGTATTCATAAGCTCGGCGCCAAGTGGATGGAGGAGCTACCCTCCGTCCTGTGGGGTCTGCGGACGACTCCGACCCGCGGCATGAGTTTCTCCCTGTTCTACATGGTTCTATGGGTCTGAGGCGATCCTCCCCACCGACGTAGACTATGGCTTCCCAAGGGTTCAAGCCTTCGACGAAGAAGCGAATAGGGTCAAACCTTGAAGAAGCTGCGGACCATTGGAGGAAACTCGGAAGTAGCGGTGGCGCACTCGGCCAAGTACCAGCAAAGCTTCGAGGCGTTACCACGCGCAGCGAGTGCGCGCGGTCGCGCGTTCAAGTGGGCGACTTGGTCTTGAGGCTAGCCCAAGATCGCCGCGGCTTCATCAAGCTCTCACCCCCGTGGGAGGGGCCTTACACCGTAGTACGGGTCCTCCACCCGGGTTCCTATAAGCTGGCAATGCAGATGAACCCACGCTTTCCAACGCTTGGAACATTGAGCCAGCTCGACGCTTCTACCCATGAATCACGCCACGGAGTGGAGGAAAGGGCAGCGCGCAGTGCGGCACCAGCCCGCCCGCCCAACGGAGGGAGTCGAAAGTTCCCCGTCAAGTGCCGAGGGGTTCGAACGAGGACCCTCACGAGGCAGATAGGCCAAATTAAGGTCTGAACCGGAATTGGGCTGGACTGGAACGAGGTTGCATTCCGTTCTTTTTATGGAAAGAATCCGGTGGCGAAATGGTATCTATTTTAGTCCCACATCGCCGCGGACCGAGGAGCCACACAACTTAAAACGCAGTTGACCGTGGTTGAATCACTCGGTGATACTGCCCCGTGCCGGAGGCATAGGACACCCCGCAACCGATGGAGCCCCGCTCCGGGGGCACTATCGCCGACCGTAAAAAACAAACACTCAAGAGCTACAGTAACCGTGAGCCTTGGGTCGCGACAAGCGGCCTCGATCACAAGCCTCAAGCTCACGGTGCTGCGTCAACTCTTCATCACGTGGCAGAATAATCGACACTGGTGTGGACCACGGAAGCCTCCCCTGGCGCCCAAGCTGGCTCCAGATAAGTGAACCCTCTACACTCTAGTTATTCAATTTAGTTTATTGTCATTTCTTTTGAGCTTTCCGTTTATTATCGTCGGCCCTATGATTAACTGAGAGAGACCCTGGCAGGCTGTTTCAAACGGGTAGGCAGGGACGTCTGGCGTAGCCGCGTTGCGACGCCTATCGCCCCGCGGCTTACGATCGCACGGTTGCACGCCGGACGGCCGACCCTGAACAAACCAAGCAAAACACAGCCGGGCCGGGGACCCCTTCTCGACACGACAAGCCGAGAATGCACAAGGCATTCCTGCGACGAAACTCGGATGAAGGAAACTAACTATGTTTTTGACCCATCGGGTCTATCTTTTTGCAGGGACCCGCAGCCAAGCGCTAGGCGGCGCCTAGCACTGCAGGGATACAGAGGCCCAGGGGGTTCGGGTAATTTGGCTAAAGGACCACTTGGCATTCGATCGCACCGAGAGCACGAGCCTCCGGATCTAAACCCGACGACCTTGAAAGCCTTAAAGATCCAGCTCTAGAGGTCATCTAACAACTGAGTTCAAGGCTCGGGGGCTTCGGCTGAACCATCGGGTTCACCTGCCTCCCCACAGCCAAAGCTCAGGAATTCAAGGGCTCAGGGGCTCGGTAGAACCATCGGGTTCACCTTGCTTCCCCGCTGCCAGAGTTCAAGGGCCGGGGGGCTTCGGCCAGAACCATCGGGTTCACTTTGCTTCCCCCGCAGCCAAAGCCCAAAGGCCGGTGGCTAGGGGGCTCAAGCAGAACCATCAGGTTCACTCTGCCCACCCCACCGCCAAAAGCTCAAAGGCTCGGTGCTCGGGGCTCGCAAAGAGAACCATCGGGTTCACCCTGCCACCCCACCGCCAAAAGTTTAAGCTTCCGAGGCTCGGGCTCGGTAGAACCATCGGGTTTACCTTGCTCACCCAAAGCCAAGGTTTGAAGGCTCGAAGGCCTAATCAGTAACAAGAGTTGCGAGAAAACAAAAACCAACCCCGCAGAGGCCGTCTCAGTGCGCCTCCAACCAGTTCGTGAAGAAACTGGAAGGCAGACCCCACCTCGGGGGCTGCAGGGGCCATAGCTATAAGAAAAACAAACAAAAGCCACGCGTACGGGGCAAGAAAAAAACGAAAATACGACGAGAAGAAAGGTAAGCTAATTATTCAAAATATTCAAAATATGGGAGCCGTCCGATACGGAGACCTCCCAGAGGTTGAAGTCTTGATCCCCACGTGAGGAGCACAGTATGGACAGCAAAGAATTAAAAAGGTGTAACTCTAAGGAGCCTGGTCGGGGCGGCGCCGTCCACCGGGTTGCCCTCCGCGTCGGTTCTGGGCGCCAGGCCATTGGCGAACTGCTCCGCAGGGGCCCTGAGCTCCTCGGCCATGGCGTCCAGAGCCTCCGAGGTGAACTCGTTGGGGAAGCTGGTGGCCATTTCTGTCGAAGCGGATTCCAGTCGCAGTGGGAGCGCACCAACGTGAAGGCCTCCTGGACGCCGCGCACCAGCGACTGCTTGGAGAGGGATCCGATCCGCGCCGGGGCGAGGTCGAGCTCCGCCGGGAGACGCGCGGGGTCGCCGTTGACCGCACCTCCAAGGCATCGAGTATCCCGAGGGCTACGGCGCGCAGTTTCGTCGCAGCACTCTCCGCGCGGTGGAGGTCTCCGGGGAGCCGCTCGATGTCCTCTGACAGAGGGAACCGAGCCTCGTCAGGACCACCCCTGCGCGTCGCGTAGCATCCCGAAGCGCGATAGCAGCATGGTGCGATGGGTGAACTCCATCCGACACACGAGACTTGAGCACTGCCAAAAGAATGAGATGACGATTAGACAACAAACAAGCATCTACGATAATGAAGGCTGAGCAAGAGACGGAGATGGAGAACGTACCCTCGATCCCTCCGATGTCCTTCTCTTCTAAGGACTTGCGCTGCCGTGGACAGGGAGCCTCCAAGGACTCGGCAGCCCGGGGGCGGTCTGTGCCTCGGAGCGAAGTCTGGCGATGAGTTGGCTAAGCTCAGCGCATGCCCCTCGGCATCCTCCTTGGCGTTCACCGCCTGGTC
>JACEFO010002478.1:0-83755 GCA_015342445.1 Digitaria exilis
TTATCCAGTAAACTGAGAAGCCAACAAGCTGAACATCGTTAACAAGTGAGTCTAAGTATGATTAAATGTTTCTAAACCCCCCCCACAATGGTATTAAGCTGCAACAATGGTAAACTACTACTATCGCTGCGTATAGAATACTGTGTACGGTTACATGAGAGCATAATTGAGTGACTAATTACATAAATAAATATCGTCTTGTGGATCAGTGGCAGAGCTAGGGACCCAGGCTGCCGGTGCTCCAGCCCTGGATCTTGGTCTAGATTTTGCACAGAAGCATACTTAACATTGGTTTGAAATATAAAGGTCATAGGAGATTTCAGCCTATTGGGCTCATCCTGGGACGCAAGCTCATCTCTGGCTCCGCCCCTCTGCTATTAAAAAACTGCTCTAGTACAGAGCATGTAAATAATCAGTTGTACCATTGCAGCTAAGGACATGGTATTAAAATTACTACTTCATGATTGCCTGGTACAAACCATTCTCTGGAAGAGTGTCTATTTTGAAGCCTGCATTCAACACCCTCCATTTACGACGCTGTAGCATGAACCAGTGAGCATCAGGCTTGTGGCGCTCATCCCCTTCTCTGGATAAGAAAGTAAACTAGAGTGAACACTTCACAAAACAGTGCCTACAATCTTTTCAGAAAATAAAAAGAACTTCACAAGAGAACTAGTCCCCTATAACATGATAAATTTAATTCCTGATGGCATAAGAAGAAACAAAGATTGGATAGAAACTTTCCATCACTGCCTCTACTATGTTCTATACACTAGCATGGACATTTAACAACTTCATGGCCCAGTATGCATGAGCAGTATGGCACATCTAACAATAAATTTCAGTGGAAAAAATCATAACCATACCAACTCAAGATTGTCAAAATTTTGCATCCCAGTATCATGCCACTCTCCGACCAAGCCACTCCTCCAGTTTTGGCATACATTTACACAATCCTTGCAAATCCCTGCTTACTGTTCAGAAACCATGAATTACCATCTTCATCATCCTACAAAAGAATAGAAAAAGTTAATTTCATGGACTAACGAAATGAACCACTGAACTTCTCGGACTAAAAACAAACAACAAAGTATAGGAAAGCATGGGTATTTGAAGCTACAATGAGATTTGAGATATCTGCAACTCCATGACTCCCGTCCCACATCAGCAACTATGCTTTTGGCCTCCAACCCGTTTGTAAGACTGAAAAGTGAAATGCATGATCAAAAGTAAGACAAACCAAAAATTTACAGCTACATATACTTGGACATGAAAAGGGCAATGTGATTAAAATAAGTAGGTAATTCGAGATATGTTGGAGATTCTATTTTTTTTTAATGAACAAGCACGAGACTGCTTATTCATTGATAAAACAGATAGTTTACAGCGGATCTTACACGGCCATAGAGGCCGGTGGGTTACAAAACCTACTCTCGCGCAACAAGGGACTCTAGGTGCTTTGTGTTTGGAGATTCTATGAGTATCTAACAAATATGAGCTGGTAAAATGAAACTTAGCATTAGCACATGAATATACTAGTTACTGTAAATGTCTGTTTAATCTAGCATGTATTCCCCATGCTTAACATAAATGGAGCTACAATTCACAACTCCAACTCTAATCTAGAAGGCAGAGCAGTACTACCTTATATCAGAATAGTTAATCTCACTTCAATTAGAACGACCCATGCCATTACAGGAAAATTCCACAATTGGTTCGGTCCCATTCTACCTTGCCTCCTTCCCAGGGTCAATTCGATAGTCCCTTCCCATAATTTCACCAGATATAACAGATGTCCTTGTTAAGAGTCTTTGCCAAGGGCGGCTTTTGACCTGCCATGTACAAAACCCAGCCAATGAAAACAGGAAATACAACATGATAATATAGATTAAAATAACACAAGAATATTACCAAAGACCCTTGACATATATATCTTCATCCGAGGATTAAGGAACATAACTTCCAAATAGGACTGAAGAGAATAGTCCAATGGCACCTATGAATATAATCCATTTAAAGAAGTGATAGTATGCATGACAAGAAGTTGTAAATACAAACTAAAGAACTTGCCAACCATGACATGACCAAAGACAGGACCCAAATCCGTCATACACAAGGTTCAGGGCACTCAATGTGCAAGTGACATGCATCCTCATCGAAGTACCCAAGTAAATCGTAGTCAGGATACAAAACCTGAAAGCTATAGTATTCTATCAGAATGCTACAATGAACTTCTGGTTTCTACAAGGTGAAACTGGAAATACCTCCCTAAAATCATTTTTAGTATGGCTGTCTATTGCTCAAAGAGATTAAAAAAAAATGCCTTGAGAGTTACAGAGCATACCTTGTTACTTGTTTGTCCTGGCCCGCGATCTGACTCTTCTTGAACGGATCAATATGTCTCCATGATCATTGTGTACAGGATTTCAGAAGACTTGCCAGAATTCCACTCAAAGTGTAATCATTACCCCATTTGTCTAAATTCCATATGTAAATTTGTGTCCCAAGTTACGCTCTTCACCAAATAGGCCTAACTTTTCTCCAATGAAATACTCATTAAAGGAAGAAAATTCCTTAATAGCATTCAGGTTATATTCTGCAGTGGCTTCAGATTGGACGCTCAAATCAACTTCATGTATTGGCCTTCCTTTCGATATGCCACTACAGGGATCTCAAGATTCTGCAGCGAATTATACGATTTAATGATCCTCCATAGAAGGTGATATACTAGGGTCTAAGGACAATAAGAAGAACAATACATACATCCTTTCCTTCATTAAAAGACTGAGAAGAAAGGCCACTGATCTGGAGGATGAAGTTTGCGTGAGCACAATTGCATCCTTTCCAAGTTTCATAGCACCAGTCTACACACATCGATAATAGTAAAAGTTAGCAAAAAAAAAAAATCTTCATACAATATAACTGGGTATGCAAATTTTTTATCGGCCAAGACTGTAGACATGATTGATCGAAGTACTGTTTACAGCACTATGAAGGGAGATCTATGAATCCTGAACCAGGAAGTCTGAATTGACTATTTATTTGTTTGGTCCTAAAGTATTGTATCTATGCAGTGCACATTTTCATTCATGAAATCTTTTATGGCAGATAATCATGGGGTGTATGTCAACTCAGAGCATAACACTGGGCAGAAAAGACCTAGCTAACAGAAATAACAAATTGGATTGCAGATCTCTACCATTGTCATTGTCGAATGAATAGATCATCTGGGACTATTTAATGACATAAAAAACAAATTCTAGGCATCACACAAATAACTGCCTTCAGATAAAACTGTTTCGATTGCCCATTCTAGTGGAATACATTGTGTTCATTATTGGATTTGAAGGTACTTCAAGGTACTCTAAAGCATATAACACATCAAGTCATCAACAATGAGGATCGAATGAGAGTGCAATCTAACACTGACTGAGTATAGAAATACTGAAACAGAGGAAACAGAGTCGTTCTACAAGACTAGAACCACGAGATGTCTACCTTAAATCCAATTCCAAATCTCCCAATCTCATCCTCACGATGTTCATTTGGTCGTTTGTGACCAAAAGATATCATTCTCATCATATCCGAGTAAGTCATTCCATGTCCATCATCAATTACAGATAAGACAGGAATTTTCTTCTGTGCTTTCTTTGAAAACAAATATTCAATGGAAATATTCAACCTTCAGTAGCAATGAATAATAATAAACAATAAAAGGGTAGTTAGCATGATCAAAGATGGATAACTGAAAACAGTGTGTAAACTATGTTAATAACACATCATGCAAGGATTCTGAGAACTAAAAACACAAGGGTGACATCATCGTTACCTTCATATTTTTTATGTTAAGAGAAGTTTCCTTTTTCTTTGAAAATACCAACTAATTGAGACCCTTTCTAGGGCCACATAAGAATATGTTATTAAAAAATTGGTAGATATTTTCTTAACTAGATTTCATGACACTACATAACACTAACACACCATAGAAAGCTTAAAAACTGAACCTAAACTGATTGCAAAATAAAATTCACCATATTTTGATTACACCATCCTGAAAGAGATATGGACATACCTAGATGCACCGGCATCTCTGGAGTTATCAATGAGCTCGGCTAATGCTCCAAATATCCAGCCAGCATGTGTCTGACTAAGGGTTCGCAAATAACTAGGGTCCGCAGCAATGAAGTTTTTTGTAGGAGAACTCTTTCGCTACTGCTGGATTCAAAACTCTTGGACCATCTTCAACAGACTCGCATGGTGAGGGTTCTGCAACTGGTCTAGGGAGTGCTGTGTCATGTGGATTGTTATGCTCTGTTAAAGTTTCCATCTCCTTGCGGTTCAGTCCACTATCAACAATTTCCTCTTTAAAGTATGGTGGCTTAGAGTTCTTTGAGCCATATAGAAATTCACTCTTGTTAAGGCCTCTTTGAAGAATTCTAGCAGGACTTTCCACATATCTCCCTGGCGTCATGACAGTTAAAGAAAGAATGATCAATTAGCAAAATCAATCTGAATCATCAAAAGTTAAAAGAAGATGTGGTATATTATGTTGAATATCATCAGCCTCAAGAATGTACTACCCAAAACTATGACAACAAGGAAGTAAACAGAAGATAGCTCAAATGCAATGTTTAGGAAATGGCATGACATCATCCACAAAAAACAAACAGTGAATAATGAAATTGAGATACCCATGTAGGGCTAGTGAATTACCTTAGAAAAGAGTTGTTTTCAAAGGCAGCACAGACAACCCCTCACCAGATGTTCCTTCCATCTGTTGCAGTCCCCAGGAACATTTTGTCCACACTCATACAACAGCTCCGCATGTGAAAAGTTTAAGCACTCATCAGGTTGAGGAGCAATGTATGTGGAAGGTTGAAGACCCACATCTAGCAATAGCAGCCTTCAAAAGAAAAACAAGAACAGATTACTAGAATGTGCGACAGAAAAAACTGCCCTAAAGTATTTTCTATGTTTGCACAAAAAAAAGAATCTACAGTACATCAGGCCCCTCTCCCTCATCAACTTCCTTTATAGATTATCCTTCATAAATCCAGAATCCCTGTTATGATACAGTTTTTGTAACAACTTCAGCTACTTATACAGCACCAGTAGCACCAACACCCAAACAGAGTGAGAACTCCAAGGATGGTAAGTTTGGTTGGTCCCCAATCCTGTCCTTAATTCTTTCAAGAAACTAATTGAAAATACCAAAGCTACCTGCTTATTATTACTATCTTTATGTGCAATGGCGGAAAATATTACCTTTTTATTATCCAAAGGAAGCGCATGAACTTTCCCCATTCATGTTTCTGACGGCCATCTTCAGGATAAGGAAGCAGTGAAATTTTGGAAAAACACTCTTCTGGTATGCTTTAGTTGGCATAAAACGAAATAAGTGGCTAAACGAACGGCCTGCAAAAGGAACATAGTTATGAAATATACATGAACAATTCAATTTCTTTCACCAAAAGTTCGGCCCAAGTATACAAGTATCAATATAACTAATAGGTCAGAGAATTCTCAACTTACACTTCTATCGGAAGATCACAAATTTTGGTGCGGCATATGTTCTTACGGTCCTTTTGCAGCAACACGCAACTGAAGCTACCACCTACCATTAAAAAACTATATTCTTCAGGATAAATCTTACAACATTTATTGTACTATGTAAATTAGTTGGACAACAAAGCCAAGAAAAAAGGAAATAGCATTAAGTTTAAGAAAAACTACGCAAATTAGGAATTAAAAGCTTCATGAATAGCATGTGTTCATGAGATAATCTGGACACATCCCAAAGTTAATGCCCACAATTGATCCATGAGCAATTCAAAGTACATGGCTAAAACTTACAACTGACCTGCACAAAGTATACGTGGTAAATTATCAAAGCTACAATACAATTCATACAGAAGATACGTGCAATATGTATTTTTTGCAGTAAAAATGATTTTAGTGAAATCCCTTCAAAATTTGTTATGAAGAACCCAATCTACAAGATATGTGGCTATTCATTACAACAAACTGAACAATTATGAGTCACCCATACCTCGGTTTCATGTGGTTGCTCATTCAAATCAAATGTCACACTTCCCATCTTTCACTTCACCTGCTAGAACAGCATGGGCATTTGAGTTAGAATAGATTATAATATGCAATAAGATAATGCACCTCCGATGAGAGGAAACTAAGAATAGTACACTTACATCTAAGTAAACTGAAATCTAGCTTCTAGATCAACTGAACGCATCAATTCTTCAAAGTTGGAAGACAAAATGAAGGCAAAATATAAAGTATTCCTAGCCAATAGGCATGCAAGGCAGGTCCAGAACTACTTTTATAAACAAGTAGCATAATTACTCTTCCTAGATCAAGTCAGCAGGGTAGTCAAGAGTCTTCCTTTTCATAACACATGGCACCACCTAACCTAGTCCAAGAAGTTGGACCCCAGAATCGCAAAAATCAAAACTGGCACAAATGCCAGCAGGCAGATCATATACAGTGAAGTGCCAAGCTGCCAACTTAGATGTCTGTGCACATGCTTCAAGGTAACATCGAAATGGAAGATATAGTGGGACAACTAATAAGTAATAGCTCTGAAATTCAGCAGCCCTGCCCAGGGGTGCGCGTGCCCAATGCATAACCCAAGACCTCAAATAAGGCCAAAAGGTCGTCAAACACCCAACACGCTCCTAATACAGCTACAGTGCACAGTCTACAGCATTGCACAGATACCACCAGTAATGCATCCGGATCAGCGCGAAGCGCTCAGAATCGCGAAAAAGTAGAGGACATTCCTGCCGCTTATTGCTTCGATTCGGAAGCCCAGATTGCACCAAGGAAACACGGCCTTCATCAACTAATAAACAAATTAAGTAAACAAAGTAAACACAGAAATCAAGACAAACAACAATGACGAGGCGGAGCGCTAGTGCGCTGGATGGACGGGGCGCACTGCAATCGTTCCTCGCAATCGCAACGCGAGCGCAAGCACTCGCCGTCGTCAAAAACCAAATTAGTTTCCGAGCCGGAATAATCCCCCGATGACGCACCGAATGTTACGCGACGCAAGGAATGTACAGTGACGTAGATGGGGAAGAAAGCGATCAAAGCCCCCAGGTACCCCACGCACAGAAAAGCACCATTAGGCAACAGAAAACCCCATACCCAAACACGATCAACGAGCAAAGCACCGCGATAAGCACACCACGCCCGCGCCGCAGAACGCCCGCCGCGGGAGGGCACTCCCCAGAAGGCCAAAAAACCCCCACACCCACGAGCCGTCGGGGCGAAATCCACGGCGCGGGCACCGCAGCGAGTGTAGGGAACGGAAGCTAGTCGAGCGGAACCGGAGCAAAAGGGTTGGGGAGATTACCCGGCGGGGCGAGGGCGAGGGCGAGGGCGGAGACGGAGGCGAGGAGTGGTGAGTGGGGTGAGTGGGGTTTTTGAGAGGGGATAGGTGGGAGGGGAGGGCGGGTTGGGTGCTGGTGATACGGAGATGGAGGAGGTGGGCAGCGACCGCGCGGCGCTGCGGAGGAAGCAGAAGCGACGGGTGCCGCCAGGCTGGATGGCCGAGGCGTAATATACGGCGGTGGGGGCATGACGGAACTGCCCTCGAGGTTGGTGGTAATCCACGGAGGATGCCATCGTACCGGAGCTCTGTTGCTGGTTAATCACGAGTTCGTTCAGCGTTCACAGTTCAGACTTAAGAGTTCACACTAGTTAGGATGTGTTTACATTGAGAAAATATTCCTAAAAATATACTGTTTATCGAAAAAACACTATAGATGAATAGTGTCCTGTGGGTGGAATAGATGAGATGAATAGAGAAAAGTTGGATGAATAGTATTTGTCGGGTACCAAAATAGGGGTACCCCAATTTGGACCCTAAACCACCTGACAGAGAGGCCACATCGGCGAACGAGTTGAGTCCAGCTCCGCGGCCCAACAAGAGGCCCACCACGACGACAACCGGGAGCTTCCGTCCCGCTCAAGGGTACCGCTTACCCTCGAGCGAGCGTCTCCGTCACGCTCGAGGGACGCCACACCGGTAACGGTGTCCGAGGCTCTACAACGCATTCATTCCACGACATGATGGCTCACCTCTGCGGGAGTCACTGCACCACGCTACCACCCACGCCGCGGAGATGACACCGGTCAAATCCGCTCGCAACAGTCGCTCTGCGCAAGACGCTGTGCGGACAGGCCGTGTCAGGTCAGGCTACTATTGCTAACCACTCCGCGACCTTATCCACCTCAGGTCTCGAGGCAGGACCCTCGAGAACGGCCGGCGGGCTCGACATTGCCCTCGAAGGAGACCACAGAGGCTCGATGCGGACGCCGTGCTCAAGTGGCCACCCTCGAAGCCGTGAGCTGTCACGAGAGAAGCATCACATCAACCGCTGCCATGCCGTCAGCCGGATTTGGGAGGCGCGATTCCCGCTCGTATAGTGCACGGGCCGTGGGCAGCACAGTGCACCTTGCAACGTCAGCACCACGAACACATGTACTCACGCCCTTCCCCCTTGGTCTATAAAAGGGGAAGGGAAGCCCATGCAAAGGGCAGGTTCACGCACGACAGAACGCACGCAAAAACACTTAGCCAACGATATCCAAACCTAGGAACTTGGGAGCTCATCTCCCTCTCCCGTCTTGCTTGTATCACCCTACTACGAGCAACACGAACTCGGTGCTCCGCACCGCTGTTGGACGTACGGCCGCGTGGCCGGAACCAGGATAAAAATTCTTGTGTCCCCTGTCCGATGCCAAGGTCCGCCATCGGAACAGCGAGTGGTTAGCATCGCAATCACTTGTTCGTGCCGGTGTGACTGAATCAGGCACTGACAGTTGGCGCGCCAGGTAGGGGCCTGCGCTGCACAACTCTCGCTTCGTTCCTGATGGCGGACTTCAGCCGAAGACGGCCCTCGATGGGAGAAAGCGATCCGTTCCCAGCAGGACACGAGATCTGGTTCGGGAGCTTGCGGATCCAGGCATGTGGCAATGGTTACCACATGCGCATCCTCCGAGAAGAACCAAGCAACCAGCCGGAGCCTCCACAACCGCCGCCGGCAGCTCTGCGACGAAGGAGCCGTCCCGGACTGCGCACACGGCGGGCGGCGCGCCGCGAGGCGTGCCGCCGACGTCGACATCTCCTTTCCCGCGAGGGGTGGAGGAACCCTGCGATCAGGGCCACGGGAGAGGGCAACGCCCTTCCTCCCGGAACCCATGGTTGGACCACGTGCTGTATCGGCACGTCCCTACATCTACGGGCTGCGTAGCCAGGCGGCTACGTACGCCTCGTCAGTCCGCACCAACATGAGTGCATATGACGACCTACCGGGCCATCATCTGGCCTCGGTACGCAACCTCACCGCCTCGACACCCGACGATTCCTACCCAGAGTCGGAGGATGAATATGCCCTTGGGCACGAGCACCCCGGTTGGGATTACTCCTGTCGCGGCGACCAGGAAGCCTTTCGGGCTTTCCAAGCAGCGGCGGATTATTGCTTCGGCTATTCCGACGATGAGTATGATCCAACCAGGGAGTGCTTCATCATCGACGACGGGCAAGTCAGCGAGGGATCGACGTCGGGCGACGATGGCGAAGATGATGACAGAGAAGGAAACGACGGCGCAGATCTGGTAGGCGTGCAGACACCGGACCTGTCGGATCACTCGCCCCCCAGGGACGAGCCGCATCCACGTCGACAGGCGCGAGCAGCTCACACCCACGACCAAGGGGGTGCCGGATAGGGCAGGCCGAAGCCCACGCCATGCATGATGAAGCCGGTGGGTGTGACGCAGACGCGCGACACGCGGGACGCGTCGCTCGAGCCCGCATCCTCGCAGAAGGAGAGGCTGACGACCTCGCTCCAAGAACAAGCCAGAAGCTCATTGTTGCGGCCGCGCTGCTCCGAGCCATGCCAGAGCCGGCGACCCCCGAAGGGCGGAAGCTGCACCTCGAGGCCTAGAAGCTGGTCGAGACAGCCGCGCGCCAGCAAGCCGAGAGCTCGGCCTCCCACCTACGACGATCCTCGCCCTTGAAAGGCGAACGAGGAGGGGAGTCGTCTGCGCGGTCGCCTCGTCGAGCATAGTCCCAAGGCGAACTTCGCCCGGACACCGCGCAGCGTCACGCCAACAGGCCGCGCACGCCCGCATCGGAGCCACTTGCCACGAGGCTACCCGTGAGGTCGCGCCTCCAGGACACTCGAGGCGCCCTCGATGATGGTGACGCTCGCAACGTCCTCAATCGGATGAGGCGTCGAGAGGAGATCCGACCCTACCAGCTATGACACGATGGTCGTGACGATGCTGAACGGGACCGGAACACCTCGCCGGAGCCAGCGGGAACGCGCGTGTTCAGCCGCAGCATCCGCATGGCCCCGATTCCGCCTCGGTTCCGACAACCGACCACCATCACCAAGTACTCTGGGGAAACAGACCCCAGAGTGTGGCTGAACGACTACCGCCTTGCGTGCCAGCTCGGCAGTGCGACAGACGATGCCGTGATCATCCGCAACCTGCCGCTCCACCTGGCGGATTCCGCTCGGACGTGGCCCGAGCACTTGCCACCCAACCGAATCAATGACTGGAACGATCTGGTCGAAACCTTCATGGGGAACTTCCAGGGCACCTACTTGTGCCCGGGGAACACGTGGGATCTTCGAGGGTGCAACCAAAAGCCCGGTGAATCCCTGAGGGACTTCATCCGGCGCTTCTCCAAGCGCTGCACCGAGCTCCCCAACATCACCCACACTCAGATCACCCACTTCTTCCTCGAGAGCACCACTAGCTACAACCTGATATGCAAGTTGGGGAGGAACCCTCCCCCCGACGCGAACCAGCTATTCGAGGTAGCCTCCAAGTACGCTTCGGGGGAGGAGGCGGCCAACGCCATCTTCAACAGCAAGAAGGGAAAGCGCCCCGAGGAGACATCCACGGAGGGCAGCAAGCCAAGGTACCCCTCGAAGAAGTAACATCAAGGCAAGAGGGGAAAGAAGTCTCGAGCCCCTAGCGAGAAGGGCAACAACGACGAACGAAGTCTCCGCAGTGGACCCCAGCCACAAGGGGCCTCGAGGCCCTCCATGTGAAGGGGTGTCTTTGATACCGACGGGTACTGAGGTGGAACACGTGTTCTTCATCATGGGAGGACCCACCACCGACGGAAATCCTTGTGAACGCCTGGAACATCCAACAGCTAAGTCGCTTCTACCCTAGAGAGGCTTCAGGCCCTCGAACATTTTTGTACATACTTTCGATTATACAAACTCTTGATTAAGTATTTGGCTTAGCTCTAGCAAATTGTGAACGAATCAAGTGGACTCGAGTCCGCTCATACTTGAGTGAGGGTTGGTCCTACCCTCGCTAGGACCATCCCTCTCTCGGGGGCTACAACGGGGACGAACCCCCGAAAAAGTCAATACTTTTTCGAAATTCTTGTGATATCTCGAGCGTATAGCCAAGTGCTCTTTTGCAACCCTCGAAGGGAAGACACTAGGCGTGAAATGGACAAGGGCAGGGTCGCCTGAGCCGAGTGCCCGCCTACGCCTCGAGGCTACGGCAGCACCTCACTTCCCTCTGCCTAAGTCATTCATGTACGATCGATCCTAGTGGCGACTTCCTTTCGAGGCGCATGCATTGGACACAACGTGCATCGCAGAGATACCGCATGAAAATAAACCTCATTTTAACGATACAAACGATGTTTAACGAAAACAAGTAGGATGTATGAAAACAAACGAACTGTTTCTTACATCAGGAAACGCAAGTCTCTAAACTACTATTTACACTCGGGCTCTATGGAGGTCATGGACTAGGGGGGCCACTGTCAGTACGCCAGCGAACGGCGCGTTAACAGAAGAAGACCCTAGCAACTCCAGCGACAAACTGGTCGGAAGGTTCCGTTTCGCCCGACCCTCCGAGGGTTCCGAGGGCGCGTGGGCGTGAGCTCCCCGCTTCACCCGGCCTTAGCTTGTTCCGGACGACCCGTAGGCCGGAGGGGCAGACCCCCGCGAGGGGTCCTGCCAGTCGATAAACACTCATGGCGGAAAAGGCGGAGGACTCTCGAAGACCCTCCCCAAGTCAAATTTGACTTGTACGGAGGAAGGCGTGCGACCAACACTTTCTCCCAACCGACACCCGACATCACCTACTCACCTGCCATCTGCAAAAGCTGATCTGCAGCCCTGCACAAGGGAAAAGGGCAGCTGCATGCATGCTCCCACGCTAACAGCCGAGGAGGAAGCTACCGGGAAGTTGCGGATGGGAGGGATGAGGACACGCGGCAACCGAGGAAGGGGTCGCCAAGACGCACCAGGCCGACAGCGCGCAACCGCGGGGGCCATCCGGCCCTTGGGGGGTAGATAGGTAAAATAACGTTGTAAAGTTGTCCTCCCCTTGGACTATAAAAGGGGAGGGCGTCCCTGCGGAGGGAGGGAGATTCCCTATTCGATCTCTAGAGCACTAAGTCCCCTACACGCACACTTCACACACACAAGGCTTGAACCGGCCTTTGCTGTAACCCGCTGCCAAGAGAGCAATATGATTTGGAGCTGTTTCATTGGACGTAGGGATCGCTCCCGAACCAGTATAAACCTCTTTGTCTTGCGTCTCTTGAGCCATTCTCCACCGAGACGTGCGTGTTCTGTGATCGACACTCGCCGGCGTGAGGTACCCTGTGTGCCACCCGCCGACAGTTGGCGCGCCAGGTAGGGGCCTGCGCACGTCTACGTCTTCTTCGACACCCGGTGCGAGATGGCTGGTCTCGGTGACCATCAGCTCAGGTTGGGCGCGACCATTCGCTTCGGGAGCCTCGAGTTCCTCGTGAACGAGATGCCAGGCGCTTGTGGCGGCGCGCTCCGCCTCCTCCTCATCGACAACCCCGGCCGCCCGGCCGCTCGCGCGGGGCACGTCCTCTGTGGAGGCCCAACGGTGCCCGCGGCCGCTTCGAGAAAGGCCATGACGGCCACGACGGCTGAGAGCGCCGTTTCTCGGAGCTCAATCGAAGTTTCCCAGGTGGGGCGCGAATGAATCGTGCACCACCTTGGTGAAAGCAACGACCTAACCAAAGCGCCCCACGGGAGGCGTTCGGGTTCGCCCTCGTCACGCGGCCCCAAAGGCCAAGTGACCAAGAGGATCGACGTGAACTCGCGAAAAGGCAGGGCGATAGCCTTTCCCTTTGGGCTGAAGAACGCGTCACAAACTTTCTCCGAAAGGCAACACGCCAAGGTACGCCTGTCGAGGCATGAAGGCATCTTAGGGCACCACTCGTCCCCGGACGACGTGACCGCCTTGAGCGAGCCGGAGCAGGAGAAGGGTCCGGAAGCGCACGTCCCTCCAAGGATGCGTGCGCACTGCCCCACGCGGGAGTGCTTCACCGTGGTTCCCCTGGATGATGCAACGAACGGGGCTAACACGGCTGAGATCCGGCTCACGCCAAAGCAGATCGCGGCAAAGCAGCAAGAGCTAGAGGATATGCGGCTCGCCATAGAGATAGAGCAGGCCCAGCTTGACGCAAGCATGGAACCGTCCGCTCGGGCGCGTGAGGTGAGCCGGAGGATCGAGACCAACGCCGATGGCTACCCTCTCTTCGACCGGGCGAGCCAGTGCATCGCGGCAGCTACGCTGCTCAGCAGGTAGCTGCCACAGCCGTCCACCCCCGAGGAACGCCGGATCCCGAACGGGCTGAGGACGCTCCTTGAGCATGCTGTGGTGCGGCAGGCGGCGAGCTCCGCGGGAAGAAGGCAGCACTCTGCTGGAAACTCGCGCTCCCCCAGCCCCGTCGATAGGAAGAGGCCGGCCGATGACTCACGACGGGACCCTCCGGACATGGAGGCAGCGAAGGTTTAGAACCGGTTGGGCCCCGACCGAGACGTGCGACACACCATCGAGGCTCGGCGTCGGGACAAGTCGGAGGAGCCGGAGGATCGTGTTCCCCGCATCAGACATTGTCGGCGCGAGGCGTACGTCGGGACGGAAGAGGAGTGGGACTCGAACTCCGACTCCGACTGTCCGGCCCGGCCGCTTTCTCTCACGAGATCCGCACCGTAGCAATTCCCCCATGGTTCTGCCTCCCCGCCAACTTCAGTAAGTACGATGGGGAGACAGCCCCTCGGTCTGGCTGGACGACTTCGGCTTGTGTGCCGAGCGGGAGGGGCTTCCGATGACAAAGTCATCATACGAAACCTCCCCCTGTACTTGGCAGAGCTGGCTCGCGCGTGGCTCGAGCGCTTGCCAAACGGGAAGATCTAAACCTGGGCGGACCTGAGGGGTATCTTCATCGGGAACTTCCAAGGCACTTGCGCACGCCCAGGCAAGGTCTGGGACCTGAAGAGGAGCAAGCAGAGGCACAGGAAGACCCTGCGCGATTACCTGCGTTAGTTCTCTCGGCAGTACAACAACCTCCCGGACGCCACTGATGCCGATGCCATCGCTGCGCTGATGGGAGGCACCAAGAGCCGACCCTTGGTCAATCGGATCGGCAGGGACTGCTCGAAGACGATCAAGGAGGTCCTCGACATGGCTGCTGAAGAAGCGCAAGGAGAGGAAGCCGTACTGGCGCATTTTCCCGAGGACGGAGGGAAGAAGAAGTGCGAGGAGACTTCCGATGAGGCAGGACCATCGGACTACCGAGAGAAGAGGAAAAAGAAGAAGGAGAGGCGGGTCGAGTTCATCGCTATCGTAGACCCCAAGCCCTCCCGACCCCAGGGCCAAATGCCGCAAGGCCAAAGACGAGATGACCGACCCCAAGGGCAACGACCCAATGAGGGTCCGACCCCTGACTACTTCGAGCAGCTGCTGGAGGGTCCGTGCCCGAACCACGCGGCCCCCGTCAAGCACAAGTACCGCGAGTGTGGACTTATGAGGAAGTTCCTCATGGGTAGGCTGGACGGGGTCAGCCCGACCCCTCAGTCGCTGAGCAAGGGAGCAGCGACCGACTCATTCCCCGAACCCGACGAGTGCCTCATGATCTTTGGTGGCCCAGAGGCACAGACATCAAAGCGACGCACCAAGCTAATGGAGCGTGACGTGTTCGCGGCCCATTCAGCCGACCAGGAGTTTCTCCGATGGTCGGAGGCTGCGATCACCTTCGACCAATCCGACCACCTGAAGTACGTCCCGCATCCGGGGAAGCTCCCTCTGGTCGTGGCCCCGGTAATCGCAAGGAAGCGCATCTCCAAGGTGTTGATGGACGGAGGAAGCGGCCTCAACATCATGTACGCGAGCACACTGGACGTCTTGGGTGTCCCAAGGTCCCATGTGCGCCCGGAACGGGCTCCATTCTATGGGGTCGTCCCAGGGAAGGAGGCTGTCCCGCTGGGTCAAATCACCGAGATCAGGAGAATTTCCATACAAGACACTCTGTTTCGAGGTGGTGGACTTCGACGGTTCCTACCATGCGATCCTGGGCAGGCCGTGCTACGCTAAGTTCATGGCCGTCTCAAACTACGTCTACCTCAAGCTCAAGATGTCGGGTCCCGACGGTGTCATTGTGGTGGGAACATCCCCGCAGGTGGCGTACGAGTGCGAGAAGGAGAGCTGCGCGCTGGCGGTAGCTCTTGTCGCATCTCGACAGCTCGCCAAGGCTAGGGCGGCCGCGAAGGCTTCCGAAGAGCTCACCGTCTCTCAAGCGGCGGCCAACGCCATGGCAGTCTTAACCTCCATCCCCGAAGATCGAGAGGTGCACGACACTGAGGATGGCGATGGCCCCGCCCGCAAGAAAGCGATGCTCGAGTTGGAGGCTGACAGGCAGTTCCAGCCGTCGAGCGACACGAAGAGGGTGCTCCTCAATCCTCAGGGCTCGGGGAGCAAGACGGCCATCATCTCCACCCTCACGGAGAAGTAGGAAAGCGCGCTCGTCGACTGCCTCCGGGCGAACATCGGCATGTTCGCTTGGGTTCCCACAGACATGCCAGGAATCCCCCAGGAAGTCGCCGAGCATTCCTTGGACATTCGCAAAGGCGCGAAGCCTGTCCGTCAGCCCACAAGGCGCTGCAACGACTTCAAATGCAATATAATCATCGAAGAAGTAGCCAAGCTGTTAGATGCAGGGTTCATTAGGGAGGTACGCTACCCTGAGTGGTTGGCAAATCCAGTACTCGTCGAGAAAAAGAATTTTTTTAGAGGGATGGAATAGAGGGATAGCAGCGCGGGAGAGCCTTACGAGCAAAGGAGCGCTGGGACAAAAAGTTGGTAGAAGGTCTCGGCCCTTTGCCACTTCTCATCATGCATTCATGCTGTAGTGTAGGGAAAGGGAGAATGTGTATCGACTACACCAATCTCAATAAAGCTTGCGAAAAGTTCCCCTATTCCCTCCCTCGCATCGACCAGGTCATATACTCTACCGCTGGGTGCGAAGCCCTATGTTTCCTTGACGCTTACTCCGGGTACCACCAGATTGCGCTCAAGGAATCCGACCAGCTGGCCACTTCCTTCGTGACCCCTTGTGGTGTATTCTGTTACACCACGATGGCCTTCGGGCTAAAAAAAGCTGGTGCAACATTCTAGCGTTGCATGAACCAGTGTTTAGGGGACCTCGTCTGGCGAACCGTCGAGGTCTACGTGGACGACATCGTAGTCAAGTCCAGGCGAGCAGACAATCTAGTCCAAGACCTGGAGGCCACGTTCGAACGCTTGCGAGCGAACCGCGTAAAACTCAACCCAGAGAAATGCGTATTTGGGGTCTCGAAAGGCCTCCTCCTGGGATTCGTTGTCTCCGCCAGGGGCATCGAAGCGAACCCCAAGAAGATTGCAGCTGTCACCAACATGGGGCCGCCCAATTCCGTCAAGGACGTCCAGAAGCTGACCGGTTGCCTCGCTGCGCTGGGGCGGTTCGTAGCACGTTTAGGAGAGCGGGGACTTCCCCTCTACAAGCTCCTGAAGAGGGACGGCCGCTTCGAGTGGAGGACGGAGGCTCAGCAGGCACTTGACCAGCTCAAGCACATGCTCACCAAGCCGCCGTCCTCGTGCCCCCACGTTAAGGGGAGCACCTTCTCCTGTACGTCGCGGCGACCACTCAGGTGGTCAGTGCTGTTCTCATGGTGGAACGCGAGAAGGAAGGGCACACCCTAAAGGTGCAGCACCCGGTCTACTACATCAGCGAGATATTGACCGAGTCGAAGACGCGTTATCTCCACATCCAGAAGATGATCTACGCCATCCTCATCGCCAAGCGCAAGCTCCGACACTACTTCGACGCTCATCGTGTCACTGTCGTCACGGAGCACGCGTTAGGAGAGGTGGTCAACAATAGGGAGGCGACGGGAAGAATCGCCAAGTGGTCCCTCGAGCTCATGGGCTACGACATCTCCTACGCGCCAAGGTCAGCAATCAAATCCCAAATCCTTGCAGATTTTGTCGCTGAATGGACGGAGACACAGCTCCCTCCATCCCCGGCCGACCTTGAGTACTGGATCCTTCACTTCGATGGGGCTCAGAACCGAACCGGGTCGGGGTTGGGGTCGTCTTCATCCCTCCTATGGGGTGATGATGCGCTACGCCATACGGCTCCAATTTCCCGCGTCGAACAATATGGCGGAGTATGAAGCCCTGCTCGCCGGGCTGCGGATAGCCAAGGAGCTAGGCATCCACAGGCTAGAGGCTCGCGGCGACTCTCAGCTCGTGGTCGATCAGGTCAACGGCGACGCCAAGTGCTACAATCCAAAGTTGGCAGTCTACTGCGAGGCCACGTGCAGGGCGCAAGAGAAGTTCAAGCGTTTAGGTTTCGTCCACCTCCAACGGGAGTACAACAAGGCGGCCGATGAGCTAGCCAAGCTCGCGTCCTAGCGGCAGTCAATCCCGCCAGGCGTGTTTGCGGACGACCAGCACCAGCCGTCGGTAAACTTCAACGAAGGAGCGTCTGCCTTGGGGCCCGACCCCGAGCAGTCGCTCGACCCCGAGAGAAGTCTCGACCCAACGAGGGTGGTGGCGTCCATCGTGTCCGACCCCGACGGAGGGCCGGATCTGGATGAAGAACAGCCTCTGGAGGACCCACCCGAGCTAGAGAGGGATTGGTGTACACCCTCCTAAGCTAGCTTGTCGACGGGGCCCTCCCAGCCGGACGAACAGAGGCCCGACGCCTTGTCCGAAGGGCCAAGTCGTAAAGAATAATCGAGGGCAGCCTGTACCGCTAGGGCCATAATGGTGTTCTTCAGTGCTGTATCCTCAACGAAGAGGGGAGATCGCTGCTGAAGGACATCCATGGTGGGGTGTGCGGTCACCACGCGGCGCCCCGATGGTTGGTGGGGTCGGCCTTTAGGCAAGGATTCTACTGGCCCACAGCTGTCACGGACGCCGAGCGAATCGTGCGAACGTGCAAAGGCGCATTTACCAGCCCAGGCGCTCTAGACCATACCCATTACCTGGCCGTTCGCGGTCTGGGGACTGGACATGGTCCGGCCTCTGCCAAGAGTGCCCGGGGGCTTCACCCACATGTTTGTCGCCGTCGACAAATTTACGAAGTGGATTGAAGCGCGCCTGCTGATGGAAATCACATCAGAGCAAGCCATCCACTTCTTCCATGACATCCTGTGCTGGTTTGGTGTTCCGAACACCATCATCACCGATAATGGATCTCAGTTCACGGGGAAGAGGTTCACCCGCTTCTGTGACGACTACGGGATCGAGGTGGCTTGGGCGGCAGTCGCTCACCCGCGCACAAACGGCCAGGTCGAGCGCGCCAACGGCATGATCCTGCAAGGGTTGAAGCCACGGATATTCAACCGGCTGGTCAAGCGTATTCATAAGCTCGGCGCCAAGTGGATGGAGGAGCTACCCTCCGTCCTGTGGGGTCTGCGGACGACTCCGACCCGCGGCATGAGTTTCTCCCTGTTCTACATGGTCTATGGGTCTGAGGCGATCCTCCCCACCGACGTAGACTATGGCTCCCCAAGGGTTCAAGCCTTCGACGAAGAAGCGAATAGGGTCAACCTTGAAGACGCTGCGGACCAGTTGGAGGAAACTCGGGAAGTAGCGGTGGCGCACTCGGCCAAGTACCAGCAAAGCTTGAGGCGTTACCACGCGCAGCGAGTGCGCGGTCGCGCGTTCCAAGTGGGCGACTTGGTCTTGAGGCTAGCCCAAGATCGCCGCGGCTTCATCAAGCTCTCACCCCCGTGGGAGGGGCCTTACACCGTAGTACGGGTCCTCCACCCGGGTTCCTATAAGCTGGCAATGCCAGATGGAACCCACCTTTCCAACGCTTGGAACATTGAGCAGCTCCGACGCTTCTACCCATGATCACCCACGGAGGGAGGAAAGGGCAGCGGGTGCGGCACCAGCCCGCCCGACCCCACGGAGGGGTCGAAAGTTCCCCGTCAAGTGCGAGGGGTTCGACGAGGACCCTCACAGGAGGATAGGCCCAAAAGGCTGAAACCGGAATTGGGCTGGGACTGAACGAGGTGCATTCCGTTCCTTTTATGGGAAGAATCCGGTGGCGAATGGTATCTATTTTTAGTCCCACATCGCCGGCGGACGGAGGAGCCACACAACTTAAAAAGCAGTTCGACCGTGGTTGAATCACTCGGTGATACTGCCCCGGAGGCATAGGACACCACCCAACCGATGGAGCCCCGTCTCCGGGGGCACTATCGCCGACCGTAAAACACTCAGAAGCTACAGTAACCGTGAGCCTTGGGTCGCGACAGCGGCCTCATCACAGCCTCAAGCTCACGGTGCTGCGTCAACTCTTCATCACGTGGCAGAATAATCGACACTGGTGGGCCACGGAAGCCCTCCCCCTGGCCCCAAGCCGGCCAGATAAGTGAACCCTCTACACTCTAGTTATTTCAATTTAGTTTATTGTCATTTCCTTTGAGCTTTCCGTTTATTATCCGGCCCTATGATTCTGAGGAGACCCCTGGCGCTGTTCAACGGGTAGGCAGGGACGTCTGGCGTAGCCGCGTTGCGACGGCCTACGCCCCCGCGGCTACGGATCGCACGGTTGCCACGCCGGACGGCCGACCCTGCCAACAAACCCAAGCAAAACACAGCCGGGCCGGGGGACCCCTTCTCGACACGAATCAAGCCGAGAATGCACAAAGGCATTCCTGCGACGAAACTCGGATGAAGGAAACTAACTATGTTTTTGACCCATCGGGTCTATCTTTTTGCAGGGACCCGCAGCCAAGCGCTAGGCGGCGCCTAGCCACTGCAAGGGATACAGAGGCCCAGGGGGTTCGGGTAATTTGGCTAAGGGACCACTTGGCATTCGGATCGCCCGAGAGCACGAGCCTCGGATCTAAACCCGACGACCTTGAAAGCCTTAAAGATCCAGCCTCTCGAGGTCATCTAACAACTGAGTTCAAGGGCTCGGGGGCTCGGCTGAACCATCGGGTTCACCTTGCTTCCCCCACAGCCAAAGCTCAGGAATTCAAGGGCTCAGGGGCTCGGTAGAACCATCGGGTTCACCTTGCTTCCCCCGCTGCCAGAGTTCAAGGGCTCGGGGGGCTCGGCAGAACCATCGGGTTCACTTTGCTTCCCCCGCAGCCAAAGCCCAAAGGCTCGGTGGCTAGGGGGCTCAGCAGAACCATCAGGTTCACCTTGCCCACCCCACCGCCAAAAGCTCAAAGGCTCGGTGGCTCGGGGGCTCGGCAGAACCATCGGGTTCACCCTGCCCACCCCACCGCCAAAAGCTTAAAGGCTCCGAGGCTCGGGGGCTCGGTAGAACCATCGGGTTTACCTTGCTCACCCCAAAGCCAAGGTTTGAAGGCTCGAAGGCCTAATCAGTAACCAAGAGTTGCCGAGAAAACAAAACCAACCCCGCAGAGGCCGTCTCAAGTGGCGCCTCCCAACCAGTTCGTGAAGAAACTGGAAGGCAGACCCCACTCGGGGGCTGGCAGGGGCATAGCTATAAGAAAAACAAACAAAAGCCCACGCGTACGGGGCAATGAAAAAAACGAAAATACGACGAAGAAGAAAGGTAAGCTAATTATTACAAATATTCAAAATATGGGAGTCTCGTCGATACGGAACCTCCCAGAGGTTTGAAGTCTTGATCCCTCCACGTGAGGGCACAGTATGGACAGCAAAGAATTAAAAAGGTGTAACACTAAGGAGCCTGGTCGGGGCGGCGCCATCCACCGGGTTGCCCTCCGCGTCGGTTCTGGGCGCCAGGCCATTGGCGAACTGCTCCGCAGGGGCCCTGAGCTCCTCGGCCATGGCGTCCAGAGCCTCCGAGGTGAACTCGTTGGGGAAGCTGGTGGCCATTCTGTCGAAGCGGATCCAGTCGCAGTGGGAGCGCACCAACGTGAAGGCCTCCTGGACGCCGCGCACCAGCGACTGCTTGGAGAGGGATCCGATCCGCGCCGGGGCGAGGTCGAGCTCCGTCGGGAGACGCGCGGGGTCGCCGTTGACCGGCACCTCCAAGGCATCGAGTATCCCGAGGGCTACGGCGCGCAGTTCGTCGCAGCACTCTGCCGCGCGGTGGAGGTCTCCGGGGAGCCGCTCGATGTCCTCTGACAGAGGGAACCCGAGCCTCGTCAGGACCACCCCTGCCGCGTCGCGTAGCATCCCGAAGCGCGATAGCAGCATGGTGCGATGGGTGATCCCATCCGACACACGAGACTTGAGCACTGCAAAAGAATGAGATGACGATTAGACAACAAACAAGCATACGATAATGAAGGCTGAGCAAGAGACGGAGATGGAGAACGTACCCTCGACCTCCGAGTCCTTCTCTTCTAAGGACTTGCGCGCCGTGGACAGGGAGGCCTCCAAGGACTCGGCACGCCCGGGGGCGGTCTGTGCCTCGGAGCGAAGGTCGGCGATGAGCTGGCTAAGCTCAGCGCATGGCCCCTCGGCATCCTCCTTGGCGTTCACCGCCTGGTCACGCTCCCTCTGGGCGTCAGCGCACGCCTGGACCGTGGCAGCCCTCTCCTCCCGAAGGGAATTGAGCTGGGCTTGGAACCCTGGAAGGACGGCACGCAAGATCATCATCGAGCCAATTCGAGCATTCGAAAAGACAAGTGGATAAGAAGTGGAACGAACCACTCCGGACGTCGGAGGTGTCAGTGCGGAGACGGCCCAGTTCGGTGTGCAGCGCCGCGAGCTCCTCCTAGTGCGCCGCAGCCTGGGAGGCCAGCTCACGCTCCAGCTCCCAGATTCGACGGGCGCTGCCCGCAGCCTCATCCCTCGACGCGTTGGCAGCGTTCCACGCCCAGCGAGCTTGGCCGATCGACTCCCGCTCGATGGTCCGGGCCCGGGAGAGCGATAGCAGTATTGACTAAAGCGACCAAACAGCCCAGTCAGGGCGGCGACAGGGTCAGACCTGGAAAGCAATCGTGCAACAAACAAAGACGAAGGGATGGAGTAGATCACGTACCTGGCTCGACGGGTTCGCCACGGAGCGGAGCGTCAGCGCCATCTGTAGGAGCGTCGCGGGGAAGGTGCGCATCTGCTAAAGAGCCTCCAGCCACGCGTCGACCTGCACAATGTGCTCGGGATCGACCGCAGGTTCGCTTAGGGCAGGGAGGGTGACCCCCTGGCCGCCACCCGACCCCGAGGCCTCCGCTGGCGCGGCGGTGGGTGGCGATGCTAGCACCGACACCAGCGTCAGTGCTGACGGTACCGTGGGAGGCCCTGCCACTTAGCGCGCCTGCGCCTCCATCTCGCCGAAGAGGTCCTCCATCGACCACCGGCACACCTCCACGCCCTCTCTCGGGTTCACTGAGAAGGGTTCGGAGGTGGTCGGCGCGGACAATGGAACGGAGGGCGCCTCCGCATGGACATCCACCATC
The DNA here is from genome assembly GCA_015342445.1 of Digitaria exilis. Taxonomy (NCBI): domain Eukaryota; kingdom Viridiplantae; phylum Streptophyta; class Magnoliopsida; order Poales; family Poaceae; genus Digitaria; species Digitaria exilis. The sequence continues at coordinate 22,731 of JACEFO010002478.1, forward strand.
ACGCCCTCGACAGGCATCCCAGCAGACAGGGGTGGTTCCACAACGATCGTGACAGGGCCCACCCCTGGCTCTTCAACGGCCGCTGCCCCCACGGGCGCGTCCACATCCATCACCTCTGCCGATTCCGCGGCCTCCCCTGCCACGGGCGACGAGGCCAGCACGTAGGAGACCCCTGCCCCGACCAGGGAAGACGGGGCAGGCGGAGATGGAGCGGCGACCACCTGCGCGGACTCCACGCTCGCCACGATGGATGGGGAGTTCCCGAGGGCAGGGGCTAGGATCAGCCCCTCGGCCACGGCTGAGCTTGGGTCGGCACGCCGAGCCTCGGCGGCCACTCATGGCTCCGAGGAGTCAGGGGCGGTCACAGGTGGAGCGTCGCGATGAAGACGCTTCACCGGTGCGGAGCCAGGACCCGACTCCTGCCCGGCCGGCTGCAAAACACAATGACGATTATAAGAGACCCTAGCAACATGAGCCACGAAAACAAGACACGACAAGCGAGGAGACACCGACGAACCTGCTCGACGTCCCGGGGCGGTGAACCGACAGCCGCACCGGCCTGGAGGAGGAGGTTGGCCGCACGCGGGATGCCCCCACCGGTGGGGCGCCCGGAGGAGGGGAGGGGAGCTCGTCCAAGACGATGGGTGTGAGCTGATGCTCGCCATGCGCCGGGGGGTCCACCGTGATGTGGTCCTCCACGGTGTACTCCAGCACCATGGGAGAAGAGCCTCTGGGGTTCTCCTCCTCGTCGCACGAGGAGGCCAGGTCAGACCCGATCTCCTCTCCCCGGCGCTCCCTGCGCTCCCTCTCACACCTCCGCTCCTCACGGCTGAGGCGCTTCTTGGCCTCCTCCCTCTTGCGCTTCCGGGCGGCCTCCCCGGCCTCCCGGTTCCTACGCCGCGCCACCTCGCGGGAGAACACCTCCTCGGGGATGACCCCCTCGAGGCGCGAAGATGCCCAGGGGCCTCGAGAGACTGCGGGGTGAAGATGACACGTTGACCCACGGGAAGGAAGACAGAAAAAGACTAAGACAAAAAGCGAGACATGGTGGGAGAGTGTGACTTACAAGGTCCACAGCCCCGGGCCCCGGGAGCATCGATGGCTGACCCGGGATGGGGATCGACATGGAGGCGGCCCGCTGGGCGTCGACGAACACCGCTAGCCGCGCCCGTATCTCGTCCTCCGAGGGGATAACGTGCGACACGAGGCTGGCGCGGAGCTCTGCCTCGGATGTCGTGGGGAGCATCTCGAAGAGACGCAGGGGTCGGGCCATGAGCGGGGCAACGCGGCGCCGGTGGAAGGCCTCCGCGATACCAAGGCCAGTGAGGCCGCTCGACCGGAGCTTGGCGAGGCATGCGAGGTGCTCCATCAGCTTCTTGCGGGCAGCGGCCTCGGGGCCATACTGCCAGTTCGCCGGCTCCTTGGCCGGCGGCGAGCTTGTGGGGTCGAACGGAGGAAGGGCAGCCTCCGCGTGGTTCTTGAGGTAGAACCAACCTTTGTTCCAATCCTTGTTGGAACCCCGCAGCTCGGAGCGCAGGAACTTGTCCACGCGGGACTGCTTCGCCTGTAGCGAGTAGTATCCCCACGGAGCCAGGGTGCCTTGCACGCGAACGAGCGCTGCCATGAAGAAGAGGAGGAAGAGGTTGAAATCTGGGTCGATGCCCAGATAGCCCTCGCACAGGGCCACGAAGTTGGCCAGCTGCTGAACCCCGTTCGGGGCGAGGGCGTGGCGCTCCACCCTGAAGTGGTGGAGCACCTCGCGGATGAAGCGGTGAGCCGGCACGGTGAAACCACGGACGTGGTACGCCATGAAGCTCACCACGTACCCCGCCGGCGGCGACGGGGTCTTGTGGGAGGGGGGCCGAGAGATCCACTCCTCTCGCTCGGTGCGCGGGCAGAGAAGCCCTCGAGTCACGAGCGACTCGAGTGCGGCCTCGGACGCGATCGACCGCGCCCTTGGGCAAAACTGCGTTGAGGAAGAAGAACCCCTGGTGGCCATCTTGACGGTGGAGGACTTGGGGGGAGGAGGATTGAAGATTAGATTGAAGCAAGAACGGAGGACGAACGGAAGCAAAGAGGCGAGAGCTGTGCGATGGAAGGCGAAAAGCGTGCCCTGTCACGCCGGTGTCCTTGAATATATAGGGGCGGCGGGGTGGCGGGTTGCCGCAATGAGGGGTCGCATGACCGAGCGCTCTCCGCCCTCGGATTAAATCCAACGGCATAAGGTGCGCCCGACGTGCGCGTGTGGCACGAGGAGGCCGAATAGGGCATTAACTGCCCACCACGCCCGCATGCCTTGTTGGGCCCACCACGACCGCGGGGTCGAGTCCGAAGTATGACCGCCGCATCGCATCGTACTCGATGGCGGGTCTGTTCCCATCTACAACTGGTCAGACCACCGCGATTCGTGGACCCAGCCAGATCTCCGCGATCTGCCTGTTCACGGCTGCGCGCAGCTGGGCCCGGGCTGACGCCTCGCGAAGAGGGCCGTGACCCCCAAGACGTATTGGATGCCGGGCCTCGCCATCGAGGCGTCGCCCAAGTCACACTCCAGGAATTCCGGAGGACGCAAGGAATTTGCGAGAACGTAGAGGAAAAGAAGGGCCTCCCTATGGAATCCAACTCCCCCGAGGAAAAGGACATGACCTCGCACATGAGTCCTTGACTCCTCTGCAAGGTCGGGGGCTACTGTGGAGGTCATGGATTAGGGGGCCCACTGTCAGTACGCCAGCGAACGGCGCGTTAACAAAAAAAGACCCTGGCAACTCCAGCGACAAACTGGTCGGAAGGTTCCGTTTCGCCCGACCCTCCGAGCTTCCGAGGGCGCGTGGGCGTGAGCTCCCCGCTTCACCTGGCCTTAGCCTGTTCCGGACGACCCGTGGGCCAGAGGGGTCAGGCGCGTCTGTCTCGCCCGACCCCCGACCCTAGGGTCGGATGGGCAGACCCCCGCGAGGGGTCCTGCCAGTCGATAAACACTCACGGCGGAAAAGGGGGAGGACTCTCGAAGACCCTCCCCAAGTCAAATTTGACTTGTGTGGAGGAAGGCGTGCGACCAACGCTTTCTCCCAACCGACACCCGACATCACCTGCTCACCTGCCATCTGCAAAAGCTGATCTGCAGCCCTGCACAAGGGAAAAGGGCAGCTGCATGCATGCTCCCACGCTAACAGGTGAGGAGGAAGCTACCGGGAAGTTGCGGATGCGAGAGATGAGGACACGCGGCAACCGAGGAAGGGGTCGCCAAGACGCACCAGGCCGACAGCGCGCAACCGCGGGGGCATCCGGCCCTTGGGGGGTAGATAGGTAAAATAACGTTGTAAAGTTGTCCTCCCCTTGGACTATAAAAGGGGAGGGCGTCCCTGTGGAGGGAGGGAGATTCCCTTTTCGATCTCTAGAGCACTAAGTCCCCTACACGCACACTTCACACACACAAGGCTTGAACCGGCCTTTGCTGTAACCCGCCGCCAAGAGAGCAATACGATTTGGAGCTCGTTTCACTGGACGTAGGGATCGCTCCTGAACCAGTATAAACCTCTTTGTCTTGCTTCTCTTGAACCATTCTCCACCGAGACGTGCGTGTTCTGTGATCGACACTCGCCGGCGTGAGGTACCCCGTGTGCCACCCGCCGACAGGCTCGATGTCCCGAGGCTTTCAAGGTCTGCTCCCACCGCCAAGGTCGTCCCAGCCGCCGTCATCTTCGCCCGGGAAGAGGACGCTGTTCCGTCGTCCAGGCATTCTGCGGTCACTTCGCCCAGGCCACGCCACGCCTGAAAAGGTGCGCCCACTCCCCTACGAAGTCACAATAACTGCCCTAATAGTCATCATGACCCCGCACGAAGCGGTGGAAGGCACATTCAAGGCACCAACCCTCGAAAGGGCGGCCACCGTTCCTACTGATCAGGGGTTCAAGCCCTGGCCCCTTGAGGGTTCGACAGGCGCCCCAGATCAACCGAGTCAGGGGCAATCGACGGTACCCTCGAAAGAGAGCCTCGAAGCTCGAACGCTCGAGGAAATCCATCGGTTGTGTTCGAGGCTGGACAAAAGTGCCTAGATCGAGGGACCCCACGAGGGGGAGCATCAAGCCCTCGACCTCTATCGAACGAGATCGAGTCCCATCTAGCATGCTTTTGCACAGAGCTTTCATGGACGTGTCCTAAGACTAAGAGCCTACCCTCATCGAATGGGGCATGGACGTCCGCTCGAACTACCCGCTACCAGCTCACCTAGGCATCCGTGGTTCGATCCCAATCGTGGGAAGCACGGATCGCCTCCTCCTCAGTTCCTCGGAAGGGACCCCGAGGAACAAAGAAAAATTTGGGACATCTCGAGCCAAACGAGCCTCGGGGGTTCCTAGCGCTGTGGACGAACCCACATGACCACGTTTTCCCCCACGTCGGCCATGACTCCCATGTCTGCCATCATTCCTCCACGCGGAGCGGGACACGTGGAGGGAACGCTCGAGGCTTCCCCCTCGAGGAGAGGAAGTTACCATTTACTGATCAGGGTTCGAGTCCTGGCCCGTCGGGTGTTCGACAGGCGCCCAGATCGACTGAGTCAGGGGCGCTCGACGGTACCCACGAAAGGGCATCTCAAGCTCGCAGGCTTGGGAAGAGCCGTTGAGCGCATTCGGGGCCAGACAAAATTGTCTGGATAGAGGGACCCCTCGACGGGGAGCATCGAGCCCTCGACCTCCATCGAACGAGGTCGAGTCCCGTCTAGCATGCTTTTGCAAAGGCTCTCATGGACGTGTCCTAAGACTACGAGCCTACCCTCGTCGAACGAGGCATGGATGTCCACTCGAATTGCTCGTTATCAGCTCATCCAGGCGTCCGTGGTTCGATCCCAGTCGTGGGAAATCACGGATCGCAACCTCCTCATCCCCTCGAAAGGGATTCCGAGGAACGAACGAAGGATCAGGATGCCTCAAAGCCAGACAAGGCTCGAGGACTCCTGGCGCTGTGGACGAACCCACATGACAAGGAGCGACGAAAATCTCCTCACAACGAACTGAGGCCTCAAGAGAGTATCAATGACTCTCCCAAGGCCTCGGGGGCTACACCCCATGGGTGCACTAGCGCGTCCCCGCGGTTCTCCAGAACCCGCGAAGGGAGAAGGAGAGTCCAAAAACTCCTCGACAAACATAAGCCTCCGCAGGATTGAATCTCATTCCCGCAGAGGCTCTGGGGCTACTGTCAGGTACCAAAATAGGGGTATCCCAATTTGGGCCCTAAACCACCTGACAGAGAGGCCACATCGGTGAACGAGTTGAGCCCAGCTCCGCATCCCAACAAGAGGCCCACCACGACGACAACTGAAAGCTTCCGTCCCGCTCAAGGGTACCGCTTACCCTCGAGCGGAAATGTTCGTGACGATCGAGCCCGACCGAGCTCGAGGCTACCGCTGACCCTCGAGCGAGCGTCTCCGTCACGCTCGAGGGACGCCGCACCAGTAACGGTGCCCGAGACTCTGCAACGCATTCATTCCACGACATGATGGCTCACCTCTGCGGGAGTCACTGCACCACGCTACCACCCCACGCCGCGGAGAAGACACCGGTCAAATCCGCTCGCAACAGTCGCTCTGCGCAAGACGCTGTGCGGACAGGCCGTGTTAGGCCAGGCTACTATACTAACCACTCCGCGACAGTATCCACCTCAGGTCTCGAGGCAGGACCCTCGAAGAACGGCCGACGAGCTCGACACTGCCCTCGAAGGAGACCACGGAGGCTCGATGCGGACGCCATGCTCAAGTGGCCACCCTCGAAGCCGTGAGCTGTCATGAGAGAAGCATCACATCAACCGCTGCCATGCCATCAGCCGGAGTTGGGAGGCGCGATTCCCGCTCGCATAGTGCACGGCGTGGGCAGCACAGTGCACCTCGCAACGTCAGCACCACGAACACATGTACTCACGCCCTCCCCCCTTGGTCTATAAAAGGGGAAGGAAAGCCCATGCAAAGGGCAGGTTCACGCACCATAGAACGCACACAAAAACACTTAGCCAACAATATCCAAACGTAGGGACTTGGGAGCTCATCTCCCTCTCCCATCTTGCTTGTATCCCCTACTACGAGCAACACGAACTCGGTGCTCCGCACCGCTGCTGGACGTACGGCCGCATGGCCGGAATCAGGATAAAAATTCTTGTGTCCCTTGTCCGACACCGAGGTCCACCATCGGAACAGCGAGTGGTTAGCATCACAATCACTTGTTTGTGCCGGTGTGACCGAATCAGGCACCGACAGTATTTTTTATGGGAGAATCTTTTGAATCTAAACACACCCTTAATCCGATTAACTTAATCGCGGTGCTGGATTTCAAATTTTTACCTGTTTCGGATGCTGCATAGATACGCGTGCAGGCACTTAATCGCGGTGCGGGATTTTAATTTTTTACCCGTTTCGGATGCTGCGTAGATACACGTGCTGGCCCCTCGGGCTCGACCATGAGGGATCTTTTGTCGCTCATTGCTGTAGGTTGTTTAGTTGGAGGAGGTTGAAGGAAAAATTGATGTAGTAAAATTTTACTGCAGCAAAAGTTTGTGGGAAATCACTGTTCTCAATCAGTTCAAAAAATCACTGTTCTCATGTAATAAAAAGACTAAAGGAATAGTATAAACATCTGTCATCAACCGCGTCGAGCTGTCAACATCGGGCATGATTGCCAAAAAAGATTATTCCTTGCATGGCTCTAAAAAACCTCCTCGTTCCTTCTGGGGCCCTGGAAAAATTTCTGTTCCTTCTATAGCCCTCAAATCAAGTTCCATCCCTTGTATGACCCTACCATGAATTTAAAGGGTTCACACTGTTAGCCTAGGCATGAAAAAGTCATTGAAATGTTACTATTGGAGGTTGTTGGACATGTTTTGATATTTGTTTTCTAGTTTTTTCCCATATTTGCCAAGTAAATATTGTGAGCATTTTTTTGCTACGCCATTTCATATTGTTTTAAGGCAACATATCAGGTGCAAACCAACCCTTTCATGCAAACTATGCAAACTTCAATCTGGGCCACACGATGTTGATCCAAGGGTGCGCTCATTTGAGGTGGGAGGGTGATTTACAAGGTGGGAGTGGTAATTTGCAAAGGGTGATTAGAGACACTTTTACAAATCACCCCTCCCACCTCACCGGAGTGTACCCTTAGATCAACATCATGTGGTCTAGATTTAAGTTTGCATAGTTTGCACGGATAGGTTAGTTTGCACCTGATACGTTGCCTTGTTTTAAAGATACAAATCAGACATAATTTCTCCATACAATGGAGGCCTACCCCTGTGGCCGGCCAATGACCGTCGTCGCCAGTGAAGGCCTTCGCGCGAAGCTCTCCTGGCCGCGCTGCCCCTATGCAGCTGCCATCTCCAGGGGAGGCGTCGGCGTTGTGCGCCCCTTGCGGCGGCGCGACGAGCCACCCGTTTGGCTTGGTCTCGTGGCCGCGCCGCTCCTAGGCAGCACCGCACCGACCGCCGCCCTAGCTATGGAGCCTCCCCTATGCGAGGAATCACATGTGCCACCTGGATCTAAGGGGGGCATCCCGCCTAGCCTCCGTCACCGGCGACAATATGCCCAGCGCCGCCGTTGCCTTAGGTGGTGATGTCGGGAGGGGGAGGTTCGAACAGAGAAGGGTTGCACAATGAAGGTTAGGGTTATTTTTATCCACACCACAAAAATATGACATGTTTTTAGGGTTTTTTGACGCCAAATGCAGATGGATTAGACGGCAGGGCCATATAAGGGATGGAAGTTGATTTTCAGGGCCATAGAAGAAAGGAGGAGTTTTTTCAGGGCCATAGAAAGAATAATCTCCTCTGAAAAACACATGAGCAATGGGGAGTCCATTTTACGCGTTCAAAAAACAAAAAAGTTAACGTGGTGGAGCCCATGACTTAGCGTGAGTGATTCAATCGAAGTAGTTCCTCTAACTCTTTAAGATCACTCTACTCTTTAACTCTTTAAAGTCAGTCTCAATGTATAGTTTTATCACATAGTTACCAAAACTGTCACGTCACTTTTACCATGGAACCAAACTCTCTCCCTCAGTGATAGTTTGGTGGTACAATTTTATATAAAAACTGTAGCATTTAATTCTCACATGGTGTATGGCCAAATGTGTCTAGATAAAAAGAAAATAGCTCTCGATGCTAGTTTCATGTCTTAATAACTATACATGAGTGTTATGGTGATGAAACTATGTTATTCTTTTTTCTCATAATTATCGTGCCACATAAACAATTTTGTTGATGTGTCAAATAATTTAATACTCCTAAACTCCTATCGAGACTAGCCTAATATTGAGTCACATTGACTCAATGTTAGAGAGGACAATATTAAAGGATCGCATTTCGATTCAACAAGGGTATGCATTTTTCTCAAACTACGAACATATTTTTCTTCTTGAAAAAAAACTTCTACTAATTCCTACCATTGGTTTGGATATCTTTGGCAAATAAAAAGGCTAATTAGCAGCTATTTGTCATTTGCCATGGGATAAAAGAAGGCTCTTATATGGTCAAAAATTGAGTTAATTAGTACTAATAATTTTTTTTGCCTAGTGCCTGCAGCCCTGCCCTGCACGGCTGCACTGCATCACTCTACGTAGCGTCAACCCTTGGATAGCAAGCAAGGATTGTTACTAGTCCATTGAATATTATTAAAAAATCGAGGTTTTCAGCTTCTTCAACCTGCAGGCTGTGTTCAGTTCTAAAAGTACTTTTTACTTCCTATTCATCCCCCTCACAAAACAGGTATCTCCAAAAATTCTTTTTTCACCTTTCCTATTCATCCTCCTCACATAACACGCATCCTAGAAAAAAAATTATTTTTTTCCATCCTCAACTAAACACAGTGTAGTTCGAAGTTTCGTGCCGGTGCCCTGCAGTCCATGTTTGTCAAGCCAAGACGTCCTCACACATGAGAGATTAGGGTGTGTTTAGATAGAGGGGTGAAAAAGTACTTTTTTTTTCTGGGATGCGTGTTATGTGAGGGGGATGAATAGGAAAGGTAAAAAAAGAATTTTTGGGAATGCATGTTCTGTGAAGATGAATAGGAAGTAAAAAGTAATTTTGGGAGGGGTTCTTAAATGCTTCGTGGAAGTCTTTCTTTTATCCAGCCACCCCTCGTGGTCAGACCCCTGACCCATCACCCATCTTTGCTAGGAGCACGTGCACACAACATTGAGAACCAGAGAAGGAATGGCCATTTTCGGCAAACAAATATCCTTCCTCTGGAACGAAGACCGTTGATACAATAATTTGGCTCAATGGTCAATATACATACTCCAATAGCTTACGCTAGACCCATGGGCACCACAAGGGAGGAGAGTAGGGAACGGAAGCTAGTCGAGCGGGATCAGAGCAAAAGGGCTGCGGAGTTATCCGGCGGCCGGCGAAGGCGAAGGCGAGGAGCGGCGAGTGGGTTGGGTGCTGCTGATACGGAGATGGAGGAGGGCCGCGTCGGCGCGGCAGCCTGGGAAGCCGAAGCGGCGGGGTGCCAGGATGGCTGGCTGCCCGCGGCGTTTGCGTGATGGAACTGCCCGCAGGGTTGGTGGTAATCTACGGAGGCTGCCATCATACCTGGGGTTGGTTCAGTGGTTCACTATCGTGACGCTAGGTTTCAATTTTTTTTTACCCCTTTCGTATGCTCCTGTGTCGGTACTCGTGGACGTGCAGGCCCCCACGACTCGGCTCTACTTTTACGTGTCACCCGCGTCAACGTCGGGCATATGATTGCCCCCCTTTCTCAAAACACACAGAACAAGATCCAATAGCGGCGGCACCAACATGGGTGTGGTCTTGTGTTTCCTAAGCACGAGAAATTACTGCACACTGTTAATTTGTCTGGGTAATTTATCGGTGGACATCCTCCCGTATTGATCTTTTCTGACATTAATCAATTTTCCAGACACTATACAACTTTAGGCCCAGCTTAGATTGGAAAAAAAAACTTTTTTTTGCAAGAAACACGTCTCCCGCTAACATCTTATGTAATATAATACTTATTTATGGCTTAAAGGAAAGAGAAAGATTATAAAACTCCAATTTTACCCTTGGTAAAGTGGGAACCACAATCACCGTGGTCTCTTGCTTTCTCAACTCTGGCGCGGTCAGGGGCGGACTTAGCCTAAAATCTGAGAGAGGGCACTCTTTAGAAATTGCTAGATTGATGACCTTTGTTAATGGTGATAGTCTTCTTTTTTGCCTAGGCATCAAAACTTTGAGTGAGGGCATGTGCCCTCACTAGTGTCAGCGTGGGTCCGCCCCTGGGTACGGTCGGTGCTCAGAGCGCTTTCGGCATTGAGCGGTCGTCGTTGCTGCTCTGCATGCCCACCATGCATTGCAGGATCCTCCTCTAGAGGTTGTGTCGCGTTCTCAGCAAAACCTGCTGCCGCTGCTCATGCACATAACGCAGCTGCCTCGAGCCCTCAACGCAGCTGCCTCGGTTGGCTGTCGAGCCCAGGGGCTGATCCAGCGTGGGTGCGGGGGAGGGGGGAGGGGGGACTCTTAAAAATTTCAGCCATGGGTGAAGAGGTGGAGGAAGAAGGAAAAGGTAGAAGAGAGGAGGAAGAAGGGGAAGATGAGGCCCCCTCTCCCCGTTTGGAATCCTGGATCCACCACTGGCAGAGAGAAAATTGAATAATGTCCAGCAGCAAGGAAAAATTTTAGTAATACCCTTAAAAAAGATCAAGGATGCCCACCAGCAAAATTACCTTCCATGGTCGGCACCATTTAGCTCACTGTTCTGAGGCATTCTTCTTCGGTGTTAGCGAGTAATCATGGCCATGAGGGCATGCTACTCCTGTCTGTCACTCTCGTCGTGTTCAGTTTGCTGGTATTCAGTCAGCGCCTACTACAAACCAAGGAGAGCTATACCCTCACACGGGTGCTCCATTGAGAAATACTACAAAAGAGTGCCGACTCTTCGATGCCTCAGAAAAACGACACCTAAATACTTCTCTTTACTTTCGGCAAGTCTACTAAAATGTCATAAGCATGTGGCGGGTCTATGGCCGGGACTCTTGACACACAAAGCATGTGGTCTAGAGGTTACTATAAATTCCACAACTTTATTTGCTTGCAAACTCGATGACTTACTAGAAACAAAGGCGCGGCAAAGGCGCACCAATATTTGATGATCCAATTGGATCACTAGCATACTATTCTCTCTTTTCTAATAAAAATATTCAAGCATATTCGCCACTATCTCGCGGCAGCATAGGACCGCAGAATCTGCTTGGCGCCGATGTGGGCATGCATGGCTACTGTCCGGGCGAGCTCTAATCTTGTGGCCTTGTGGGAGTACTTCGTCGGCGAGTCAAGGTCAAGGATGGAGGAAGCAGATTAGGAGGCCCGCAATGTGCTTAAGAGCTTGTTTGGGAACTAATGGAATAGAATGGAATGAGGGGGGAATGGAGTGGAATTTGGTTGATTTAATCTCGATTTATTTGATTCCACTTCGTTCCACTCCTTTCCAAACAAGCTCGATTTGATCAGCCTTCCACAGCGCGTTCCGTCACACAAGTTCTCTAGAAGAAGGACGGACTTCGCCTTTATATCAAACAGACGCTAATCCCTTCGTGATCTTCAGCTTTCCCTCGAGGAACTAATGTACCTATATTGCCTAGAAGAAAAAAAAGATAGAGAATTATCCATCTCCTGCGTGAACCTCGCAGTTTGCATATGTTTCACCGATTCATGGAGGATCTGCACTCCTCCTTCGGTGGTACCAGTGGGGAGGTCAGAACAACTCCTAGCTGGTAGGTAACTATGAATTAGCCGGTTTCAACATTCATTCGTGCAGGTCAGCCTTCACTCGTGATTCAAACATGTGAATACTTCGATAAACATTACAAGCAAACTAAATGATTCTTTTATATGCATACTTTTTTTTCCTTGGTTCCTTGCTATGAGAGGCATGGTCTTATTCTAAGCTGCTCCTTTTCCCTGCCAGCCGGCTACCGACCATAACAAATCGAACGATCACGTGCATGCATGCAGACGTGTGTCAGTCTCCAATAAACTAGTGAGATGCGTAGAAAAAACATCATTATATTATAATACTTGTTCATCACCATGAGAAACCATGCATGCTCCGGGTGAGACTGACGACGCTTATTTGTTGACAACACCATGTTATTAGTTAATCTAGACTTGCATTTTAAGCTGTTTTAATATTCATTGCTTATGGAACGCATTCTTACTTTAAAGCAAGATTTTTTTTCTTTTGGTAGAAAGGATCTTACTTTAACAATCATGTCTTTTGTTAGTTGTTGCTTCCCGGTTGCAATATAATATTCGTTCGTGCAGGTCAGCCTCCGCTCCTGATTGAAACGTGTGTACTTTGATCAACATTACAAGCAAACTAAATGATTCTTTTATGCATAGTTCTTTTTCCTTGGTTCCTTGCTGGCTTGCTATGAGAGGCATAGTCTTATTCTAAGCTGATACCTTTTCTTGCCAGCCGGCTACCGACCGGAACAAATCGACCAGCTAGCGCACTGCAGATGTGTGTCAGTATCCAATAATCTTGTTCATCACCATGAGAAAATGCATGCTCCGGGTGATGAGGACGCTTATTGCTGCCTGCTTGCTCACCAAGACACATGAAACCAGAGCAAGAGATCAGGGCGCGTGACGAAGTAGCCTCGCATGGGTGCCCTCCCTGCAGCGAAAGATTGGAATAAAGGCTTTGAGGGCCTGGCACGAATATGTTCGGCCACGAGACGCGATGTCAGCATCTATCCGCGATGGATTTGGCACTGCTCAAGCAAAGAATGACGAGGTATCTAACTATGAGCTATCCATGCCTGCCTATATATACCCCCTCCTCATGTGCATCTGTTTGCATGGGCACACAGTAGCAATCGCCGACCACAACACAATGAGATCCACGCACTCAAACTTCAGCATGGGCACGTCGTCACCGCCCTTAGCCACGACGATCCGGAGTAGCCTCGACCCGCTGGCTTTTTTCAGAGCACACAACCAGGCGTGGTGTTACGAACACACGAGGCCGCCTTCAGACCTCCACAACAGCCAACATGCTGGGGACAGCATGAAGACCATGGAGCTGGTGTTCACGGTGGTGCTCATGGCGCTCATGGGCTCCACCCTCTACGTCGACGGCTTCCTCCGCCTCTTCGTCCCGCGCTTCACCCACACGATGCGCCTCTTCCTCGGGCGCTTCAACCTCGAGCCCATCGCGCGCATGATCCTGCACTTTGCATTCCTCCAGTTCCTGCCCCTCCTCACCTCGATGTTCTCCCAAGCCGGCCAGGGCGGCAAGGGCGAGGAGACGGAGGTCCTCCTCATGCTCTTGTGGATGCTCCTAGTCGAGATCATCCGCAAGAAGGTGCAGGGGATCATGCTACCCACCAATGGATCTTCCTTCTCCAGGGGCATCGGACGCTTCACGCTCATGGACTACTCCGATGAGTTCAGCCGTTTGGTTTGGGTTGGCTTCCTCATCTACACCACCCTGGGCCGGATCAACTACCACTCGCTGGACGGCGTGTTCATCACCCTATGGTTGTTGGGCTTGGTCAAGCTGGTCCAGAGGGTGGTCAACACTCGGCTTGCCAGCGCTTCCTGGCATACGGCCAGGAACCCTCTTCTCATCGCCGGCTACATGCAGCACGTCATGGAAGAGGAGGAGAAGGAGGAGAGCCGTCGACCGGGCCCTCGTGACGATGATGATGATGATTTCTTCGACATGTCCAGGTGCAAGTTTGTGGTGATGGGCGAGGAAAGGCTTGTGAGGGACAGCAAGAAGCGAGAGGTGGGGGAGACGCTCAAGGTAGCCACCACCCCCGGTTATGGCTATGGTGTGGGAAGGCGCATCGTGCCGGCTCCTCGCCGCAAGGATGGGCATAGCCAACAAGGCCAAGGCGGAGCCTATTGCGACCAGAACGAGCAGAAGCACGTCCATGTCCATCTCCTCATCGACCGAAGCATTATGGTGGAGCCGAATGCCAAGAAGAAGGGATCATTGGTCACAGTGGGGGACATATGGAAAATGCACAATGACTACCAAAAACTCTTCTCCCCCAAGAGGCGGAAGACCCTCGAGGACTTATGCCTCTCTTTCTCTCTTTTCAAGATGCTGCGGCGCAGGTTTGAGCACTACCCCATGGTGGAGGTTGGCTCGGCCCGGACACGGAAGGTGATGCTCCATGGCCTCCTTAGCCTCCAGGGCGACGAGCGCGACCGCAACCGCAACCAGAGGCCCTTCCAAGTGCTCCAGATGGAGCTCGACATCCTCACCAACTACTACCAGCAGGCAGCTGCACCTGTGGTGATGTCCCAACCTATCCTCTTCGTCTGCAACTTCATTTGGTCCATAATCTTCCTCGTGATCTTCATGGCCGCCGTCCTCTACATACTAATCCAAAGCCAAAATGCCGAGCTACTGTACTGTGCGGCCTTGGGCTGGGTCCAAAACAAATCCAAGAGCTTCCTCCTATACATCTACCTCTGCATCACCATGCTGCTCCTGCTCACCGTAATCTTCATCGAGGCTTACGAGTTCTGGACCTTGTATGTGTACTCCAACTGGAACATAGTGCGCTTGCTGTGCTCCTACAGCAGAATCCGCAGCGTCCTTCGCCGGAACCTCTATTTCCTCATCATTTCAGTACGCTTCTGTGCCCAATCTTCAAAGCTCCTCAGATGGTTCACCAAAACCAACATGAAGGTCCAGCAGGTGTCCATCGTCGACGCCTGCGGCCCACTCGACAAGTACTCCGCAAGAGCCACTCCGAAGCAGCTGCCACCAAAGGCCACGTCAGACATCATCAAGACCTTGAAGGATGACGTGGACCTCGACACCGGGATCGTCCCCCTTCCACTGCTGGGGGGTCTCCTCTCCGGCTGGGAGACCACCACCACCTCCACGGAGATCATCCTGGCGTGCCACCTGGCGACGGAGCTGCTCGACATGACTGACACGGACCACCGCCATATGACGCAGGAGGAGCTGCACGACAAGGAGGTCGCGTCGGTGCTGTCCAAGTACTGCATGTACCTCGTGGCGCACGTGCCGCAGGTGCTCCCCGACGAGGAGACGTGGGTCGCCGACAGGCACGAGGACGTGAGGAGCTCCCTGGAGAAAGTGTCCAAGCACTACTGCGGCATCATCTTCTGTGCGCCAGGGCACGAGTGCAGGAAGCAGAACGCGATGAGGATCCTAGAGAAGCGCGAAGAGGACACTGACGACGCGACAACGCGGAGGGGCCTCAGGCTGTTCCGTGAGCTCGAGAATAAGCAGCAAGCGGCCAGGAGCGGGAGAGGTGACCCTAGGGTTTGGAAGGACCTCGCCAGCTTCTGGGTGAGCCTCGTCGTCTACCTGGCGCCATCCAACGACGTGCAGGGCCATGCTAGGGCGCTGGCTACCTGGGGCAGTGACCTCATCACCTGCCTCTGGGCCTTCTGCACCCACGCAGGGATTACACGCCAGCCACTCGACTACAACGACGGCGTCGATGGCGTATGTGCGTCTTGGGAGTCTAGTAATTGCTAGTTGTCCTGCATTATATTGGTTTTCAGCTGATTGATTAATAAGGCCGGCCTGTGTGTAAAGCGCCATGTCGGTTGCATATTGTGTGTTGGATTTATACCAACTAGAGTACTAGACATAAGTGGCACCTGCGTGTGCACACGTGCTGTGATCTTGTCTGTGTGTTTGTGTGACTTGCAGTATCACATTCTTGTGGTTTAGTATCTGACTTCCTTGTACATCTGTAATAATAATGCACATGCTGCTAATCATTTACAGCATTTTGCTTTTTAGTTTTTGTTTTCTACAAATCATTCCGTGCATTGTAAAGTTGTGTTTCTTTCTTTTCTTTTCTGAACCTAGATGTCACAAAAACATATTAAATTAACACATCTTGTTAGTGACGGGGTGCCGTGTGCAAAGAAAAAAATGGCGCGAGGACAGGTGGGCGAGGGAGGGACAACGCTCAAGAGAGAGTTGGCGAGTCCCCCTCTATCGGCAATTTTTCCAAGCGAAGACGATGGGACGGCGAGGGAGATACAGAGGCGACCGGCTTACCGAGACAGTTGGATTGCTGATTCATGGGGTTTTTTTTTACCGAGTGCAAGCAATTTACAATAGCTGTTGGAGTTGCTCTTAGATCAAACGTATATGGTGATTTCACAGCAGCAATACATTAAACAATTAAAGAGACACCAAGTTTAAAGTGCACAACCCAAATTAATTAGGTGAAAACCTCGGACGAAACCAGCAAAACTTCTTTCACTGGAGTATATGCTTGCAGGATTACAATAAGTTCTTCTCTAGCAATGACGGAGCAAAGGGCCAGGTGGTAGAGGGGACGTGCCTTTCCTTTGTATTCTTTTGATTTTGATTCTAACTCTTGTATGCCTAGACTACATAAGGATAGGGGTAATTGATATACCCTTTGTATCATGTGTGTGCCACACATCCACCTCTGCTAGTCTTGGAAAGAAAAAAAAGTAAAGCAATTAAAAGAGCACTCACCTTGGAACAAAAACAAGGTAATTAAATGTGCATGCAATTAACTTTTCTTTGCCCAAAGATAAAAATATTTTTTTGGAACTAGTTTTGAATGCTAAAAATACCTTTTGCTCTTAGGATGATCTCAAGTCTGACATCATTGATCCATGACTTGCGAGATGGCCAAATTTGATGCTTATATTTGTTTCGAGTAAATGCGTGAGCTTTATTTAACTATAAGCTGGAGTGTTACATTATGGCTATCAAATATATTGTTGTATTCAACGACATTAAGTAGATGATATATTTTTCTCACCCAATAGGTACCAATACCTAGCGGGTACGTGATACATATGGCAAATAACCGCCGAGTATGGGTGAAGGGACCGTGACACCCTAAGAGGGGGGTAAATTAGGTGTCTCTAAAAACTAAGGCTCTAATTGCACATATGAAAACCTATCTCAATTTCTATCTAAATATGCTCTAGGTTTTCTCTATGTGTCGCTATCTCTACCGCTACAAAGTTTTGCACCCTAGGTCCAATCCTATACTAGCATGGCAAGTCTAGGAAAGGTAAAGCGGAAAGTAGTGCGAGTATAAAATGCGGAAGCTTAAAGGGTAGAGAAGAGCAAACTCCCGGCACGGCGATTTTTACCGAGGTATCAAAAAGCTCACGAGCTTTTCACTAATACTCGTTGTTGGAGCCCCTCTCCGCGCAAGGGCATAAACGTCGCGGTCGAGTAACTCCGTGGGTGACCACGGTACTTCCCCACGCGCAAGTGGGTCTCCGCTCATCCCTCCCAGATGCTCCTCGCCGCCTTCACTTGGTAGAGCTTCGGCCAAACGCCAAGGGCCTCTCCTCCCTTGCACAAGCACCGGCGGCCTCTCCACAAACTCGGTTGGAGGGTCTCGCAAGACTACAAGCCCCGGATTACAACACTTGGTGCTTGCAAGCACCGGTAAGCAAAGAGGTATGCAAACCTCGCTAAGTTCTAGGCTAAACACCTAAGAGATGCGCTAAAGAGTCTAGACTAGCACTAACCACTTGGCTAATCACCTAGATCTTCTATTTATCACTTTGGTGGATTGAGCACTCAAGAATATGTATAACACTTGCCAATATCTTCACTGAGCTCAAGCACACTTCAAATGGCCGAGGCACCTCATATTTATAGCCCCGACCAAAGGAACTAGCCGTTGCAATATTTCTGCGTACCACCGACTGATTCGGTGGGTGCAGGAGGGGTACCACCGAATTAGTCGGTGGTGCCACCTCAACTAGCCGTTGATCCATAGTGTCACTGACAAGTGGGCCAACCCAACCACCGACTGATTCGGTGCCATCTGCTCTTTCACCATCGAATGAGTCGATGGTCTCTGAGTGGATCTTCATCTTCGGTCTTCTTCTGCACCGACTGATTCGACACCCTGCATCTGACACCATCGAATTGATTGATGCATTCCAGAGACGAACCAGCTTCTGAGCTTCCATCACCGACTGATTTGATGCCATCTTTTGGCACCATCGAATTAGTCAATGGTCACCCAACTGATGACTTGCTATCTGATCATCATCGACTAATTCGGTGCTCATATTTTTGCACCATCGAATTAGTTGATTGGTCTTCTTCACCTTCTCAGCCCTTTGGTCACCGACTGATTCGGTGGTCTTCTCAGCCCACCATCGAATTAGTCGATGGTCACTGCGTGACGCTGAATTTGCTCTTTTTTTGTGCCCGTTAGTACTGAAAAAAAGAGCAGGGTCATTACAAATGATTTGTGTAGTAGTGCTCATCTCCTAGGACCGTCACTCCCATTCTCTTCAGGCAAGTCCATGATCTAGCTTTAGGTGAGAGACCAGCTGAAACTACAACATCACCTGGGATCTTTGCTTCATCATTGAGAAGAACCTTACAGACTACCCTGGCATTGTTCGTAGAGTCATACCAATAACAGAGAAGTCCAAACCTAGCAATAGCGTTGGCAATGGCACTATTGCTTCTAGCGTCATTCCGAAAAAAGCATCAGCATCAACCAAACTTCGCGGTCCAAGTCATGGGCCCTCATATGAAATCCATCATCATGCTTTATGAATCTCAACATATACCCATGACCAAACTGAATGACTCTATCTAGGAACCACCAACAATAGGAAGGCGAATCATTAGGTCTTCATTGCAGGAGTCCATCACGCCCCCAATGTACGCATATAAGCACGTGGGGGGGGGGATTGGGTCCCGAGGGATTACAAGTTCAAAACCTCGAGGAACATGGGGAGCGGGTCAATAGAGAAGTTCGCCATCGCTGGTGGCGGAGGAGACGAGGGCAACGATGGAGGGGGAGGAGAGCTATGGAAACTGTCGGGGGTAGTTTCCTTGTTACGGGTAGCGTTATTACCGGTAGATTGTGAAAATTCTCCAAAAATTTGGTCCCCATTCGAAACGACCGGTAGACTTGCCTATATTTAAGCCCGTAGGATCTAGCAATATGTCGAAATTATATATTGTAAGATACTACCTCAGCATTCCAAATTATAGTTCGTTTGGCCCTGACTTTGATCGCTCACCTTATTTAAAAAGATTATACAAACATAGTCAACTTTAAGCCATTTTTGAAGAAATTTGATTAATAAAGCATGCCATAACAAAAAAAAATGTAATATTTTACCTGTTTTTTGGAATAAGACGAATGATCAAAATTGAAGTAAAAGAAGTCAAACGAACTATAATTGGAACGAAGGAAGTATAAAATATGCTACACATGTGATCAATTTGTTTAGTTTTAAAATGTAAAACTTTTTAGGGTCTATTTTAACGATATACTACGATATATTTTTTTACGTAATATAAAATACTGTGGAAAACCACGAGACATGACAAAAAGGTAGAAACGCTCCACGTAAGCCTGGCTTCAGACTTTCAGTTCAAACCATTTCCCCACTGTTCCTCCTGTCCTCTCCCTCCGCAGCTCCGCCCTTTCTCTCATCGTCTCCACATCTCCGGCTAGGGTTTGTTCATCCCGCCGCGCCCGACGCCCCCCTCGCCCCTAGGCACCGCCGGGACCAGTGATGTCGCAAGAGCAAGGTGGGGAGGAGGCGCCGCCGCCGCCAACGCAGGCGGAAGGGGAGGCACAGCCGTCCGAGGATGTCCCCATGGGTGAGGCCGCGGCGGCGGAGGATGAGGAGGAGGAACCCGTCGTGGGGGAGGGCGGCTCTGTCGGCGCTGCCGGTGCCTTTGACTCCGTGGAGGGTTCGGTGATGCCCAAAGCAGCTGGCGCGGAGGAGGGGGTCGGGGGGGAGCTGAACGGTGACGCGGCGGTGGATTCGGTTGACAAGGCTGAGAAATTGGCGAACGGTGAGGAGCCCGTGACGGTGGGCGACTCGCTGGAGGGAGCCGCTGCAGATGGCGGTGATGATAAGGGTGTGGATGGTCAGAATCTGGATGCTGAGAACCAGATTGTGCTGGTGCCATCTGAGGAGGACCTGGCCATGGCCGAGATCTCAAAGAATTCCTTCATGTTCGATTACTCCACTGGTGCTGATGACTCGGGAACTGAGGAGGAGCAGGCTTATTTCATGAAGGAGCTCGAGCGGTTCTACAGGGAGAAGATGATGGAGTTCAAGCCCCCGAAGTTTTACGGTGAAGGGTTGAATTGCCTCAAGTAAGCTATCTGTGCTGACCTATCTTTTTTTTTTTTTGTATGATATGTTGTCCTGTATCTGTGCTGAATGAATTTATTGTTTCTTTACTATCATCAGATTGTGGAGACAAGTTACTGGACTGGGCGGCTATGATCAGGTACTCATCATTATTTCGTTGAAGTAAACACAAATGATTTATTTTCTGTGGAAATTTGAGCTATGAGTTTGATTTGCAACGCAGATGCTCAGTTATTAATATTTTTTTCCTGCTAGTAATGAACACTGTTTATGGAAAGGTCTGGCAATGAGCTTCTTACTAGAGTTTAGTCCTAAGTAATTTCCTCACCCTATGTGCCTTTGATTTCCTTAGTGGATATTTAGCATATATTCTCCTTTAACTTTCTACCTCAAGTAGGAGTTAAGTATTTTTTACTAGCTTGCTCGATGTTGTTTGCTTATGTTTATTTCACCCTCAAATCATCTTTGTTTTGCATACCCTACGCAGAGGCTCAGGCCTACTATTTATCTGATTTTACCTTTTTTATTCTAGAGTCATATACACAACCATAATTCTATTTTTTTTTCTTTGGGTATGGAATATGCTTAAACTGTTAACTCTGTTGGTAGCATTCTGTGTCCATGTTCAAATCTTCTAGTGCCTGTTGTAAAAGATCGTTGCGTAACCTACCTATAAAACACTAGGGGCCTGTTTGCTTTGAGCCATTGCAAACCTGCCTGTCAGGCAGCATCCAAACAAGCCATAGGTGCTCCTGGCCGCCTCAGTCGGTGATTCATCTTATTAACCTACTCGGTACTTTTTTTTGTTTACATATAGTGCTGAAATTCTCGAGCAAAGACTTAACCATGTAGGCATGAATATTTCTGTTCAGAAAGCACCATTTCCTGAGTAAATGGCTATACTGCTGATAATTTAGCACTGAAATGTAACCATGCAGTATGTAGTCATAAACTAGCAAATACTGTTGATTTGTGATTGTGTTGCTCCTGTTTCTCTAATAGCACTGAAATTTGCATCATATGCTTGCTAACTAGTTGCATCAACACTTGAACAGGTGACGTCAAGCAAACTGTGGCGCCAAGTTGGGGAGTCATTCAAACCTCCAAAGTATGAATTTGATAGTCTGCAATTATTTCATTCATGCCTTCTCAATTGATAGATCTCATTTTCATTTTATGATGACAAAAATTGGGACATAGTGGGCGTAAACTCTTCTTTCTGCGATCTCTTCCATGATTTGACTGGCATGTTTTATGCAGGACATGCACAACTGTTTCATGGACCTTCCGTAACTTTTATGAGAAGGTAACTTTAGACTTCCCAGTTTGTGGGATTACCTGGTCAGCCTTAATAGCTCTATAGTTTCAGGATTATCTTGGCCCTTACTGTTGCCATGTTTGGTAACTGCCATGACAGTTGGCTGAATAGAAAACCTTTCGTTAAGTACATTCATCATGATTGTGTCAATGGGTCTGGCCATCTCATGAAATGCTGTTTGTTGGAAGTTTTTCCTAGTGTCTTCAATTTTCTCTCTCTCTTATGCAGGCACTCCTTGAATATGAGAAACACAAAGTTGAAACAGGACAGTTCCAAGTAAGATCATCTGCTTTAGCAGATCGAATTGGTTCTGAGAGCCAGGTACAGTTTTATTTGGGCTAGCATATGTGTTTTGTATAAGTTGAAGAGACGATCTTCCTTCATAGACTATGATAAATAGTAAACGAACCTATCACCAGTTTATTGGCTTGTTCATTCACTCGCTGGGTAAGGAGGCTGCGACTTACTAGATGTCAAAGGAAAAGTAGAACTTCGGTAAAGGCTTTCCCCATTATTTGTTGTATTGCAATGAACCTAGTGGATCATCCTCATGGAGGAGGTGAGAGGGGCGCACAAAAGGAGGTAGACCTTCAGTGTCACCTTGGGGAAATCCCACCAAAGCAGGATTTCGGGCAGTTGTGGGGGTGGGGAAGCGCAGATTTTGTAGATAATTTAACAGTGGAATTTCAGATTTAACAATGGAATTTCATTTTATCTAAGATTCATGATCATTCCATGAACTGCTGAGTGTAAACGTGATGCTCATTTAGTTATGGTAAAACATGTGAAGGATATGCTGCTGCTTTTGAGACGTGGAAGCCCATAAGCTAACCTTATATGTTCCCCAGGTGAGTGGAAGCCATATATCTGGCTCTGGAAGAGCCAGAAGAGAATCTGCAACTCGTGCTATGCAAGGCTGGCATTCTCAGCGTCTATTAGGAAATGGTGAAATTGCTGATCCTATAATTAAGGTATTGCTTGGTTTCAAGTCAAGTGTAACAAGTCACAAGCAATCGTTGTTTTGTTGTATAATAACTTTTTTGTTTATTTTTCCTTAGGATAAAGGTGCTATTGTCTTGAAGAAGGATAAAACTCCTAAAAGCAGTGGTATCTTTTCTACATTATCTTTCATTGCACTTCCATTAATGCCATTATTTGCTAATTGTTTGATCTGTGCAGGTTCTGCCAAGAGGAAAAGGACACCATCCTTGGAAGATGACAGGGTGATGCCATACAAATCCGATAAGCTACAGTAATTCTCTTGTGCACTTCTGTTCTGTATATATTGTTCCCAGAAACCATGTGTTCATTTTCCTTGCAGTTATAGCCAAAAACTCAGTAAGAATTTTAACATTGCCTCACAGCATAGGGTACATTCTGTTTTGCTTGGCAAATAATAGCCCTGTGGCACACAATATCCATTGATATTACTGTTTAGGCTTGGCATCACATAAGAGCAATTTCTCTTTCCTTCTTGCTCGTTGGATGATTGGATGAATTATTGCTATCTGGCAGAAATGACTCGATGGTTGTTGACATGGGCCCTCCTGCTGATTGGGTTAAGATAAACGTTAGGAGAACTGTGAGTATCTTTATATCAATTGTATGTGCTGTCCTCATTTCCAGTAATTCCAGAAGGACATTCTGAATCATTAAAAATGGTGCTACTTGAACTGTTGATCCTTTATGAAATGTATAAATCCCAGGTCTTGTGATTGGAATTTTTCAAAAATACCATGAGTCAGCCAGAACTCACTGTAACTGTGATCAACTGTGGACATTTTGTGTAAGAGTTTTTTTTTTGTTTTTTTTTGTTGTTTTTTTTTTTTTTGCAGAAAGATTGCTATGAAGTCTATGCATTGGTTCCTGGCCTTTTGCGAGAAGAGGTTAGTAAACCCAAATGTTTTTACTGGTTGGTTATTGGCATTTTAATCATGATTTTTCTTCATAATTGGAGGGATGAGGCTGCTTATAGAATGCTGATGTGTGTTTTGTTGCAGGTACATGTTCAGTCTGATCCTGCTGGTCGTTTGATAGTTACTGGAGAGCCGGAGCAGCTAGATAACCCATGGGGTGTCACTCCATTCAAGAAGGTCTGTGAACCGTTTGAATTGTGTACTGGTGGTTGTTTTTTTTGTTTTAAGGTTGTACTCATTGGTACGGAAAATGGCATATCCTTTGCAGGTTATTAGTTTGCCTTCCCGCATTGATCCTCACCAAACCTCTGCTGTTGTCACTCTCCATGGGCAGCTATTTGTGCGTGCACCATTTGAGCAATCAAAATAATGATGCTAAATGAAGCACAATAATACAAAGTATGCCCCCGTTTTTTCTTTATGATACACTAAATTGTATATGTTGTTTCACTCCGGAGCTGTCATCCATCAAGAATGGTAACTAAAATGGAGAGATGCATCATTGATGATTAGTAAAACTAAAATGCACATATGTGGATGGTTGGGTTTGTGCTTGAAAGGGCCAGCTGCTGTTTGTTCATGAGCCATGAAACCGAAACTATTTGCAATGGATTTTATGTTCTGAATTATGAGGGCAAAAGTTTCTTTCTTTCCCCCTCATCTATCAGGCTCCAGTTAAACTAATACCATCACTTGAGTCCACACTTGTCAAACTAGCTGTGGACTTAACACTTTTTTCCCACTTAGCTCATGCCTAACCAACTTTTGTCTCTACTGTAGGTTTACCTTATGGGTGGGATTATGTGATGGTGACATGAGCTTAGAAGTTCTCACCCTGATCTTCATCTAAAACTAGTTCGTTTCTGATTCTAATGCTTGAAGACTCGTTCCTTGCTAGACCTCTCTTGTATCAGTTATTCTCATTAGTTGACATAGTTCTCTGTATTCAGCTGTCTCCATTGGTTGTGATTTGTAGCTAAAGCTAAGTTACTAAAGCCTTTAGTTTAGAATGTTAATAGCCTGATGCTCAACCTCAACCTGTTCATGGTTTATTTTTCAATTTAACCCGCATAAAGTGTACTGTTTGTAGCAGTGTAGCATGTAGCTTGTTCACAGTATTTGAGTTCTCAGGTGGGTTAAATGTAGATTCATTGTATGTAACTGTTGCCTGATGCATTACTATTGAAAATGTATGGTCCAACAGTCTAAACTCTGTACCTGGCCCTTGAAATATGTTCACTTGCCTCTCTAATCTCTATTATGTGCCTCAGTACCACCATGGAAGGCTTTTGAGGACCATGGTTGTTGATGCATGTTGCTTTCAGGACAATATCATCAGTTCATTATGGTTCAAGGTTCAGTAAGAACAGATTGTAACTGTTTTTGTTCTGATGGGGCATAACCCATGCTTTGATGCATACAACGGGAGATGATTATCTATCAGGTCCCATACACTGTTTACTGAAATTTTCAACTCTCTTCCGCAGGAGTGCATCTGACGTGTACATATCAGTTAAATTAAAATTACTTGGTAGAATCTGAATCATGAAATAATGAGCTATTGCTCCCATTTTTCTAGAATACAATAGCATAAGAAATGTCTTCTAACTGAAAACAAGCTTAACAATTCAAGCATCAAACATGAGGTACAACGGTTATTCATCCACGATATACTGACGCAACTGACCGAGGAAGGAGCATGCTTGTTTCCTGCCTTCCTGTTTCAAACGCTGTTTTAGCTGAATGCTGCATAGGTCACACCACATGCCAGCTTACCATGCTACGTGAACCGTCTTGCTCAAGGCTTCTCTTTTGGAATGCGGCGGCTACCACGAACGCCGCCGCGCGAATTGCCCTTTGTGACGGTTAGATGGCGTTTGTCACTGTCATTCTGATGATGCGCAGGGAGGTGTCTGGCGTTGTAGCTCCTGCCACCTTTGCCTCCACCATCAGTGTTGCTATTACATCTGCCTCCAACGTTTGTATCACTTCTGCCGCCGCCTAAATTGTTTCCACCACCTCCGCCTCCACCGTTTGTACCACCATGGTCACTGCCTCCACCTCCGCCGCCACCTTGTGCATTCCCTCCACCGCCCCCGCCCCCTATAATGACATTGCTATGTCCATCATGGTTACCTCTTCCTTTTCCACCGTCACCTCTGCCGTCGTTCCCCCAACCTCGGCCATGGCCATTGCCTCGCCCTCTACCTTTGCCTATGCCTTCTCCGTCACCATTATCATCCCCGTTACTCCCATCCTCTCCACCACTTGCTCCTCCTCTTCCGCCTCCTCCTCCTCCACCACCACCACCACCACCTCCTCCTCCTCCTCCTCCATCACCACCACCACCTCCTCCTCCTCCAGCTCCGCCGCCGCCGCCGCCACCTCCTCCTCCACCACCTCCGCTGCCGCCGCCACCACCTCCTCCTCCTCCACCACCTCTACCGCCGCCACTCCATGGCCCCCATACCCTCTGTTGACGCTTGACATCATCTACATCGTCCTTCTTCACAACCAAATCACTGTGTAGGACGTTGTCGTCCCTAAGCGCCACATCGCCATTTCCAAGCTGCGGCGCTGCAGAAGCCTCGTCCAACTCCTCCGCCATGGCGAGCCGCAGGAGCAATGTGCTGGCAGCAAGGAAGAAGAGGCCCAGCCATGGGGCTCTCCTCCCCACCGACGCCGCCATATCTTCACCTCACCAATGAGATCACTGCTCTATCAGCCTAATTAAGCCTACACACTTCCTACCGCTGTACTCAGGTGAGGTCGTTGCAATGCATGCTGGAGGTGACTGGGATGCGATATATTTATAGGAGATAGAGGGCAATGCAGAGGATGATGAATTCATGGTGACGAGCCCTGTAGAAATGGAGTGCGTATAAATCGCTTCCGTTGAAAGCGATGGGGTTTGGATGTGGCAGACTGACGGTGGCAGCTTGCATGTTCCGGCGGCCATCATATGCATCCA
This sequence comes from Digitaria exilis, assembly GCA_015342445.1. Lineage (NCBI taxonomy): Eukaryota > Viridiplantae > Streptophyta > Magnoliopsida > Poales > Poaceae > Digitaria > Digitaria exilis. The sequence continues at coordinate 49,066 of JACEFO010002478.1, forward strand.
TATCTAGTTCAGTAGTTTACCAGTTGGTACTTGGTAGTGCCGTCTTCGGGATTTTATGCTCTCTGCTTCTACACATGTCAGGTTTAGTAATATTGTAGTTGGTATTCCCCAACAAAAAGAAATTAAAGGTTCTTCATTCAAGCATCCACATCGCAATTCTCAGATATAACAGGGAGTCAGTACGATCTGAAGCAAATTTCAATGAATACAAAGGACCGTGGCATGCTTGATCCAGATCTTGTCCTTTAATCTTCATCCATATTAGCGATAATGCAAGAACGAACAACATCAACGCGGTGCACTCATAGTTCAATCTAACATATTGTAGTGATTCTTCGGAATGAAGCAAGGACCATAAAAAAGGGTAATATGGCATCCACCATTTGTTTTTTTTTCTAGAATAATGATTACCGCATGAATACGTCGAACGTACTTATGCACACAAAAGAATACCCTTTCCCCGTTTCGTTTACAAGACTGCGTTTTGCTAGGACAGGCCACAGTTTCTCCACTAACATTCATTTACGTGATGCAAAACTATAATCAAAAGAATTTTTATATGGAACTAATAAAATTAATTAATTAATTCTATATCGACAATTATATACTAACAGAGTACTTATTAGCCAATAGCTTGTGCTTACAAGGCGAGATAAGTCTTGAGAGAGCATGCATATCTATATAGTATGTGTACTCCAGCGCAGAGAGCACCAAAAGTGCACCATGCGTGGCATTTTGAGGAAACACAGGTACAGGTCAAAACCGAAATGAAGATAGTGGCGCCGCGCATTCACCATCTACGAGCACCATCTCGTTAGAAAACAACGGAAATCTAACAACAGGATAATAAACACACGTGGGCGCCTGCCATCTGATCAGGACGGCCGTCGTACCGGCAGAAAGAGGCCAAGCCGACGTGGTTTCTGTTCCACATCGTTGTCGGAATCGTTATTGCTCGAACAGTAATAATTGCGCCCCGGTAGATTTTTCTTCTCACTGCCTTCTGTCATCAGAATGCGACTAAGGATGAAGTAAAAACATGGCCTGAGATCTACCAGTTGAGTTGACGCAATACAATTCCATTCAACGTAGCTTCGAATGGTAGAGAAACCTCGTGTTTCGTGCACCCTAATGAGCCACCGTGTTATAGAGGGGGCCAGAACAAATACCAGATCATTCCTTCCCATGTCACCACCAAAATAGAACAAGCTTATCCCATCGCACCACGCAAAAGCAAATCCATTTATAGAAGTAGCTTATCGCTGTAGTTTCTTCTTTGAATCATTTCATAATGATGCCTGGATATGCTGCGATGATAAGAGGCTACTGGCAAGAGAATGGGAGGTTACACTTTAATTTGCTTGCACACCAAGCTTGCAGCTTTAGCTTCTCACCAGTCACCACTTACCGTTGAGGAGGCTGACTCACTGAGACATCCTCCTTTCTTCGGGCTTGTCCAAATCGATTTACTCGTGCTTGAAAAAAAAGGGTCTGTCGATGTGCCATGATATCTCCTTGTCAGCACATTCTCTGAAACTTTCTGTTATTCAACAATAATTTCTTTTGCTAATCTGACGATTGTACAATGGTACAGGCGTCATTTCGCCAACTCTCTGACTTGTACAGTCCTAGACTACTGCAGCTGCCCGTGCATGTATTCTCTGATTACAGGTTGCAACTAGAGCTACAAAACTGGATGGTTGTTAGTGGTGCAGTAACTCTACGAGAGATCAGCATGAAGCGTTTTGTTCACTGAACATCCGAATTCCGCTTGGAAAGCACAAGCAGGGCAGGCTCTCCTGAAGCACAAGCAAATGATCCTTTGCCAATGCGCTTTCGAGTGCACAAACTATAGGTCATCGTCCATCAGTTCATCCGGAAGGTGTACTTTCTCCATCGCGGCCTGCCAAAAACCAGACAAGCATGTCAGCTATTAAATCACAAGAGAATTCTTCATAGCAAGTGACACCAATAAAGAAGCAGTTCAACTAGCAATGATAGCTGGACTGCTCTAGGAAGAGAGACTGTCACAGAGATAAGTTGGGAAAGACGAACAAAGAGGCAGATGGAGGTAGGTGAGACAAGGAAATAAGATTGTTTATACCTTAATTATAGCAAGGTCAGCAGCAGGGGGTTTCAAGTCCAGGGCAATGCCAAAGCAAAAAACAGCTTTGTCAAGAATGTTGAGTTGCTTGTATATCTTTCCCATCAGTGCATACATACTACTCTCATGAGGCGCAATCTCCTTTAGCCGCTCCAACTCTTCCAGAGCTTCTGTGTATTTTTGTAAGCCTAAAAGGATTAAAGCCTTCTGATACTTGGGCAGTGGATTCTTCTTATCAGCGGCTATAGCTTTCTCCATCATTTCCAATGCCTCCTCATTCCTCTGATAATATTGCATCCAGAAATAAAGGTTTCATTTAATCATTGCCCAGAGATAATTTAGCAGGGGAAAATGCAAACAAAAATTAATTCCATCCAATTCCAAAATGAAGTCATTCCCGAAGGGCTACAATAACCTATATTTGGAATCAGAGGGAGGAGCTTGTTATTCAATCAATGATATCAACCTTTAGAGAATGCAAGGCCATCCCAAGATAACACATAAGAACAGAAGAGCGAGGATTTATCTGAAATGCCCTCCTGAAATGATGCTCAGCAAATTCGAACTTCTCCTGCCGAAGATAGACCACCCCAAGGCCATACCAGGCATTGTAGTGTCTTTCATCTACCTGAAGGGCACATTGGTAGAATTTGAGACTGTTTTCATAATCCTCCAATGCAGAATACCTACAGTTCCAAGAAATGGTACTTGATCAGAAAATTTGAAATCTCAGACATGGATTTTTCAGGTAAAGTTCAGATTTGCACCAATTACAAAATACTCCCTATCACAAAATATATGACACACATTTCAAGATTCAAACCTTCTAATCTTGACCAACAATTAACCTCACGTGATATAAATTTTATTTTCCAAAAAAGAATAATTAAATTGTCATTTAAAGGTATTTTACTATTCTAATGAGTTTTTTGCTATAAAAATTGTAGGATAGGACGAATTAACAGTAAAGACTGTTCTGGAGCAAGTCAGATCACGCCTTATGTTTTAGGACGGAGGTGATGGTAAAATATTAACTAGACATGGCATCAACATAAGTAAAACCATGGGAGTAAAAACATACTCGTGACCACATAGAGTGTGGGCATATGCAAATCTTGAATCAAGCTGTACCGCACGTTGAAAATTCTTCAAAGCAGTCTCATGATCTTTCCTCAAGGCAAAACAATTCCCCACTGCACACCTATTGTGCATTCCAGAGAGAGAGATGTTAGATTTTGTAATATAATAATAATGTAATGAGAAGGGGCACGGCTTAAAAGCATATCCCACTAAAGATTTAAAATTGCCACCTAGACTAATCCAGCTGTATTGCACTGTAATGACAACAAGACTACATCTGAAATGGTTAAACCAAGAACAACACAGGCTTGTTTACCCCCCCCCCCCCCCATACCCCTCGTACACATAGGACAAAGCAGTTTCTGTAACTGTAAGATGAAAGTGGGGTAGGGAAACAATGAAATTGAGATACTATATGACAAGAAAAAGGCGCAATATTTTTCAAGTTTTGTTCTTTCTAAAGTAGAACAAAGGCATACCATGCTTGAGGAGATAGCCGATCAATAGAAATAAGCTCTTGGGCAAGGTAGCTTAGTCTCATTTCCGCATTCAGATGCTGCAGAAAAACAACAAAAAACCATGCAAGCTTACAGATAAATGCAGTAGTAATGTAGCCAAAAAGTCCAACGGCAGTTATGTCGCTTACATAAAGAACAGTGGAGTAGATGTCCATTCCATCCAACGTGCAAGGCGACAGTCGATGTGCCAACTCAAAGTAATGATCTGATTCTAAATAATCGACCAATTCAAAATATGCCTTACCAACCTGCATAGTTGGCCAGGATGAACACGAGCCTTTTCTTGATAAAAGAAATGAAGTTTAAGAGCTATCTTTCAATTTTAAGAAATTACATGGTTTATTAAAGAATATAGCACTTTTGAATGAAGTGGGCAAAATACATGGTGACATTAAGGGACTCATCATTTGCACAACACCAATCCCAAAATTAACAGATTAAAAATTAATATAGATTATAATTACCCAATAAATAGTCAGTCATGAACTCTATAATGTCATAGGGTTCACTTAAAAGTTATTTACAAAATCAACTACAAAGGATTAAACAAAGTTCTCCCAAAAATTCCCACATTAAGATGCAGACATTTTCACTACAAGATCAATAGCATTGTAATTCTCCACTCATCTTGCATTTGATGTACCTGGCATAGAACCCATCCAGTGTTAAATTGCGGTTCAGGGAGTTTTCTGAAGACTTCTAATGCTTCCTGACCATTTAGTTACCAAAATCAGTTTAGCAACATCACTAGATAGAAGGTTAACGTCTGTAACTTGAACACCATACCATACCTGGCACTTAAACAAGCAAGAAAGCCTAAAACCTTCCCCAAGCAACCGCAAAAGTCCAAGTAGCTCCCTGATTCCAACTGCCAGTTTGGAATCTTGCGACATAATTCGTTCAGCTTTATCTTGCTCAAAGAATCTTCCATCAGTTGTTACAGAAGATGAGGTTGCTGGCTCATTATCTGTCCACATTTCATCAATAACTTCATTTCTGCTTCCTAAAATTCAGAAAATCATTTTTTTTCCATTCCTGAAGAGCAGAAAATGCTAGTCTATACGGCAAATGGCTAATGCAAAAATCATACCAAGAAAAACAATCCCAGTAAACAATACTACCTCTGATCACAAACATTAGTTTTAGCTTTGTCGTAAGTTACCTTTTTTTTATCTTTGACAATCAATAGCTAAAAAAAAACAAACAGTGCAACATAAAGTTGATACTGTTCATCATGAAAGGTAATTTTGCCATTTATAATATTTAAAATCAAAATTAATATCACAAAACTACAATGTGCGCACTAAACAATCAAGGAACCACAATTTTTTGGATTGGTTTCGCATACCTAGAGTCCTAGACTTACTTGTTGCCCTTAGTTTCACAAACCTACAACATTCTGCAGGGACCTACATGTCAGCCAACAAGTCCACATGCAGACCCCCGCAAACTGTTGAAGGTTTGTGAAACTAAGGGCAACAGTAATTATAGATATTTGACATTGATCCCAGATGTTTCAAGTCATGACAGCCTGATGCAAAAAAAAAGGTAGTTCTGTGAAAACAATAATATATTTGTAAACATAAATTGATGGTTAAAGTTTCACCCTATAGACCATGTCGATGTCCAAAATGCTTATATTTAGGATCAGAGGGAGTATTATATAGCAAAGGCTAAGGTGAAAGCATTGGAGATGATTCACTCAACGAGAAAAAGTAAATGCCAGGATTACTGAGCGGATTTTGCAGTGAAAAGAAACTGCCATCAGCATTTAATCAAAGCAATTAGGGAAATGTCTGAAGTGTAAATGATAAGCTCATACTAGCATAGAACAAAGAAAACATATGATTTTTCCAGTCAAACCTAATATATTTTCAGACTCAACCGTTTTTTCCTTGTAAGAAATCCATGACTAACATTAAAAGAAATTTGTATTAGTAGGCAGTTTCATGCTTGGTTGTTAGTAAAACAGCATCTTTAAGCTATGCAACTTGGTATCATAACTGTGATTTCCAAAAAGCTGTACAACAACCATATTGAAATGGGCAGAAGAAACAACACAGATAATGACATTCTGATAACAGCCATCATATGGTACGGGCAGAAGAAAAACAACAACAATAATGATGAGTACATAAGATATAACTGATGTAAACTCAATGGAACAGAACATCAAGAAAATATAGATAGATCCTAATCATACAGGTATAAAACAACACATCAACCACATTTTGCTACATTAACGTAATTTGATGAATCATCCACATTGAAATGATAATCACCTTCATCAAAATTTTCTGTAGCCCGTGGTTTCCCTTTCCTAACTTGCACGGAACGTACGGCTGTTGAACACAATTTTGATGGTGTGGACGAGTTAACTCGCAATTTACCTGACGAGTGATCTGTTCCATTCCCACCAAACTGAGAGATATTTGAATTTGAGTTTATTGCCGTATCTCGAGAAAGCCTTGCACTTCTTCGAGGCAATGACTCACTACTCTGGTTAAAAAGCCTTCCAGAAACCTGGAAAACATCTTCAATTCTAATATCACCACAAGCAATAATTTAAAAACATGAACAAAAAACAGTATACTAAATACAAAAAAAGAAAGTATAAGGGAAGGGTCAAGAGACAGATTTTAAAATCTGCCAAACTATAAAAACACAGATATACTGAAGAATTGATCTAATTGAAACATGCAATCAAACTTGTGACCTTTTGATTAACAAACAGCAACCACCATGTGAAAAAAAAAAGAACTGCAAAACATAACTGTGATCCTGATACTGCGGACTACCAGTTGATAATTAGGAATGTGACATTGTAAATCCTGATACAAAGGAACATCACTGGAAGTTCACAGAAAGTTCCAGGAGCTTTAAGTTTTAAACTGTTCATGTTCCATAATGAAGCATTTGAAATCAGCATCAGTACGAGAAACAAGAAATATTATCTGGCTCCGATTACTGAATACTTTTCAGATTAGAATCAGAAAGGGACCTGGTATGGCAAATATTTAAGGTATCAGCTCTAGATGTTCCAAAACAAGGCAATAGATAGGTACAGAGGTTATAGGTGGCAGCATCCAATTATGTCAATCAAATGATAAGAGACCTAACCTTCTTTAGCCTTGCTTCATCCAAGTATTTCCTTCTAAGTGGTTGGTTTGCTCCATTGGCTTTCTGTTTAGCAGGAGCATCAACACTTATTGTATTCTGATAAGCATGGACATTCCTGAATAGTGGTGGAGGTACAATACTAGAAGTCTGCAATATTAAGGCAAGAAAGTGAGGTCATCAACTGAAGAAATGAGGTCTCAAGCACAACTGACTACATATTGTGTTACATGTTTCAATAGTTAAGATTCAATGGTTTTTTCATAGAGCACTTAAGATTCAATAGTTCTCCAGTACCATAGAAAATAACTATAACTAAAAATAATTATGATCTGCCAAAGCAAAGCTCTTTAATCTTTATCATCAGAATTTAACAAGACAGGACAGATCAGGACGAATGCAAAGCAAAATGCTTGTTAACAGAGATAGATTGGTCAGAATAGCTCAAACATGAATATTCTGGATGATTGCAGAAGGCCTAACAGTAGCCATCTATGCACGTGCCAACAATGTGAAAAATTTAAGACACCAATGACATTAGCATGGTTATACCGACAGGCGCACACTGCCAGAAAATCTTAAGAGGGAAGAATCGACCAGGTTCTACTGACCTGTGCTGTAGCTGGTGATGGGGTGTCGAACTGTGCTATGTTAGAGGCTGCGCTGCTCTGCACATGCAGTGCAGTTCCTCTAACATGATGGTAACCGGGTACTTCTGCTGTAATGTTAGCATGAAGCTGCTTCATTTGCTTGGGGATAATATCCCCGAGACTTGAGGGAAGACTGGAAGATAGAATTCGATTTTCATTGGCAAAGTTTGACTTTTCCAGTGCAGATGTGGATGCGTGTTCCTGCTGGAGACGTAGAGCAGTTGCTTCACTAAAACATTCATCTGCATCTTCAGCAACACCTACAAGATTGTGAGTTGTGACACATTATAAATGTCAGTTTATGACTTCACGCTTTCAGTTAGATGAATCGTTTTTGTTGAACTAAAGTACCACTGCTCACGCCTTAAATGAGGATCAATCATGATTATTGAGCTATAGAAGACAGGCATCTATGACGTGGTGTATATGGACAGATTCAAAACTCACTAGAAGTAGCATAATTTGGAACGTACATTCTGTAAAATCACCATTGTTTTCATTTCTTCTTCTAAACCTTCAAAAGTGATAGTATGAGGTGACACTAATTGCAGGTACTTTTAATACAGTAATATATCATATTTATCATAGACCTACTACAGAAATTCAAAGATGAGTGTACAATGAACCAACCAAGTATACACAATTCCTCATATGCTGCCCATAAAAGAGGATCCACAGTCAATGCTTGTGTAAATTGTTCTGCTGCAGCTGACATTCTGCCTGTGCACCTGCAGTCATAAAATAGAAATATAGTGAATTCAGTCAGTATGAGAATTTGCATTTGCAGCAGCACAGACTCAGTAACCATGAATGACGAACCTGTAAATCACTCCAAGGAGGTAGTTTCCTGTAGCGCCACTTGGAACCTGAATAGAGGAGCAAACAAAAAATGTGATTGCTTTTATTTTCTCACTTACTACTGCACCCCTATAGAATCAATCGTAGTAGGCAACTTCACATCAATATCAATATGTCATGACCCATAAAAGGAAATGATAAGGGAGACAAAAGTTCCCTCTCCAATCCATGCACCGTCAAGCATTAATTTTTTAATGTTAAAGGCTCAATGCTTATTTGGCGCAATACTTAAACAATAGAAGTACAATAGAAGAATGGACATAGACATGACTCTGAACTTAATAACATGATTGGTAGATATGACATAGCAAGCAAGATAGATCAACCAGGCCTAGTATTTTTCTAGAAGTACTAGTAAATGTGCATGCTGCACTAGCTATGGAATTTTTAGTTTACCGAAAACATGATCACACAACATCATGGATCAAATATTCCTTCCTAGAAAGAAAATTGTGTTGAAAGCACTAAAGGTGTATTTAGCAGATACATGTTGTCCGCATAAAACAATAGAGGTTGGACATTGTTCACGTGGGACCCAGCAGCACTACCTTAGATTTTGTAGTTGAGTTTATGTTCTTATATGTGCATTGCAAGTATTAGAATTGTTTGTGCTAGTATTAGAATAGTTTACTAATTATTTCTTAGTCATTAAGTTATGCTATCCCCATACGTAATCAATAAACTTAGAAATACATATATACGATCATGCATTTATTACAAGAATCAAACCCAATGACGGAAATTATGACCATATTTCTCAACTAAAGTAGCTCTATTGGGTACCGCACAAATAGTCCGCAGTTGCTGCATGAACAAGACCTACCTTATCCTCTACACAGAAACAATACTAAACCTATATAAATGAATTTGTAACAACATAAACATCGTTTTGTAACATCGTACATACCTCAATGTTTGGTTCATTAACTGGACATAGAGTATCTTCTGCTTCACGTAAAAGGTTCATTCGAAAGCATGACATAGCAAACAAGTACCGGGACTCTGGAAGCTTCTTTCCTTCATAGTACAGTAGAAACAAATTCATCAATCATCCACACTAGTTCCACACCGGAATAAAAGGAGGAAAGCAGTAAAAAAATGCAAAATTGAAAATATTCACACAAGATGGACAATATATTCCAAATTGTTTCGATCTCAAATCTTAAGAGCACTACACAGTAGTGAGCATCAATTGCAAAGTGGTAAGAATGTAACAAGGTGAGAAGATTCTTTTACCTTTCAAAATATGGTATGCAGCATATGGCTGGTTGTTGTGGAGGTAACACGTTGCTAGCAATTGCAAATTGGCCTGCGCACAGGATACAGAGCAAGAACATTTAGTGTATACAACCAGGGAACAGGCTTACAGATTAGATTACACTCTAACTTAATAAGGAAACTAGTAAAAATGTCTTATAACAGGAAAGGTAGCAACAGACTATTCAGGTTACTCTTCATCTATTAAGGCTAAAAAAACAGCTAAGAAACCAAACACACACACAAGCACAAACACCGCAAAATTAATGAATAAGAGTTGCACTAACCTCAGCCCACATGATTACCAAGAACAACAGCAAGACCTCAATAAAAACTTACAACGCCACACTCAGGCAACTATAAGATTAGGAAGAGAGCTTGAATATGTCAACATAGGACCTAGGCTAAAACAGGGCGCACGCAGTGCTGTAGGCTCCGACACTATGCGGGGTCTGGAGAAGGGATATCTGCGCATAGCCTTACCCTCACAAAATGCAGAGGTTGGGGCTCGAACCCTGGACCTTCCGGTTATAGACGGTAAGACACTACCGCTGCACCAGGGCCGCCCTTCAACATAGGACCTAGGCTACTTAAAACATTAGAATGGCTTCAATTGTGGCCACAAAAAGATTCAGATAATGAAAAAAATCAGCAGTCAGCAGAGCATATGTTCATTACACACTAATAATAGCACTAGAACTGGTACACAGAAAACTGCTCCCAATTTCATTACCCTCTCCAGCAAAATTCTCCGTAAACCCTAGAAGAATGGCATACAAATTCCACATAGGCCCTACACTAAAATTCACTCCAGGGAACAGCAAGACTGAGCCGTCCTGATTCAAATTCCACATAGGCCTTACACTAAAATCCCACCGCGTTAGCTCCACATGCATTCCTATTCCCTAGCCACATTAAAAAAAAAATCACTAAAGGACGCTAAATCCAAGCGCCACAGGTGAGTCCCCGCGCCCAAATCGCAACCTCGCGCCGACCACACTCCCGATCTAGTCCACACTGAGCCATTCCCACCCGCAATCACGCCGAATCGACCTCACTAGCCAAGTTAAGGAGAGGGGCGAAGAAGGGGCGCTGCGCGGCGGCGCTTACCTCGGAGGGGAACTGTGCGCAGAGGCGCTCGCAGAGGAAGATGGCGTTACGGTGCATGAAGAGGCGGAGGCTGCTGTGGATGCGGTCCACCATTAGGGTTTCCATCGCCGCCCCCGGCGGCGAGCGCGGCGGGCGAGAGCGAGCGAGGGAGGAGCAGCGGGGGTGGCTGAAGCAGCGAGGGGTCGTTTGAATCGGACGTTTGAATCCGGCAGGCTCTCGAGTCCTTCTGCCTCTAGGTGCGATGCGATTTGGGTTGGAGTGTTTTTTTTTTTTCTCGGGCCAATTTGGGTTGGGGATTCGAACAGCGTGTGGGTGTGTGGAGCCGTGGCGTTTGAATGGCGTGCCTCTCTGTCGTCGGCGCGTCGCGAGCGGCGGCGGCGGGCGAGTTGGTACGGCGCGACAGGTTGCTGACAGGTGGGCCGCTGCCTTTCTCTGGCAGAGGGGCCGGGTGTCAGTGGCAGGCCGTGTGAGATGTGAACGTTGGATTGGATAAGCTTCCGTATCCGAACAGGCCGTAGTTAGTGCAAAAACAAGATGGGCCTTGCTTTCAAAAAGAAAGATGGACCTTCTTCTATACAGACTTCTTTCTTGTTCAGCCCATCAAAAAAAGCCCATTCCACAGACCCGACGTCCCACCGCAAGCTGACCTGGCGCATTCCTGCTCTCCCATTGGCCAGGCCACGGCACCACCCCGTGTGGGCCCCACCCCGTAGAGTTACCGGGGTCGAGGAACCTTCCTCGCCTTCCTCGCGAAGCAAAACAGCCGGATTGCCTGAGTCCGCTATAAAATTGAACAGCTTCGACCGCGGCGACAAAATATCTCGCGATCCTCATGGACATCGACCTCTTCGCCGACATCGACCTTGAGGCCCTCCTCGCCTCCTTCTCCGGCGAGTCCGCCGGCGTCTCGGACCTCATCGTACCCTCCCCTCCTCCGCCGGCGCCGGCGACGGCGCACGATGCGGAGGCGGGGTCGCCGGAGTCGGTGACCTCCCGGGCGGGCCCGCCCGTGGAGGAGGCGCTGACGGGGATCGAGAGGTTCCTGATGCAGGAGGGGGATGTGGAGCTGGGCCGGGAGGCCGAGGGGATCAGCGTGGAGGAGTTCTTCGACGCGCTGTACGACGGCGGGGAGGGGGAAGGGGAGGGGAAGGAGAGTGGGGCGGGTGGAAGCACGGATGGTGGCTCGGGAAGGGATGAGGTGGTGGACGTTGTGACGCCGGAGACGCAGACGGTGGAGGTGGATGGCGATGATCCCGTCAGCAAGAAGATGAAGAGGTATGCTGATTCTGTTGTGTTATCGCTGGGCATGTCACTTTTTGTTGTTTCCTCTTCGTCCTAGTCATGGATTAGGAAGTTATATGGTAGTTGGTGATGAACCATATGCTAGGTTTAGGTGGATTATTGAAGTTATTACATACATGGTAGTTAGTGATAGATCCTATACTTGGTTTGGGTGGATTATTGCTTAGTTATATGTAGACATCGTGCCATATCCAAATCATAATGTATTGGGTTTGAAAATGTCAGTAATTCATAAACATCTACTATGTTGGTGTGTAGTGTGAGCTGTTAATGGAAGAGATTTCTGAGATTGAACAGTAAATCCTGAAAACTGTTAGATTTGCATCAAGATAATGCTAGTATTTGTGACGATATTGGTAAAAGGGCTATGTCTGCACAGATGCTCACCTTGGTTATGGTTACACTGTTGAAGTGTTTGAAAATTGTGAGCAGACATAGAGAAGAGAATTCATCATTTACATTTTTTTTGCTTCTACAAGTCTTGTGCAATTTGTCTCATATATAGAAGGGATCTACCTTTGTGAATTTGTCAGGCAAATGAGGAACAGAGATTCTGCCATGAAATCGAGGGAGAGGAAGAAGTCGTACATCAAGGACTTGGAGACGAAGAGCAAGTATTTGGAGGCAGAGTGTCGCCGTCTCAGCTATGCACTTCAGTGCTACGCAGCTGAGAACATGGTACTGCGCCAAAGCTTGTTGAAGGATAGGCCTGTTGGTGCTCCCACAGCCATGCAGGAGTCTGCCGTACTCACGGGTAAGACACATCGATCCTATTGACTTCTTATTCGTGCTTGGAGCTTAGATGAATCACATTGTTTAGATGAATAGCATTGTTACCATCAATCAGTCCTCAAATGGCTTGAATAATGAATAAATCAATAATTACTAAGCAGCCGACTTTGTTAAAATCTTGCAAGATGAAGGTTGGTTCTGAAATACTAATGCTAAGACAATCTCGTATTTGCAGAAACCCTGCCGCTGGTTTCCCTGCTTTGGCTGGTGAGCATCGTGTGCCTGTTCCTGATGCCTGTTCTGCCCAACCGAAGTCCAGCTGCTCTAAGCAGCGCCGGAAGAGATCTCGGGATGGCAGCCGGAAAGACAAGCAGTGATAACCCAGATGTACTGGAACTTATCCTCCATGGAAGGCGATGCAAGGGCACCAGGGCGAAAATCAAGCTAGATGCATTACCATTTCATGCAGTAGCTGCTTGCTAGGCTTTTCATAGGCCTCTTGCAAGCCCAGTATGTAGTGTACTTGCCAAGCTTAACATGCCCGCTATATATGTGTCGTGTAGGCATGCAGCAGCCAGTTGATGATATCCATGGATTACCTTTTCTTTTCTTTTTGATTTTTTTTTTGTTCCTTTTTTTGTTGAAATATGATAGCCCTATCCTACCAGAGTAGTTTTAAAATCTGGGCTTTTGTGTTATTTCCTAAATTGGCTTCTTGTTCCTGGTTCTAAAGTTCCTGTGATTGTGAATCTTTGAAACTATGCTATATGCTAATACGATTAGCAAAATCAGGGAAGTGTATGCATGTAACATACATTGTAGGGGCTCATTCTCAGATCAGCTTGGGATTTTTTTAGTGTTTCTATTTACAAATAAATAGAATAAATAATATGGACCCGATGAGTGTCATGGTTGGCCCGAGCTAAAAATGCTTAGATCTACCAAGGAAGCTATCATAAAGGACTTCCACAAGAGTTTTAGTCTTTCTTTAAGCAAATAAAGAATGAAATTGAACCGTAATATAACGTTTAAGTAAAAGTAATGGTTCAGTTTTATCTTAATCATGTAATGTTAAGGTTATATTTTCTTTTTCGTTGTACGTAGTAGCTTTAGTTTTATCTTAATCATGCAATGTTAAAGGTTATATATTCTTTTTGTTGTACGTAGTAGCTTCAGGGACTATTCGGAGCATATAATTCTTGAGATGGAGACATCTTGGATGTAAAAGCAACCTCATCAAGATAGTAGAGTCTATTTTGCACAGTCCCACTCCCAAGAATGCTCCCTGGCCCTAGCTCCTAAGGTTGGTCGCAGCGGGGTACTGCAAACCAAGATGCAGTCTCGTTTTAGCGCTTTTTACCCCGCAGCGGCGTGCGCTATGACGAACGCAACGGTTGCGTCCGACCGTCCGAGCGCCAAATGCAGGGTAGTTTAGACAGCTGCTGTCTTTTTGTCATATACAGACAGTTAAATAGACAGCTTATACAACCGTTTAGACTGTTGCTGTCTTTTTATATTTCTGCATTTATTATTTGACACGTAAAACATGGTGACTAGTACAATTTGATCTCTGTAGCTATTTTGATGCTTCAAATTAGTTTCTTAGTGAAACATACACACAAATTAGTCTCTTCTAGTTCAGCATCATCAGGTGACATCGAGTACAAAATAGAAAGGACATATGTCAACATAAAATTTACCAGACAGCTTTTTATACATACAATGAGCCCTTCAGTTGACACACATGCATCAGTTCACATACAGGCAGCCTTGCAGTTCACACGAGAGGAATACATGCAAACTTCAGTTCACAGATTCACCGAAATAGCAATCAGTTCACACAAAATAAATTGAGACCAACTTCCATCGGAGAATGAATACACGCAGACGCAGCCTTGTCCAGGGGAAACTATGAACAATATTTACCAAAAATTGAGAGGAACTTCCATCGGGGGCACCGAACTACCGAAGGAGTAGCTGCAGAAGAAGCTCCATTCTGCTCCAGCGCATGGCCGGCGTGGCCGGAAGCCCGGAACTCATCTGGACTGCCGTCGGCACAGGTCCCCTCATGCCCTTCCGCTTCTGCACCACCGCGGCCGCAGCAGCTCCCCCGGTGCCCTTCCGCTTCGGCACCGCCGCCACAGCTCCCCCGTGACCAGGGATTTGAGGGTATTTCAACAGGAACCAGGTGGATCTGGGACGGAAGATTAGCGCGAGATTTGGGAGGGAAGAAGGGGCGCGAGCTTGCAGACGGATTTGGGAGGAAAAAATCGCCCGCATGCCGCAGCGAGATCCCGACGCCGACGGAAGCCGCAACGACTCGTACAACGGAAAGGATGAGTCGTAGTTTGGCATTGGAGCACGCGCAGTTGCCGTAGTTGAACGAGACGACGGCTCCTATCTCTCTCTTCCATAAATGATGTTCACGTCGGACCTTTTTTTGTGATCTGGACTCAAATCGACGGGTGCTGTCTGTCCTTTGTACGTGCCCTAAGCATCGTACGAGCGCTATCCGCGGACGTGGCGCGGGGGCCCGCACGCTCGCGCGCAGCAGAAGAGAGAAGACGCCGGAGTTCGTGGCCTCGTGCAGGTCGCCGTCACCGCCGCAGCTTCCGTACCCTCCTCCGCAGCTCCTCGCCAGCACGGAAGGCCGCCCAGCAGAGAAGGGTGGCGGCGGCAGAAGAGGAGGAGAAGAAGAGGAGCCGTCGCCGAGGCCGGCGGAGGAGCTCGAGGTCGGGAGGAGGGCGGCTCACTGCTAGAAGGCGAGCCGGGGAGGACCCGCCCCTGCTCGCCGCCGCGCTCCATGGCCGCGAGCCAAATCCATGGAGCTCCATCCGGCGGGATCTGCAACCACCTCCTCGGCCTCCATCGGGGCCCCTGCTCCGCCGTTGGGGCTCGAGCAGGCGAGCTGCATGCGCAGATGGAGGCCAGGCCGGGCCATCGGAGAGAGGACGGAACCTCGATGGTGGTGTCGTATGGGAAAAAAAAAAGATTAACTAGAGAGAGGAAAATAAGAAAAGAAAAAAGAAAAGTAAAAAATATTAAAAAAGGAAAAGGAAAGGAAGAAAGAAAGAAAGTACGGGAGGAGGTAGAAAAAATTACGAAGAGAGAGAAGATTGTAGTTGGAGATGGTTGAATAAAATATTTGTTAGTTGGTATAGGGTATGAGATATAGAGTATGAGGGGTGCGGGAGAAGTTGGGATGGAGTAGATAATCTTGATGACTAGACAGGAATATTCCTTTTGGGTAGCAAAATAGAGTACCACCACTGCGAATAGCCAAAAAGCACAACGAAAAGGATCAAACCAACTGTTGGAAATGAGCAACTCATCTATTCCATAGCCCAAAGGGGCAGCCATATACATATGACAATATGCAAAGAGCACCTTCAACTGGAGGGAAAATACAAGAGAAATATACAACTACATATACATATAACACCAACCACTACAATTAAGGGCGTTCGTAATAGAGCTAACTTATAACAAGTTCATAGGGAAATCAAGAACGTGCAAAATTGGTGCTAAGGATAGGGTTTTGGTATCAGATAGATCCACATCATGTTATGGGAAGGTCAAATTCTTGATTTAGACCATAAAAAAAAGTTTCCTCACCAATGACTAAAATCATGTATGATAAATGGTCATATCCTTTTGGTCAACAGGCTCAAACGGATGGTAATAATGTAAATATTTATAGCCTTCTCAATTCCTCAGAATATTCAGTCACTGATTTTATGCCTTGCTTCAAATGCAACAACTCATGCATAATATGAGTAGCCACCCCACACTTCTGCTACACCAGCCATTGTTTCAACTTGTTCTCTAACTATAGGTTGCATACTACCCACATCAACACAAGCACTTTTATCATTGATCTGTTTAGTATGGGCATCCAATTTATCATTACTGTCACCCTCATCAGAGACTAATAAACTAATAGCCTATCATATCCATGAGAGCTCAAAATTAATCGAGATTTCGTGCCCAACTTATATAGTTTTCTAGTCCTTGTAACTTCATGGGATTCGGCTCAAGAGCATATTTGACAACCTCTAAAGCTACCTTAGGTTGCTTCATCATTTTGCTAAGAATTTCACACAAGTTTTCAATGCCAGAATCAGCCTCCTTTTCTGCACTAGTCCCAGTCGGGGCCGTGTATTGCCAAATCAAGGTCTCAGTTCACAAGAACTCACCGGACCAAGTTGTTCAACTTCATAAATAGGCAGAGCAGAACAAATGGAAAGGGTAACACCTCCTGTCCACTAGAGAGGAGACGCACACCTTCAACTCTGCACAAGACGAAACAGGTAGAAGGACAAGCCGACCGACAAATCGATGGGGACGCAGAGGAAAGACACAGTAGGCAGCCGAAACGGAACGCAACAGGTGACATCACATGCCGCAGGAATAAGCCGCAACGAGCAGCGAAGAAGTACAACGACAAGCACAGGTGCTGACACCCTATCTGTCGCCATGAATCGCAAATGACAATGAAATAGACAAAAACAGAATGAAATCCGCGGGATTAGCCTGGCTTTGATATCATATTGTAGTTTAGTGGGTAGATTTGGGATTGGGAGAAGAAAGGAATAGTAGCTATGAAGAAAAAACAATGAGGAGAACTCTTGATCCATACTAACTTTCTTATCGCTCGAAGAAAGCGAGCGACGGCAGCGCTCCGCCGTCCAACCGCGTATCTGTGCGCGACGCGTATGTCTATTTTTTTTTACTGCCTGCTCTTGGGCTTCTGTTTCATTTGTTTGGTCCTTAGGCCAAAATGTGTCTACAAAATGCGCCGTCGGTGTGCAGTAATCATTTCTTTTCTTCCTCATTGCGTGGGCCACATACCGTCAAATGAGGTACATCATTAATGCATCATGTGGTGGCAATAGGCACACGCATCGTCAATGTATGGAGAAAAAATCGCCTCTCACCCACACGCTAATCGTCCCTGATCTCCTAACCAACACATGCAGTAGCCCATCATTTGTCATATATGATTTCCGTCAGATGAGGCACGACATCAACGCATCACGTGGTCGCCGTAGCCATACGCATCGTCGATGTACCTCGAAAAATCACCACCCACCCACAAGCTAATTTTTTTTTACCACTTCCATCAAATGAGGCGTAGCGTTAAAGCATCATGTGGTGGCCCCACCCACATGCTAATCGTCCCTGATGTCCTAACCAACACAGGCGGTAGTCCATCATTTGTCATATATAGCAGTAAAATTAATAGTCCCAGAGTGTGTATGATTGAGCAGCCTCCGTCGTAGATGTGCGACATCATGCATGTGAAATAAATAAAATGACAGAAAGTCGTTTAGCCAGTTATGTCATGGAAATGCATAGTACGCACGTCGTCTTAGCCTTTATGTCATATTTACGAAGAAATTGAAGAGTTGTGTCGTATAACTAGATAAACATAGACTAATTATAATACTATTTTTTTCTATACACAACACCAATTTGGCTATTTCATTGGCCGTACGTAGTGGCCATATTTTTTCCTTTATATTTATTTTGGCATATCATAGCATGTTTTTGTCTTGGCCCGTTTGGCATGATAGGCTCGGCCTGCTAGATGCGTATTCGTACTCCTATCATTGGCTACAACCTGCTACACCCAGTGCAGCCTATACAACCGGTAGATATGTAATTATATTTAGATACATGGCAAAAAATATTTATCAAAAAAGTAAAAAATAAATAGTATTTAGAACGGCGAAAGTATTTTTGTATTGGGGTGTTTTGATACTAATTAGAAGTATTAAACATAGACTAATTACAACACAAGAAGAATATATTAGGCCTAATTGTTTCATGATTTTACAATGTGGTGTTACAATAACTATTTGCTAACGATCATGCTCAATAGATTCGCCTCATATTTAGCCTACGGTTCTGTAATTAGTTTATGTTTAGGCCACCTAATTAGCATACAAACACTCGATGTGACATGATATAAACTTTTACTTAAGGATCAATATAGTTAATACATATGCTGATTTTTAGTTGTACTATTTTTCTTTTCCATTGTTGCTTTACGTGGGGTTGGGAGGCCTTCAATATGCAAAACAACGCTATCCAACCAATAAATTTTAACATTACACCCAATTGCTAACAACTTAAAAACAATTTGGAAAAAATATTGCATCTTTCAATACGAACGTGAATACGAACGTGGCGAAGCGCGCTAATATTTCTAAGTACTACTTATCGATCATTCACTGGTTGTATCTATCTGGTCTCTCCATTTTACATTTTTGTCCCTACCGAATATCACTTTTACACCAACATCAAACTCAAACCATACTTGCTTGGACACACAATAGCTTTGTATGGTTCCAGGAGAAAATTTAGCTAATTTCCTACGAAAGTTCCTGCATTTCAAACACATTATATAAAGTAAACAGATCAAAATGAGTTTGGGTTATGAGAAAATCCTTCCAACAGATCGCTAGAGCCCCTCGCCCCGAAGCAAGCAGGCGACCGTGCGTCAGCCCCGTCAGCACGACACCGTTCCAATACTTGCAGTGTACCCCGTTGATCCGTTCCAAGTCACCTCTGTCTTCTCCTCTGCCGCTTCCCTTGTGCTTCCACGCTCTCTAGAAGGAAGCAGCACCAAACAGCAGCAGAGCAGAGCAACGCGTCACCGGCCACCAGATCTCCCGTACTCCCCACGCCCCGCCTCCGATGATTCCATCCGCCGCCGCCGCCTAGTCGCTCCGCAGCCACCGCCCCCAATGTCGTCGTCGGAGCCCGATGCCGAGGGCGCCCAGGGCGGCGGCGCCTCCCCGGCGGCCCGCGTGCTCTCCCGCGCGCTCGACAAGGTCATCAAGCACTCCTCCTGGCGCCGGCACGCCGCACTCGTGGCCGCCGCCAAGTCCGCGCTCGACCTCCTCTCCGCCGCCCCCGCGCCCGGGCCCGACGAGCCCTCGGATCCCGCTCCCGCCTCCGCCGTCCCGGGCCTCCCCGCGCCCACCGCCGACGCCGCCCTCGCCGCGCTGCTGCTCGCGCTCGACCCGGGGTCCCCGAAGGTGGCCGAGCCGGCGCTCGAGTGCGCCGCGGGGCTCCTCTCCCTGCGCCTCCTCCGCGGCGACGTCGACGCCGCGGACCCCTCCGCGCCCTCGCCGCCCTCCCCGGTCTCCAGGCTCTTCGCCGCGGTGCTCTCCTGCGTCTCGCTCGGCGGCGGCGGCGACGACGCGCTCGAGCTCGCCGTGCTCCGCGTGCTCGTCGCGTTCGCGCGGTGCCCGGCCGTCTCCGTCAGCGGGGAGTGCCTGGGCCAGGTTGTCAAGGCGTGCTACAACGTCTACCTCGGGAGCGCCAGCGGTGGGAACCAGCTCTGCGCCAAGCTAGCCATCGCGCAGGTGCTGGCCATCGTGTTCGCCCGCGTCGAGGCCGACGCTATGGACGTGCGTGTGCGCACCGTCTCCGCTGCCGACATGATGGACCTCTCTGACCGCAGCCTTAACGACTCCAGCGTCGTTCAGGCGGCCCAGGCGTTCATAAACGAGGTCATGGAGGGGAGCGACGTGCCGGAAGAGGCACCCCCTGTGGATGCTACTCCAATCGACGGGGAAGTTGGTGGGGAGGATGGTGGAATGAGTAAGATCAGGGAGGATGGCCTGGCTCTGTTCAAGAACATCTGCAAATTGTCGATGAAGTTTGGTACGCCTGATAGCCCTGATGATCCAATGCTATTGCGGGGGAAGGTTTTGTCACTCGAGCTGGTTAGGATGGTTGTTGACAATGCAGGGCCATTCTGGAAGACAAATGAAAAGTATGTACATATCAAGACGGTTCTGATTTTCTTTTTATTGCAATATTCTAATTCCATTATATATCTCCCTTTTTATGTTATTGCTGCAACGTGTCTTGAAGAATGCGAATGATAAGGTAGAACGGTGGAAGGCAGGAACCGTAAAGTGGGCTGTTTATAAACATTTTGCTCCTATCTATAACCATGATCGCCAGTTTGAATGAGCTGCATTGTTCCAGGAATTAGGAAGTTGTTTGAATTTGAACCAAAGAATTATGAGTTGCATTCAATCAGCTGGAATTTCCAACTTGTTTGCCAGGTCAATGATTTTCACTTAGTCACTGGGTTGGGTAATAAGGTTATCTTTCGCCATGTTTTGTGCAATCTGCCATATAGGTTGTTATGGCAAGGATCTGGCTGGTTGAAGAGCAATCATTGTGTGCTCCAAGGATGGGTTTAGTGTCTATCAGATACTGCTAAAGCTTCCAACTATTGATACTCAACTAGTTTTCTTATGTAACTAGAATGAGAGCTGTGAGGGTACTGATCGATATTCAACCAGCTAGATTTTTCCAACTGTGTGCATACCCCATGCTCGCTAACAGTACATGCATGGACAGTGACACAGTGTATACCCTCTCAGATCTGCAGATCCGAACTGATACTGATGAAGGGAGTTAGAGAAATAACTAACTGGTAACACTAATGCAAAATATCATAGTGCTACTTTCTGATACCGCAAATTGTATATGATAGAGCTTAGTCGTATCAATCAAGCATCGGCACCTGAAAGGATTCATAGTGGATGAGTGGAACTTATTTTGGTCATTTTGTATAGAAACATTGAATTGATTATGGCTTAATGGAGTACAGATCACTGATACTACTTCTTTTTTTGTCATATTAATGCAGGTATCTTGAAGCAGTTAAGCAGTACCTTTGCCTATCATTGTTGAAGAACAGTGCTTTGTCTGCAATGAGTGTCTTTCAGTTATTGTGTTCCATTTTTATGAGTCTAATATTAAGGTTTAGATCTGGTTTGAAAGAGGAAATTGGAATGTTTTTTCCTATGCTTATCTTAAGGGTTCTTGAAAATGTCCTCCAGCCTAGTTTTTTGCAGAAGATGACCGTTCTAAACTTTCTGGAGAAGATATGTAAAGAACCTCAAGTTATTATTGATATCTTTGTGAACTTTGATTGTGATGTTGATGCACCAAATATTTTTGAAAGGTAAGTTATTATTTTTTCCATATGGGCATTCTCCTTCAGCGTTTTTGTGATCAGTGTTACTTGTTAATTTTCTTATCAAATATAACAAACCACTTGATACACTGGACATAGTTGTTCTCTTCTAGTACGTAATTTTCTTGTCAAATATAACAAACCACTTGATACAGTGAGCATAGTTGTTCTTTTCTAATACTGCCATACCACAGTCTACAGATATGCTATTCCTAAGTATACCGTGAAACACTGTTAATTCTATCGGATCTTCACAGGATTGTCAATGGACTACTAAAGACTGCTTTAGGTGTCCCTGCTGGATCTACAACAACATTAACTGTTGCACAAGACCAGACATTTAGGATCGAGTCTGTCAAGTGCCTTGCAACAATTATGAAGTCAATGAGTGCATGGATGGATCAACAACTGCGAATTGGTGAATTTTCTCCCAGCAGTACTGAAAATCTAAGATCAATGGACAATCTAAATATCCATAATGGAGAAGAAGGGAGTGGAGCGGATTATGAACTGCAGTTTGACACTAGTAACTCGGACATAACTGACTCTTCCTCACTTGAGCAGCGCCGTGCTTACAAGATGGAACTTCAGGTGTGGTTGATTGCTTGAATTTGGATTTCTCCTCAATTAAACTTTGTCTGTGTTTGGTAATAATAGGTCTAAAGTTTCTTTTTGCAGAAAGGAATCGCCTTGTTCAATAAAAAACCTTCCAAAGGTATTGATTTTCTCATACGGAGCAAGAAAATAGGCCAGTCTCCAGAGGATGTGGCTTCTTTCTTGAGAAATACTGCTGGCTTAAATGCAACAATTATAGGTGATTATTTGGGAGAAAGAGATGATTTCCCCCTGAAAGTTATGCATGCTTATGTGGACACATTAAACTTCGAAGGCATGGACTTTGGTCAGGCAATTAGATTCTTACTGCAAGGTTTCAGATTACCAGGAGAAGCTCAAAAGATTGATCGGATCATGGAGAAATTTGCTCAATGTTACTGTAAATGCAATCCAAATTCTTTTAGTAGTGCAGATACGGCATATGTTCTTGCTTATTCTGTGATCCTGCTAAACACTGATGCTCATAATCCTATGGTGAAGAACAAGGTGCGCTAATGATAATTTTGTCAGCGCCTGGCAATGGTTCATGAACTAATGTATATTTTATTGTGCAGATGTCTAAGGAAGATTTTATGCGCAACAACAGAGGAATCGATGATGGGAAGGATTTACCAGAAGATTATCTGAGTGCACTGTATGACCAGATTGTCAACAATGAAATCAAAATGAGTGCTGATTCCTCAGTTGCACAAACCAAGCAATCCAATAGTGTAAGTAGGCTTCTAGGCTTAGACAATATTATCAACTTCGTCAACTGGAGACCATCAGAAGACAAGGCAGTAGGAGCCAATGACTTGCTCATTAAGCACATACAGGAAAAATTCAAAGCAAAGCGTGGGAAATTAGAGTAAGATCATTATGATTTTTTCAGTTGGAATACTTATGTCCTCTGTGGGATTTATTAATTTGAGGTTCTGCATAATACAGGTCCACATTTTATGTTGTTGCTGATGCAAGCATTTTAAGATTCATGATGGAGTCCTGTTGGGCTCCTATGATGGCTGCATTCAGTGTCCTCCTTGATCAGTGTGACGATAAGGCTGCCACATCACAGTGTTTAAAAGGATTAAGATTTTCCGTGCATATCACTTCTGTTATGTGCATGCAGACACAGAGGGATGCATTCTTAACTTCCATAGCAAAATTCACATCCCTCCACTCTGCAGCAGACATGAAGCAAAAAAATGTTGATGCCATGAAGGTAAGAGGCCACACGAAGCATATTCACTTGTGTAGTTTAAATGTCACAAGAAGCATAATTTGTTGCAAAACATAATCTGCTGATTCTTGTGAATGAATGGCTATCAACAAATATGTTGATTCTTGTGTCAAGCAGAAAAATGGGACAAATCTGCTGAATCTTGAACTTATTGAATGTTCCTTTGGGGCTTTTGATGGTTCCTCCAACAGGGGCCTAATTATCAGCTTGCCTTCCTTTTTCCACTCTGCACAATTGGCCCTGCTGTTTCTGCTGGGGCAATGGTTTAAACATTTCGGAAACAGCAGGGGCAATTGTGCTAAGTGAAAAAAAGAGGACCAACTCCTAGTTAGGCCTCAAAGTGGGTGCTAGGATCTATCCAATGTTTGGGATACAGAATTGTTGAGCCACTGCAATGGTTCTTATGTACTTCATTAACACATTTGTTTGCTAGTTCTGGCTGTTTCAAGCAGTGGGATGATAAGTTTCCTTATGTTGATGAACAGGCTATAATTTCTATTGCAATCGAAGATGGCAATTACTTGCAGGAAGCTTGGGAGCATGTCCTAACTTGTTTATCACGGTTTGAGCATTTACATCTGCTTGGAGAAGGGGTTCCCACTGATGCTTCATTTCTGACTGTACCTCTGATCGAGTCAGAAGATAAAACTCAGAAGTCTACTTCTGTTATATCTTCCAAGAAAACCAATGCTCTTCAGAATCCTGCTGTGATGGCTGCTGTTAGAGGGGGTACTTATGACAGCACAGTTGCAAAAACCAGTGTGTCAGCACTGGTCACTCCTGAACAGATCAATAATTTCCTATCAAACATAAATTTGTTGGATCAGATTGGCATTGTGGAGTTAAATCATATATTTGCCCATAGCCAAAGATTAAACAGTGATGCCATTGTTGCTTTTGTGAAGGCTCTTTGTAAGGTCTCAATGACTGAGTTGCAGTCTCCAATGGACCCTCGGATCTTTTGCCTTACAAAAATAGTAGAGATTGCGTAAGAAATTTCGCAGACCTGCTTAAACAATATCTTTACTTTGGCCAGCAGGCCAGCAGCCATGACTTAATGCCTTTTGCTACTATAATTCTGAACTTTGTTTGTGCAGGCACTACAATATGAACCGAATACGTCTGGTGTGGTCACGTATTTGGAAAGTTTTGTCAGACTTTTTTGTATCTGTTGGGTTGCTGGAAAATCTTTCTGTCTCTATATTTGTGATGGACTCTCTGAGGCAGCTGTCCATGAAGTTTCTAGAAAGGGAGGAATTGGCAAACTACAATTTTCAGAATGAATTCCTTAGACCTTTTGTGGTTGTTATGCAGAGGAGTAATGCTCCAGAAGTACGAGAGCTTATTGTTAGGTGTGTGTCACAGATGGTTCTGAGCCGGGTTCATAACATAAAGTCTGGGTGGAAAGGTGTTTTTATGGTACGTATTGACTTTTATTTTAGTATGTTATTCTGTTACTGTTGTTCAGATTTGTCTGCAAGTTAGTGACTATTATGCCATGTCTTGTAAAATTTCATCGACTTGCAGGTTTTTACTTCTGCCGCCTCTGATGATACAAGAAGTATAGTTCTTCTAGCATTTGAGACAATGGAAAAAATTATTCGAGATTATTTTCATCACATAACTGAAACAGAGACAACAACATTCACTGATTGTGTTACCTGTCTTATTGCATTTACGAGTAGCCAGTTCAACAGTGATGCCAATCTCAATGCTATCGCATTTCTCCGATTCTGTGCTGTTAAACTTGCTGAGGAAGGATTTGTTTATCAAGATCGGGGTGCCGAACAACCCAGGAATTCAGACATGTTGGGTGGAAATGCCACTGTGCAGAGAGATGGTTATGTTTCCCTCTGGGAGCCTCTCCTTGGGGGTACAGCTTTTTTGCCTTGAAATTATAATATTTTCTGTATTTTATCGTGCAAGTTAAGTCTTCTTATTGGATGATAATCTAAAGTGCATGAAAATTTAAATCGATACTTTTTTTTCCCGGCTATTTCAGGTTTAGCGAAATTGACAACTGATCCAAGACTGACTATCAAGAAAGGTGCTGTAGGAGTACTTTTTGACATTTTAAAGGATCATGGACACTTGTTTTCACAGATGATTTGGGCAGATATGTTGGAACGTATTGTTTATCCTCTATTTAACAGTGAAATGTCCGCACCCAGTGATCAGATTTCAACATCTAATTTACCTGATCTTGAAACACAAACTTTGGCAATGAAGTGTTTGGTGGGTTTGTTTGTCAATTTCTTTGATGTGATACGCCCAGAACTTGCTAGAATTGCATCAATTGTCACAAATTTTGTCAGAAGCCCCTATAAGCATTGTGCTACCACTGGTGTATCTGCAGTTATGCATTTAACAGAGGGGGTTAGTAACAAACTTTCTGAGGAGGAATGGAAAGAGATATTGGTCTGCTTCAAAGAATCAGTGAAACATACATTTGTCATATTCTCTAAAATTGTAAGGATGATGCAAGATATTGAAATCCCAGATAGATTTGATTCTTATTCAGAAACCGAGCAATATTTGGATCATGAAATCTACAATAATGATGAAGAGGAAGCTAATATGGAGACGGCTTCTTATGCTATTGTCAAACTGAAGAATCATATGGCCCTACTGCTTGTAGTGATTCAGGTATTTTTTTTTTTTTTTGCGAAATTTTATTAGATTACTCTTTTTTTAAGGCTATGAAGACAATTAGGATTGCGAGGAATAATAGATTGATTGGGTTAAGGATTTGTTACACATATATAGGCAGACCCTTGGAGAGGTCTATAGAATGCACAAATCAAGAATCAGCCTGCCTATCCTAACCATCAGATGGCGGTTCCTAGGGCCGGCCATCACCCAGGCGTGACACATGCCTGGGCCCTCACGTACACACAAATATGCATGTCTAACAGGCCACATGCAGGATTTAGGTTATTTGGATTTTGCATAAGTGCCCAAAAAATCCTAAATACATCAGCTGTGGTTTAGTTTTCTTCCACTAAAATGCTAACTTTTGAGAGAGCGGAGTTGAAATAATGACATGGGAGAAAGGGTTGGTTGTGGAAGTTGCTGAACGGTGTGGTAACCTTACTTTCCTGATAATTGGAAAGCAGCTACTTACTATGAAACTTCCTTGGGTGCTCCAGCATTGGCTTCAGCCCACATGCCATGGCACCTTTGTGCATTGGCCAAGGAAAGAGGGAGAATGTTGAGGAAAAGAGGTTTCTTATTGCTTGCTTATCCAATTGAAATTACATAAAGGTTCAAAAAAAAATAGAAATTACATGCATACTCTTATGCAGTGTCTGGCCCAAACAAAGTCGATCTAGGAATGAGAACAAAATTTGTTGAGATAGAATAGCATAATTAAAATTAAATAGAATAACATAATTAAAACTAACATATTTCTGTTGGGAAGTCCTAATCTTGCTTGGTGTCAGGCTATCAGCTGTGTTGACTGGGGCTTCTTGTAATGGCCCTAATGCAGTCCAACTGTAATATTGGCATATCTATTGTTTCACTTTTTTTATGTGAACATTCCCCAGTTTTGCCTCTATGGGGCAGTTTCTGTTATGATGGCACTATGTATGCCATAGATTCTTAGATTTTGATTCAATTTTAGCCCACACAGGAAAACTTCTTAACTAATGGACAGGTAATCTGGAAGTGTCCATCTTTGTTTCTAAAATTTTAGACAATGACAGTATTTTGTTTTCTTTCATGCAGAGCATCACTAAATTATATGAGGAGCACAGAAAATATCTTTGTGCTGAGCATATGAGCATTCTTTTGGAGATGCTGTCAGCTATTGCATCACATTCAAGCGAAGTAAGCTCTGAATCTTCCTTGCAGATGAAATTTCATACAGCATGTTCCCTTTTGGAGGTATCGGAGCCAGCCATTGTCCATTTCGAGAATGAATCCTACCAGAGTTATCTCAAACTTCTACAAGCTTTGCGACATGACTATCCCTCTCTGTCGGAAGAAATGGACATAGAATCACAAGTATTTAATACCTGCAAGAAAATACTGCAAACTTATCTGAAGTGCGCAGGACAAGAACCATGTGATGAATCGTCACATAGAAATCTGTCTCTAAATTGTTCAATGCCACTGAGTGCTACTAAGAAAGAGGAACTGGCCGCTAGGACTTCGCTGGTTCTTCAAGTCATGAAATTGCTGGGTGGTCTGAAGGGGAACTCTCTTGCCAGAATATTGCCTTCCTTTTTCCCATTGTTGGTTGATCTGATTCGCTGTGAGCATAGCTCGGGAGAAGTTCAATACGCACTATACAATATCTTCCAATCAGCTGTAGGCCCCATGATACGAGTGTAGTGGGAGATTGTCACACGCCTAGGGTACAGTTTCGTGACCCAATTTTTCGGGCCATTACCCAACGAGGGATCAACATATAAGCTGGCACCCCAAGGCGCAACTGTGTACACATTCAGAATGATTGAATGCAAGGTGAAATATCACGGTCGTTCTAGGTGCTCTCTTACTGTGTTGTAACATCTAAATGTCAATTGACCTGGTTGTCTTGCTTCGCAGGCTCACATAAAATGCTGCAGATTCTGGGGGGAGTACCGAGGCTAGACAGAATGACTGTCGGGTATGGAACCAATGTGGCTTCCCAGAGTTTCGCTTGCTACTTTGTAATTTTTTTGTGCAATTAAACTAGAGATAGATGTCATCAGAATATGGATGTACCGGTCATGTGTGTGTACTTTGTTCATAGAAACGAATTAACAGTATAGCAATTCCCCATTCTTTTTTGTTGCAGCTTGCAACAAATCACATTCTTTCCCAGGATAGGACTGTCATTATTTGAATACGGTTTGACAAGGTGATGTATAATTTTTACAGTTTCAGGATAATAATGTACAAGACCCATTGAAGATGCAATGACGCTGAGACCTATTACCTAATGCGACATGGAAACATGCATTGAAGGTACTAAAAAAGGACAAAGAAGAGGAATGGATATACACAACCAGATGTCCGAATGAATGGACCTGTTCTACGATTTGGACCTACATGACCTATATTATACACAGGATGGAGGCCAGACTCCAATTCCGGCATCCACTTGGTCCATGCACAGACCACCAGCTATCAGAATTTCTGGCAGGAGATGGGGAATGTACAGACAGACAAGCTGAGCAAAGAGTAGCTTCATGTTCAGACTCTCACGCTTTACTGCCCCATCCAGCGGAGCAGATTAGAGACATTCACATTATATGAATCAGGTAACCATGGGTAAGGACAACCTGGAATATGGTCAGAAACAGATAGATCGATTCAGCCAAGATGTAAAATACTCTGATACCCTCGTTTCTTTAATAAATGGGCATTCTCTAGATGTTAAATGAATGCAATAGCTAACCTTTAGAGTGCAAAAGAAAACGGCTTGCAAGAAAAAGAAGCATGACGCCCAATTTAGCGGTACTGCTGTTCTTAGTCCTGCTGCAGACTATAGGACACCTACAGAGAGGGAAACAAGATGTTACAATAATAATTGGAACACATGTAGGAGAGCTTGAGGGGTAAACACACCTCAAATTTGTCACTTTCTGGCATCGTTGTCAACCTGATGCTTGTTCTGAAATGTTGTTCTGTGGGAATGGCGGTGGACGAGCAGGGATCAAAATCTGTTGCTGAGGGCGTGGACCTCCTGTTTTCACAAAAAAAAAAGTACTTCATGAATTAGATGAAGAACATGTTAATCTGGCCATTGGACAAGTATGTTTGATTCGACACAACAATTGATTTCTTACCTGGAGGAAATTGTTGTTGAACAGGTGGCATGCGCACATTTGTAGCATTAACATTTTGATTTGATAGTGGGAGAACATGACTTGATGCATAACCAGGAGAATAAGCATGATCACTTGGTACAGGCTGGCCAAACTGCCCATATGGGTAGACTGCTGGGCCTACTGTCCTGGGACCACCATAAACTGGAACATACTGTTGTCCAACATATGGACCATAGGCATTCTACAAAGCTAAAAATAAAACAAATGAGCAACAATTTCAATTTATTTATTATATACAATAAAAATGTGGTTTAATGGTTCTGGAGTTCTCAACCTGCTGATATAAGTATTCAGGTCCATATGTCGACGGCCTGCATCAAAAACAATCGGTCATCAACTAGGCTGTTCACTTGGAAATAAAAAGGCATTACTGCAAGTGTAAAATATCTACACTACATCCTGCAAATCATAAGTTCCAGACTAGACACAACTTTAATCATCATGCCAGACGTTCACAACCTAACAGGATCAAATTCATAGCTGTGCATGATCTTTGCTAACAATGCATTGAATGAACTGTTAACCTACCCATAAGGAGGATATACAAAGGCCTGTGAGTAGTTGTAAGGGGGTTGCTGATATGTTGGGCTTTGCACATACATGCCCCCTGGAACCGCCACACCTCCATTGTATGGGATGACCGGCCTTATAGGTGCTACTACCACATTGAAAAGAAGGAAATTTTATCACAATAATTGAATACACACACAAAATGGTGAACAGTATTACAATAAGCAGTAAGAATGTCTCTTAGCAATAAGCTTTTTCAGCAGAGAGTAGCAGAGGCATCGACTGTATGGGAAACTTGTTTCACTAGTAGTACACACCAGGGGTGTGCATGGACCATGGAGTTATATTGCAGTTTAGGCTTTCTATGATAGGTCTTGGCCAGTAATTTTCTGAGAAAAGGTTCGATCCATTAATTTTCTAGTAAACTTGAGAAAAACATTTGCTATTTTACTACCCCTCCTTCTGTAAGTGTGTGTAGGAAATATTCAAGGCCCACGAATAAACAGTAAACATCTCACAAGTTTTGCATTCCATCACAAGCAAAGATGTGGATATTGTGATGATTAACACCTGCCACTCCAAGTTGCATACTATGAAATAGATTCTGACATGTAAGTGGACAATTTTTATAAAAAAAAAAAGCAGTGATGATTGCCAACCCTTTCGACCACCCACCAGCTCATACTCTTTCTGTTATCTATTCCCTTCAATCAAGTCCAACACTACTATCTCTTGCAAAACATAGCTGACAGAGAGGACTAGTAGCTGTACGGTTTTGTTTATTTCTAACAGCTAATGCTTCTTTATATATGAGCCTGTAGAAGATCCTACAGCCTTCTTTGGTGCTATGAATGTTCAGGCGAGGAATTAAATATCTAATACTCCTCTGCTGACAGATCCTTTTCCATCTTTTAGAGGTTAGAACTAGTGACAAGACTATTAGTTAGTGGTTGAAAAGAAGAGCAGTGCACAAACCTAAGCATCAAGTTTTGTAACTACAAAATCATAGAAAATTTCATGATTGTGATGACTCCAATACATTGGGAATAGGGCATCCATTAAGAAATTACAATACATCAACAACTTAAGTAGCTGGAAAGAATCATGTTGACAGCTATACAATTAGGAAAACAGGGCATTCAAGAAAAAAATATGGAAAACAAGGAACCATGTTAGCAGACCTACCCAAAGGCAGAGCTGGACCAGGCCGCCCTAAGATGGCGAGATTGCAATTAGCACGCCGCCCATCGATCACCGGGTATGGGTCCATACAGGCCATCCTTGCCGACTCAGGGTCTCGGAAGGTTACCTGTACACACCTCACACAATTACGATGGATCAAAAGCAGGAAAAAAAAAACGAAATAACTTAGCTGAATTTAGGAACCCCAACGATGCCCTGATTTCAGCAGACCCCTATCAGAATTCAAAATAGTTCCCTGATTCACAGGGGGAATAAATGCTAAATTCCGTCCTAATTCCAACACTGCAGAATCAAAAGCGTGCTTGAAGGAAAGCAACATTGAAACCCTCTATAAATGCATAACAGGGGAACAATTCACTTGCTCCATTAACAAATCTAACTCCTTACCCTTGATCAAGTCAACAATACACCAAATTTCCTGAGCACGGAATGCAAAAACCGCCAAAATTCTAAAAGTTCTACAGCCATCAGCGCCAATTGCTGCCGCTACAGATGATCACAGAAACTCCCAATTCAAGCCACAAACCCCATCCTCGCGCAGCGAATCACAAACTTTAGCTCCAGAATCGAACCTGGCCCCTGATCCCTCAACAAAAAGGAAAACGTACGGACCAAGCACCCCAAACCAGCGCAGCAGAACAGCAGATACGGACAAAACAAAAAAAAAAACAGAGGAGGGAAGGCCTCACGAATCCGTAGCCCTTGGAGCGGCCCGTGGTGCGGTCGGTGATGACAACGGCCTCCATGATGTCCCCGTAGACCTCGAAGTGCGCGCGCAGCCCCTCGCTGCGCGTCTCCCACGCGAGGCCCCCACGAAGACCTTGGTGAAGGTGGTGTCCCCGTACGGCGCGCTCAGGTAGTGCAGCGCCGGCGTGCCCCCCGCCTGCCCCTCCCCTCCTCCTCCTCCACTACTACCAGCTCCCGCCGGCGACCGCTGCGGCGTCATCATCCCTGCCACGCCCAGCCCACGCGCATGCACGCGCGCGCGCGCAGCAGCAGCAGCGGCGGCGGCGGCGGCAAACCCTAACCCTAGCTAGCAGCAGCTGACTAGAACCCGCGCGAGCGAGGAGAGGGAGGCGAGCAGCGGAAGGCGGCCGGGTTAGCTAGCTAGGGCTGATAGGCCCCGCGCGCGCAGGCCGGGGGCGTAATTATAGCGGTGGGGATGGCGCTAACTGGAGCGGCGGTTATAATCAGCGGTTGGATTACGCGGGAGAGGGAAGGGGAGGG
Organism: Digitaria exilis; assembly: GCA_015342445.1. Classification (NCBI taxonomy): domain Eukaryota; kingdom Viridiplantae; phylum Streptophyta; class Magnoliopsida; order Poales; family Poaceae; genus Digitaria; species Digitaria exilis. The sequence continues at coordinate 81,400 of JACEFO010002478.1, forward strand.
AGCTGGAAGTTGGTGAGGAACTGCGCGCCTCTGCGAAGGAAACGCGCGCGACAGGGGAGGGAGAGGCTACTTGGGACGGGAGGAGAGGAGGGGTGGAGGCTGGTGGGGGCCCCTTGGGAGAGAGAGAGCTGGGGAAGGGGAGGGAGGAGGGTGAACCACTGGCAGTGGGGTATGCCTCCTCGCTCTGGCCCGCGGCTATATGGCCCGGATGTATATAGAGAGTGTTTATATTACTGTGAGCGGCATTGTTTGTGGTTTTGTGCTTAGAATTATTTAGAGCGGTTTTGTATATTGCAAACATAGAATTGTATGTGTGCTTCTCCGTTCTGGCGGCCGCTAATAAAGCCTGTCTTTACAAGCGGTGATGGAGGCTTTAGCTGGAAAGTGATCGTACGTGGCGTCTGAAACTGCGTGGTTTTGCTTCCTGATAAGTTCGAGGTGATAGAGTCCGCGCCGAAAGCTTGAAAAAGGTTTTGTCATACACTATCAATTAAAAAGTGTGATCATGGCGAGCTCTGGTTTCGTGCTATGATCTATTTATTAGCTGGCACACGGCGGGGGTTTTTGCACCATTTGAGGGGCTTTTTATGCTACTTTTAACATAAAGTTTTTCGGCGCTGGCGTACTCGGAAGCAGGGGAGTTTCCATCTACGTAAAGGGTAGAAAGTGGCTTATGCTTCCATCGTCACGTCACGAGTTGCGTTGATACTTATTTGTTGTGTGCCTATTCAATCGAGTTGCGCTGATACTTATTTATTGTGTGCTATTTAATATTTTCCACCTATGTAGATTTTCAAGAGGTAAGCGTATGATGTTAAAATAACTACAAAAGCTACTAATTAATTAGAATGCAGTTGCCATTTCAAGGATGGAAAGTAGTTGTGTTCCATTTCATGTTGTAAATTTAGTAGATACCGAGTTATTTATTTACCTCATGCTCAACTATTTTCCTCTTATTTAAAGAAAGGAGCAATTCTTTGAGGTAAGTATATGATATTAAAAATTACTGCAAGAGTTGCTATCTGAAATGTGACTGAACTATATTAGTTTTCTATACATTTTTTTTCTCGAAAATGTAGGAGAAATGTGCATCATGTGACTGAACTATATTACTTTCCTATACATAAAAAGAGGTTCTTTAGCATATGAGAAAGTATAGTATATTTTCATCTATCTGAAGGAAAGTTGTTTGTGTTCTTGTCATAAGTTTCCATTGTGAAAGTTTGAAGATTGTTGGTATTTTCGTCATTATGGTATAACTTGAGTTGATATTGGGTTTTGCTATGGTGGCAGCTTTTTTTTCGGATTGGCTAACGTGTGGTGTCAAGAATAATGTCCATAAAAAAATTAAAAAGTCTAATAAGCATATATTCAGGTAGGAGCTATATTTTTCTTTACAGCAATATATAACATATGGGCGTACAAGTGTATCCATTGATATTGATATTATCATGGCTGGATATGTATCTTGGTGGTCCTCGCATGTGTCCTATTATCTGTTCAGGTCGTTGTCAGTGACTATGTTTTTGTCTCAGCTAGCTAAAAGACTCATCTTGATGTAGAAGATTATTGATGCTCACACATCTGATTCTTAAAAAAACTCAGAAGCTTTATTGTGGGAAATGGCAGCCTGATACTCTGGTGAATAAAGAGCATCTCCAGCAGAATAGCCAAATTCGGCTCTCCATATCTCCATTTAGCTATCCACTTTATAATATTCCCTCTCTATATTTTAACATGCTCCAGCAGACTAGCCAAATCCCACCATCCATATCTATAAACCTATTATTGTCCAATTTAACATGAATAAAAATGCGTCTTTCTGATTTTGGGAATTAAATTGACAGTCTACAGTTCAAATAACTTGGAAAAAAGTCAATCTTTAGAAAATTTTAATTCAAAATCTGCAAGAGATTTTGGGCTAAACCTAGTTAAAATGGGTTCCCTGTGATTTAATCTATCATAAAAATATACGCATTTTAGGAGTCAATATAGTGATTTTGAATTTATGAAGAAGGAAATTTGGTAGTTTTGAAGAAAGATAGAGAGAGCAAACACGGGCCCCATTTGGGCAGACTCCTGGACGAGGATGGCCATCGCCCTCCACCTGCCAAAATGTCGGCCGCTCGCACTCGATGCGCGTCAACAGGAATGCTGATTGCTGTGTGCTATTTTGCTGGAGGCTCGTTTTGTCGGCAGATCGCTACTTTTGGACGATGGGCGGGATCGGACGGCGAGTCCGCTGGAGATGCTAAAGGCCATACACTATATTAAATAAAAAAAGTACATATTATATATGATGTTTGATCCTAAACGTGATGTAATAAAACTGCAAACGTCGATGATTTTTTAATTA